>CM071946.1:35378163-35860663 GCA_036784905.1 Acrossocheilus fasciatus | reverse complement strand
GTAAGGTCTTCAGCATGTAACACACTCCCATGATGCCTCTGTGTTCGTGTCTGTTTCACTCGTTATTGGAAAGTTGCATGACGGTCCAGAAAAATGCCTCACTCTTTTCCACTCGATCCGTTCTGTAGAATTCATTAAAAATGCCCCGTCTCAAAAATGTGTGGAATTTTGTTTTGTTCCTCTCACATCCTGAGCTCTGCTCCTTTAACACACGACATGTTCAGCTGCACACAGCACAGTGTGAATATACTGAAGCAGATCACATGAGGATTTGAGTGTTTCTCTCTGAAGTGAAGGACACACATCTGCTGAATGACTTACACTGTTTGTCACTGTCTGTCAACATGAATTCACTACACAGTTACACCACTTTTGCTCACAGTATTTCAGGCAAACATCTGTTTAGTAAGCAAGATGAATATTTTGAATATTGGCTTGCTTAGTTTTGTCGCTGAGAACTGAAAGGTTTGTGCTAATGTCTGCTGAGGTGTTTCATGCAGTAATTGCAGTCTGGTGCTTTTTAAAGCAACGTGAAATCAAGCTTGCATAGAAGCATTTGCATTCATATACTGGATATGTGCAGAATATGCATCAGGACTGTTATGCCTTTATAAACTAAAAACTTACTATTAAATTACTTCTAAAATAAATCACTTATTTAACCTGTTAACCTGATCAAATATTTATATATTTTATCAAATTTATGAATATTTTGTGGAATAGATTTGTTTTTTTTTATATATATTTTCTAATTGTATTTATTATTATTTTTTTCTATTTAAATTATACTTTTACTTTGTTTTAGATTATTCTTCAGTTTTAGTTTCAGTAATTTAGTATGACAACTTAAACGTATTTAAGTTATTTATAAAGGCAACATTTCTCATTTTTAATCATTAATATTTATTAGAAGTTTTTCATCTAACATTTATATTTTAATTTCAGCTTTATTTCAATTCCCAAAAATGCTTTTTAACAGTTTTAGTAACTTGAGATCATTGCTTAGATTAAGATTATTATCTTAATTATCTTAGATATTTTTAGATAAAATTATCTTAATTATCGTAGATAGATATGTTTAAAATAAACATCTTTTGAACCAAATAACTAGATGCACCGATACTAAATCTCTCAGCCGATACCGATAGCCGATTATTCAGAATAATATCTGCCGATACCGATAATTTAGTTTAGCTAATGCTGGAGTATAGACTATACAGGAAACCTTCTCATTTGGTACATTAATATTAAAGGTTAAAATTCACAACAAAACTATTATATAAAATTCTGTTTGTTTTCAGACAATATAATCACACTTAACTTAATTGCACATATTTGTCTTCATGACAGATTTATTCATCCTTAACTGTAAATGAGCTCTCTCTAGTGTTTTTATCGCTAGCCAATGAACTGTGAACTCTGGATAACTTTCCTGAGGTAAATACTACGTTAAGTGTTTTATTTGACGTCTGTCTTTTGGGTTGAAACGCTGGCTGAGTGATTACATGAGATATGTTACATTTCAGTAAGTTATACTGTATTTTTCAACATGCCTTCTGATGTTCATTCATGTCTATTTCAAGCTATTAAAAATGGCAAAAGCACAATAAAATTACTAATACTTAACATTAAAATGAGAACTGAAACTATTCAATTATTATTATTATTATGTTTTTATAAGTCAGAATGTCTGAGTTGCTCCAGCTGTAATTGTGGGCTTGAGCTAATCAAAAGCGGTGAATCTGTTCCTCATCTAAAGGTCAGACGTGTATAAATCATCTGGATGAAGGTCATGCTGGAAACCCTCTGACATGCTGAACACACAGATGCCGCTCAGTGTTTGCTGTTTTCATGAGGCTCTCGAGCCATGAAGAAGAAGAAGAAGAAAACATCTTCACGCTGATGTTATTTAGGTTGCATTTCACCAGTTATTGATGAGGTTAGTCTGGTTAGTGTGGTGTGTTTTGCCCCTGCTGGTAGATATTGTAACTACACCAGCAGACAGGCATCTCTCTGACATTCTGATGAAATACTGGATCCATTCAGCAGCAGACAGATTCTCCTGATCACATGTGTTTTTGTACTTCCTATTCTTCTCTGAACATTTGACTACTTGCATTCTTGCTATTTTGTTTATTTTTGTTGTTGTTTTTAAATATGATGATGACTATTATTATTACTATTATTATTATTATTATTATTATTATTATTATTATTATTATTATTATAAACTAATAATGTACAGTTCTCTGTACATTTGACTACTTGTTACATTATTGCTATTTTGTTTTTATTGTTTCTGGTTTTATAATAATAATCATACTAATTATTATTATTACTATTGTAAAAAACTGCAGTTCTCTGTACATTTTACTATTTGTTGCATTATTGCTATTTTGTTGCTATGATTATTATTATTATTATTATTGTTGTTGTTGTTGTAAAAATGTACAGTTCCCCGTACATTTGACTGCTTGTTAAATTATTGCTATTTTGTTACCAATTTTTATTTTTTATTTTTTTTTTAAGTTTTGAATTTCAGTGCATTGTAGTAGCCTATAAGATTTATGTTCACTTCATGTTCATGTTCAACTATTTATATACAGTCATGGCCAAAAATATCGGCACCCTTGCAATTCTGTCAGAAAATGCAACACTTCTCTCAGAAAATTGTTCCAATTGCAAATGTTTTGGTATTCATTTGCTTATTATTTTTGTTTGCACTGCAACAACACACAAAAAAAAAAATAACAGAAGAAAAGTCAAACTTGATAAAATTTCACACAGAACTCAAAAAAATGGACTGGACAAAATTATTGTCACCTTGTCAAAATTGTAAGAATTGCTTTTCAAGCATGTGATGCTCCTGTAATTTGTATTTAGACGCACCTGTGGAAGTGTTGTGTGTCACACTGAGCATGGAGACAAGAAAGAAGTGTATAGAGCTGTCTGTGGATTTGAGAGAAGAAATTGTGGAAAAACATGGACAATCTCAAGGCTACAAGTCCATCTCCAGAGATCTTAATGTTCCTGTGTCCACTGTGTGCAATATCATCAAGAGCTTTACAGCCCATGGCGCTGTACCAATTCCAATTCTTTGGTAATCTGATGATTTTTTTTGTGTGTGTTGTTCCAATGCAAACACACACATACACACACACACACACACACACACAAAAAACATGTGAGTACCAAAACATTTGCAACTGCAACAATTTTCTGCGAGAAGGGTTGCATTTTCTGACAGAATTGCAAGGGTGCCGATATTTTTGGCCATGACTGTATCATGTTTGTGCTATTATTTTTTTCTTTGCTATTGAAGTGTATGGTGACTGATGATCATAACAATCTCATTCTGACTTCAGTAACTCTGTTTGTGCCAAAACATGCATCTCACTCTTCCACTGTCTGTCCGAATGCATTCAATGCAAGGCCTGTTAAACCTTCAGATTATAACACTGTTAAAGTGCTTGAATCTCTCGTAGCTGTCAGGAAAGTGTTCATCCAGTCAGCATTCAGAGTTAATCTCGACAAATTCCCTTTTGTAGTTCTAAAACACTACAGAGTTTATACAATAATAACATGTTGGTTTCCAGTTTGTCAGATCAATGAGAAACTCCTGGTGAAAGACCAGCTCTGCAGATCTCTGTAATCATTCCCGTCACGTCGTTCAGTCTCTCGAGGGTTTGCTCTCGACTCTCCTCACTGTTCCTGTGGATGTGAAGTTTGCACCATCAATGCAGCGTCGTACCTATTTCCATTGAGCGTTTCTCTATAAAGCTTCTGTTGTGGCACTAAAGGAAGGAATTCAGCGAGTCCTTTAAAAACAGCCAGAGCTTCTCAATAGAGCTGCTTCACATGAGGACGAGGCCTCTTGAGGAAAATTATTCAAGGGATACATTATACACCATTTTAGGGTCATTAATATAGTTTTATACTATTTATTAATGATTTATTTATATTATATTTTTATATTTTCCATTTTTATTTTAATTTTACATTTTAGTCGTTTTTGTTGTGTTTTATTAGTTTTTAATGTAGTTTTTATTATTTTTATTTAACTTTTTGTTTAGTTATTTTCAGATGTGTAGTTATTTTGTGACATTTAATAATATTAATTAATTTTTATTTTTAAACTTTCCTTTTTCATTTTAATTTTAGTCTAAGTTTTATTCATTTTGTTGTGTTTTTTTTTTGTAGTTGACTTTTTTAGTTATTTTAGTTTTTTTGTTGTTGCGCTTTTTTATTGGTTTTATTATTATTTTTTATTAGTTTTCCTCACTGGTTTAGTTATTTTTTTAGTTTTATTAAATGTATTAATATTTAGAATTTGGAAGTTTTTGTTTTTATATTTTTCATTGTCATATTAATTTTATTTAAAGTTTTTGTCATTTTGTTATGCATTTTTGTTAGTTTTATTAATTTTTGTTTTATAAATATGTCTAATACAGTTTTTTTATTAATTTTATTTATGTTTTTTTTTTTTTTTTCTCCATAATTTGTTATTTTTAGTTTCCTGATATTACTTTTTTAATACTTTTTTATACACATATATATGTAGGAAAAAACTTTTATGTACATTTTTATCTTATACATTTTTATTTTATGTATTTATGTTAGTTTTATTCAGGGTTTTTATTTTAGCATTTCAACTTTAACTGTATTTCAATTAAAAACATATGTACATACATATTTATTTATTTTAGTTTTAGTTAATGATAATAACACATGCATAAACATTTGATTTAGAAGAAAGGAAAATGACATTTGACATTATAACATATTAAACATATTTCAGAGGTTGATTTGAGCACATATACTAACCCATCTGAGTTTTGAGAAGGTGTAGAGTCCAGCCAGCGATTCCGTCTTTATCATCAGAATGACCTCTGGCACAAATAAAACCTCTCCATCACAGACAAAAGAACAAAAACTTCCACTTATATTCAGCCTTGAGCCAAAACACATCTGTTTGTGACGGCAGTATCAGCACATAACAGATCAAATACTGTAAACACACAGGCTCTTGACACTGATTGTGAAGTTTCCTGATGTCTTTGTAAAGATCATCTTACGGCGCGCTGAACAATCTGAAAAACTCTCATAGCTGTAAAAACAGAGAGCCCGTTCCTGAGAATCTTGCACTCTTTCTCTGATTCTCCATTCACTGAAGCTGTTTGGCATCTTCTGAAAGGACTCTTCAGGCTCCTTGGATACCGAAAGACGCTTTGCAGGATCTTTCAGCCTCGAAGCTTCAGTCGAGCCGTAATGCAGCAGGAATAGTGATTAGATTAGAGACTCTACAGTCAGAAAACCACATCCACTACTGCTGACGGCTGACATTTCTGCACTGCTTATATTAGAGATAATATATGATACCTGATAAATATCTGATATACGTAGAAAAATTATTTAATAATTTTAATCTGATTTAATATAATAATATTTATAAGTTGACCAAAAATTATAATAAAATAACAAGAAAAAAATAAAATAAAAAATAATAATTGTTATTAGTTAAATTTGTTAGCTAATGGTTGACATTTGAACTTATATTCAAAAAATATTATTTACACTAAATTAACTGGTTATGTTGTGGACTGCATGTATTAGAGACATAACATCCTACCTGATTAAATATATTAAATATTATAATAATAATAACAACATTATTATTATTATTACTGTATTATAAGTCAGCGAATGTTTTTTTTGCATTTTATATTTTATTTAATTTACACTAAATTAACTGGTCATTTGTGGACCATGTATTAGAGACATAAATGATAAAATATGTAAAATAATAATAATATTAATCATCATCATCAGCATAATCATAAGTATTATAATCATTAATCCGTTTATAAATTATTTAACTAATTTATAACTTGACATTTCAATATCATTTACACTAAATTATTATTATTATTATTATTATTAGTCAGTTTATAAATTAGTCAACTAATGGTTAGCATTCAAGTAATATCTGATGTAATAATAATAATAATAATAATAATAATGATAAGTATTATTACTACTAGTCAGATTATATCATCTGATTTTGTATTATATATATATATATATATATATATATATATATATATATATATATATATATATATATATATATATTTATATCTTTATTTTAGCAGCCCTTTTATTACAGACTGGGAGGTGGGCGGGGCGCGGGTAATCCCTGCTGCTGACGTCACGCGCTCGTGCACCTCCTGCACTCGGAGTTGGCGCGTGAGTGTGTCAGTCTGCGTTCCGTTAACGTTACCGTTATTAAACGCTCAACAGTTGATGCGACTGCAGCAGAAGAAGTGTTGGGACGCTTGAGAAAATGGGTAAGTAAACTTGAAAACCGACTTTATTCAATCCACTCACGCTGAAGTTTGAAACACAACTTTGAGAGCGTTTTTCCCCTCAGACAGTGACGGTTTACCTCAGAACGGACGCGCGAATATAACGCACGTCTTTCTTTCTTTGTTTCTGTGCAAAGTCTTTGTATTTCTTCGTGTCTGACACGTTTGAAAGTGGTCAGCGTTGGTCCAGGTAACCGAGCAGCTCTGAGAAGTGAGATTATGGATTAGACTAAAGAGATTTATTACCGCGACCGCATTTTATGTCAGCCGTGACCAACAGAAACGAGTCGAACTCCTAGTTAACAAGAGCAGACTGTAGGGTTTGCTGTAACATACTGTAGTTTAACCGCAGTTTGGTGTTTTGTTGGCTGTAAACTCGATTCTGCTTGAAAATAGAAGAAAATAGAATTTTCCATCGTCTCATCTGTGGTTTAAATGAGCTTCAATCTGGTCTACATTAGCGATGCTCTTCATTAGGATTGTTTGTTTTCAATGAGCAGATCACTTTCTGATAAAGCAAACCCAAAAAATACTAGATAATCATGTCTTTTCTTTGAATATAACTCAAATCACTGGTTCTCAACTGGTTTTGCTTCAGTTTTAAACTGGGTATCCAGAACTTGCTTTAACATACAAAAACTATTTAAAAATGCATGTAGGCTATAATGTGATTTTGTTGGTGGTTTTTGAGGTTTTCAGTGTTGACATTCTGTCTAATTTAATGAGATTCTATCAAGCAACAAATTAATTTGCATTTGCATTTGATTGGATGTACAGATTTGGACAAAATTGGAAAGTTTTTTTTTTTTTTTTTTTTGTCTAACTTTTTTAATGTTAACACGTTATTGTAAGATGCACAGTTATATGATTAGTAGCAATTAATTTGGATTCAGATTTGTTTGTTGTTCCCTGCTGCCTCTGACCCTTCATTCATCAACAGTTGTTTTAATCTGGTTTTGCTTTAGGACACAGGTTTTACATTTGGACATCCAGAACCAGAACTGCCAACCATACAAAAAGTATGAAAAAAATATATAGTTTCATTATATAATGTAGTTTCATTTATGGTTTTTGAGGCTGAGGGCGTTTGTTAGTTTTCCTCTTCTTTTTTTCTCTGGTGTTTGTAGGACAATAATAAAATTTGGCACACTTACAGAAGTTGTCCTGAATAGCAATCTGACCAATTTTGGGGTCTCTAGGACCGACTTCATACAACCTATCCATGTTGAAATGTTAATTTGATAAGCTTCCTCCAAATTGCAGATGAATTTGTACCAAAATACTGATGTACAATGTTTGACACCAACAAGTAAAGACATGGGAAGGGTTTTTTGTTTCAGGATTTCTGCAAGTTATAAAGAGGTCTTAATTTGCCCTTCCACAAGTGAAGATCTTAAATAAGAGCAGGAAGTCTTAAATTAATAAAGTCATGGCATTAATGTTGCATTGTACTGCAAAAAATGAATATCCACTTCAATATTTTGGTTTTCCAATTCAAGTATCTAAATCTTTAGATACATTTATTTGAGATTCAGCTAATTTGACAAGCTTCTACCAAGTGATGAATGAATTTGCACCAAAATACTGAAGAGTTTGATCGGATGTGCAAACTTTGACAAAAGTAGAAAGTCTTTGAAATTGCTTGTTTACTTTACAATGCACAATTATATGATTAGTTGCATTTAGTTTGCATTCAGATTTGGCTTTTCTCTGCTGTCTCTGACCCTTCATTCATCAACAGTTGTGCTTAATCTCAATGTAAAGTCTTGTATAATGTGTCCTGCAGATGTTTGCATAGATGTGGAGGTTTTGAGTGAGTAGAATAGTGTGTATTGTGTCGGCTCTCTGGGTTTCCACTCTGAAGCAGGCAGAAGAGGAGAGAGGCGCCACTTCCACGGATGTTTACCACTATTTAAAAGCTCCCGACTGAATTATGGGCTTTGGGACACTAAGAAGGGCTGTAGGCCAGATGGGCGAGCACTGAGACAAGGATAAACGCTCTCTCTGTCTGTCTGTTCACGTTCAGACCTCAGGAATCTGCCTCATCACTTGGTGATCCGATTAACCTCTTTTTAGTTTCAGCACAGTAACTGTAGCATTTAAACTTAAAGCAACTTAAAAGTTCTATTAATTAAACCGCAACATACTATGAATGCTTATTTCTGCCACAGAATAAAGAAAGAAACTTTTTATCTCGCAATTCTGACCTTTTTTCTCACAATTCTGAAAAAATCTGAATTGTGGAATGCAAACTCAGAAATTGAATTGCAACCTCAGAATTGCAAGGTTAACTTGCCGTTGTGAGATGTAAAGATGTAAACTAAAGATGTATGCTATAGATAACAGATATAAAGATGTAAACTTCCAGTTGTGAGTTTATAATTTGCAATTCTGCTGAAAAAAAGTCAAATTGTGAGAAAAAATCAGAATTGCGAGATGAACTCAAATGCAAGATATAAAGATGTAAACCAAATGCATAAAGATATAAGTTATAGAGATGTAAATGTACAACTGCGACTTTATAACATTATGAGAAAATGACTTCTCATTAGCAGAAAAAAAGTGCAAAATGTTAACTCAGTTGCGAGATGTAAAAGAATAATATAAGAGATATAAAGATGTAAACTTTCAATTGTGAGTTTATAACTTGCATTTTCTGAGGAAAAAAATTGAATTTTAAAATTTAAACTCGAAATTAATAACTTGCAATTATGAGAAAAAATCAGAATGGCAAGATGTTAATTTGCAATTGCAAGATATTAAAGATGTGAAGGAAAGATATAGGCCTAAAAATATGAACTAATAAAGATCTAAACTCATTTATGAGAATATAACTTGCAAATGCGAGATATAAACTTGCAATTGTGAGGGAAAAAGGTTGCAGTAGAAATAAGCTTCCATAACATGGAGATTTGAAATGAAACAAGGGCAAGTAAATTTGGCTGAGCTACTGCTTTAAATACTCATGGTGATATTTGCTAGCCAACATCTTGTTTTTATTTATGCTTTGAAGTCCAAAAGCATTTCCTCGTTAAGTCAATGCCGTTTCATCCTTTGTTTTTTACGACCTGAACTCAAGCTCGTGTTCCACAGAAGTGAGTTCTCCAGAAATGTTCGGAGGAAGCTGGCAGGAGTGAAAAAGCAGACGAAAACAGAACCGGCTTGATTCAGCCTGCTGCAGCTGACAGTGTGAGAACGTGTGAGAGCATTGGTTTGTTCTCTCTCACAGCGCCGGCTTTGTGTGTCTAGTTCATCGGCCGTGTCTTTGTGTGACTCCAGAGACTGTTAACGTGAAGTAGGTCCAGTGAGTTGGGACATCCTGAGGAGAATAAAGCAGTGAATGAGGGGCCTCCTCAATGAAGTCCTGCAACGCAGCTGCATGTAATCCATAGTTAGACAAACTCAGAGGCTGTACTGTTACTCTAAATGTTTGATTCTTTGGATATTTTACAGATTTGTGAATGGCTGCTTTTGTGTTATATAGAATATGACACATCGATTCAAATGCTAAATTCTCTTTTATGTTTCATGGAGCAAATAACAACACTATGGAAGCTTATCTCAGCATTGCTATACAAAAACAAAAAAGGTTTTTAGTTCACAATTCAGACTTTCTTTCTCAGTGTTGTGGAACTGAAGATATGAAGATAAGTGATATAATGATGTAAACTCACAATTGCGAGTTAATAACTTACAATTGTGAGAAAAACGTAAGAGTTGTGAGATTTAAGTGTGCAATTATGAGTTTATTACTTGCAATTGTGAGATATAAACACTCAACTGTGAGGAAAAAAGTCAGAATTGTGAAATATAGACATGTAAACTAAAGATGTAAAGATAAGATGTATAAAGATGTAAACTGACAATTATGAGTTTATAATTTACAATTGTGAGTAAAGGTCTCACTATATGTAAACATGTAAAGTAAAGATTATACTCAAGCTTATAACTTGAACTTTGGAGGGGAAAATAAATCAGAATCGTGAGATGTAAACTCGCAATTATCAGTTTTTAACTTGTAGATGCACAAAAGAAACTCGCAATTGTGAGAAACAAGTCATAATTGCGAAATATAAACTGAAGATTCAAGTATAACTATTTCTTTTTGATTGACTCGTTTAATGAACCAGTTCATACGAGTCGTTTGTCAGTGAATCAGACCAGACAGATCATGCTGTGTGTTTGTGGTGTGTGCAGCCTGCAAAGACATTGTATTAAAAATAGTTTATATGGCTTTTATTGTGGTGTTGTCCACAAAAAGTGACCAGTGTTTAGTTTTTACATGCAGTTTATCACAATAAATCAATGTATTGAATATGTTTAAATTAGGGGCCAAGCCCACTTGTGTTTGTTAGTTAGCCCACAGTTATGATTCATTGTTATGTAAAGCACTTTAAATTACCAGTGTGTATGAAATGTACTCTATAAATTGCTTACAGTGAGTTAGAATTGATCCTAACAAGTAACAAACTGAACTATAGCCTCACTTCTATACCGTAGCTGTTTTCATTCTCTTGTGGACGGTCATTTTATTCATTCTGGAAAGATTTAGTCACTTTTACATTCTGCCAGCATTGCCTCAGTGTTTACAACATCCAGAACAGCACAAGCATCGTATTGGCTTGTAATGAAATGTTTTGATTTGATTCACAAGAGAGTTTATATATTTAAAATCTCTGGGTGTGGTTGTGGTTGTTTGACTTGGTGGTTGTTTCATAGTTTGTCACGTTTTGGAGGAAAATGTGTCATCTGTTTGTCAGAAGAACTAATTTCTGTCTTGTGTCTGTTGCTGCTCGTCTCCTGCAGTGTGCCAGTGTGGTTTTCCTAAAGTCAACATGCAATCCAAATTTATCCTATTTTTTTTCCTTAACGCATGTCTCTTGTCTTGTCTTTATTGTGTGTAATGATTCATCGGTGCATGGTGTTCCAAAGAAAAATGTTGTAATCTTTTATCAAAATGTTCCACTTCTGAAATGACTCTTTCAGTCCCTCCTGACCTTTTAAATATGAAACGCTCACTTTTTTTTCAATAAATTCCTGATGGATACCATCAAGTTCCTCCCACCAATCTTTTTCTTGTTCTGTTTAACTCAGAAATGCATCACATTATTGAAGTTAAATGAGTTGCAAATGGCTTTACATGTTGATTTTAAGGTTGGTCTATCTGTACACCTTCTATCCAGACCGTAACAAACATAATTCTTTAATTTCCATTTTAATTGTGAAGTGTTATGACTTGCACTCTTCTATCAGCTTGACCTTTGACCCTTAACACTTAAAGTGAACCTGATTTTTGTTGGGAACTTGCAAGCGTGACATGTCTACTGCCTGGAGTTGATGAAAAGCTGATAAATCATAAAATATAAAATGAAAAATAAAAAAAAGATTTACAAAATGTGTGTGTATATATATATATATATATATTACATTTTAAAAAAAATATTTTATTCTGCTACCTGCATGTCATGTGACCATTATTCGACATCAGAGAACTGTGAACTTGCAAATGTTTTGTTACATTATTGAAATATTAACTTTCAAAATTTTAGCTGAAAGGCGTTCAGCTGAGCAATAACACAAAATGAGATCTTGTTTCTGAAGCTGTCTGATTTGTTCAAGGTGTTGTGATGGAAAGGTCAAACCAAAGGTCACCTTCAGGTGTTTGACCGTGCAGTGTGTAACGCTAAAGAAACAAAGATGGCATGATGTGTCCTGCATAGTTGTTGCTCTTGTAATCTTTATCTCCTCGCTTCTCCCAGAAGCAGTTCACTGGTCCTGTCCATCATGTTTATTTGTTTCTCCTCATAATCGCAGCACACAAAGAGGAGCATTGTGAGTTGAGATATGAAATGATATGGAGGCGGTGCTGCCGAGTGGGAGTGCTTGCTCAAGCATGGCCAATTTCCCTCGCATTTGGGCATCAAAGGGCCATTCACAAGACAAGAGGAACAAGAGCGAGTCGAATTTGTGGCCTTGCCCTGAATCGTTTCAGAGCCACGTGATGGAGCTGGCAAGGAGCTCAAAAGTGTTCATTAGAGCTTTATAAATTAGTATATTAGCGCTACTGAAATCTCCAGACTTCAGTGGTCATCTTTGGCCTTTCCAGTCCAAATGTCAGTGAGAAGACTAAAGGGCAGACCTGTTATTAATGTAGAACGGCTCAATAGAAAGATCTACCTCTTTGTTCGCATTAATTTGTATTTATTATTTTTTTTTTTATTCAGGACGTTTCTGAGGACAGCTTGGGACAGCTTTTTACCCAGATTGTTGGCATTATGTAATGTTATTAAATAGAGACACAACTGGTTGATGGCTGTCAAGACTAGACGTATGATTAACATTAAAATCCCTGTATAAAGCTTAATTTTCAAACTCTTAGCCAAGATTGTTGAGTTTAAATTGCTTTTGATGTAAAATAGTGATTTATGCATTAGTTTGCGCTGAACGTGTGAAAAGCCTTGTTGAAATGGTTCACTTTGCATTACGGCACATATTCATTGTACAGTTTTTCCATGACACCATTTAGCATTGCTGTGTGGACCGTATCGACGGGAAACAGTGGAAATAAATCGATATGTTTTTCCCGGTTGACCTGTTTATATTGCTGAACGCTAAGAACAGTAACCAGGACATACGAGTAACAAATGTAAACAGCAATCAGTCACTTTTATGTTTCTGGGTCAAAACAAGAGGGAATCAAGACATTTCATACAGGTGATAGGAAAACCTGTCAATCATATGAATAAAGGGACGTGATTGGTTGCTGCATTGAGGATTGGGCCGTAGAGTTCAGACTGTAAATTCTGATTGGATGAGCATCATTTAGCGTCGTAAAATAGCTGATATTCATTAATATCCTCATCTTGACATGTTTATTTCACATTCCTCATCATTATTCAATGTTTAATCTTTGCTCTCATGTGTAAATAACACACAACTCCTCCTCACTGATAGCTGGGATAATGTTTATAACTGGATAAACTACACTGATTTTTCGAAGTTGTAAATAAAACAAAGTTTATTGGAGTGCGTTTTACAAGAAAATTTCAAAACTCTTCCACTTCAAAATCTCACATTTTATGCGGTGTTAAATTTCAGCTTTAATTCGGTTTCGTGCTTGCCAATTCTTTGTAGTGATAAAATTTTCTAGCTTCTAAAACAATTTTTTCAGTGTATAGAAAAATGTTGACACATTTCAGATGCATGATACCCTTGATTGAGAATTAATGGGGTTTTAAACTTTATTTAAGGGGAATGTAGTGTCTCATTTCGAGTGTATAAACTATTTCCTGTTATCTGCCGCTCTTGGATGGAGCCTTTTTAGTTGCTATTTTTCTTCATTGTGTTTATTGGTTGTTCTCACTGGCCAGATCTCAAACCCCTGCGTGAAATGATATCTCCTGTCCTCCTTCACTCGTATTTCTTGGCTTTGACTTTTTCAAAACATGCTGCGTCGTTTGAAGTAAAAGATGCTCAAATAGTCACGATCTTTAAGCTTGTGTGAAACCTTTGAACCATGACTGTACTCATTTGCCACAGAAATGAAGAGGGTCGCTTTTTTTCCACATTTTCGTGGTCTCGGTTTGAACTGTCTGAGTGAAAGTTATTGGTAATGTGGCTTTAGAGGGAGTCGAAAGGCCTGAAGTTTTTGGCAGCGGGCCTGTGGAGCACATTCAAGACTTCACAGATAGCTCTTTGTGCTGTGCTCATTTACTGCTAGACAAAAGCCTCAGAATCTCTTCATTTGGCCACCGAGGAGCCCTCAACATGTGAATGGCCTGACGGAATCGCCACTGACTCTCAATTCGTAGCTGCATTAAGAAACCAAAGGGGTTTTTTTTGGAGAAAATGAGCATGCTGTGCAAAACTTGGTTGCTTACACTCATAGGTCAAAAGAGTCCATGTGATATTCTGGTTTCTAGATATGGCTCCTATCCCTCCTTTTTTTTTAATCAGTTTATTGACTCTGGAAAGTATTTCTTTGACAATGCATTATCATCTGGAGTTGTTTGAACACAGTTTCTGGAATGGCGCTGACAGCAATAATAGCATTAAGCTCTCAGTTGTCTTCATGGTGGGATTAGACTGGCTTATTACTTTCCTCACCCCAAATTCCCCTGTGATTCACTCAAAAGTCCCTCCAGCACAGCTCAAGCATGTTATGTAACACATCCATGATTCACCTCCTGGTTGATATTTGTGATTTTCACTTGTGATTCTGGGTTTGTGCGCATGAGCCTGCTCTGGTTCACATCAGCCAATTTCAGCTGGTGTTGCATCTTAAAGGAATAGTTCACTCAAAAAAAAAAAAAAAAAAAAAAATGCTGAAATGTCAACCCTCAGATCATCCAAGATGTTGATGAGTTTATTTATTCATCAATAAATCCTCTGCAGTGAATGGGTGCCATCAGAATGAGAGTCCAAACAGCTGATAAAAACATCACAATAATCCACTTCAGTCCAGTCCATCAGTTGAAGTATTGAAGACAAAATCTGCATGTTTGTAAGAAACAAATCCATCATTAAGATGTTTTTAACTTCAAACCATTGCTTGTGGACAAAATACAAGTCCATAATCAATAATAATAGCGCTTCCTCTGAATCAGGAGAGAAATCTGCACGGATCTTGCACCGTTTACAAGCCGAAACAGTCCAAAACAGCTCTAAACAAATATGTGGCTGGATTTTGATGTGTGAGACAACAGGAGATGGACTTTTTCACTGGAGGAAGCGTTATTATGGTTTATGGACTCATATTTTAGCCAGAAGCAACAATTTGAAGTTATTTCAATATATTTGAAAATATCTCAATGATGGTTTGGTTTCTTACAAACACACAGATTTTGGCTCCTCAAGACGTTAATTGATAGACTGGAGTGGTGTGGATTATTGTTTGTTTTTTTATCAGCCGTTTGGACTCTCATTCTGACGGCACCCATTCAGTGCAGAGCATCCATTCATTTAATTCCCCAGCCTGAATGTTCAGGATCTTCCTCAACCATGGCATTAAATTAGGCTGTAATGTGTAAAGAACATGTGGGCCAAACAGATGACTGTATCCCAAGATTCCTGAGCTTCCCTTCACACGATACGACAGCTGCATGAAATTCAATAGCGTGTGAGTTAACAGCGTATTGGCAAATTTGGGAATTGGAAATAGGGTTGTTGGGGTAGTATTTCATGGTTCACATGAAAATGCTTTCGGGAAGTTAACATATCATGTGGTGTGACATGCTATAGTGCATCTCAGGCTGCTATAAACAATTTTTCTTAAGTCTTTCATAATTATAATCGTGTCTCATGAGACAACACTGCAGGACCATTACAAATGAACTAGTAAATTGAAGTAGATGATTACAATGGATGATTAAACTGAAAATGTGTTATAAAATATATAGACTTTTAACCTAAAACTTAATCCATATATTCATCATGCCGAATATATGCAGTGCGGAATTAGTCCCTTGACCCAAGAGACTCACATTATGTGTCATATGTGGTTGATATATGTGCTAGAGTTTGAAGAGGGAATTGGTGGGAAAGTTCTTCTGCTGATTTCTGTATAAAGTGTTTTTTGACATGCAGATGATTCATTAATCGTGTCCAGTCCTGGTTAAACCCAGCTGTCATAAGCATTCCCTATAGGCTTCAGCAACCACAGGCATTTGCAGTTTGATAGCAACCGTTCATTTATTTAATTTACACACCAGATTTATGTGAGACGTTTGTGAACACATTGCTGAGGCAAAATCAGTATGTTTTTGCCTGTGTAACCCCTATAATACTATTAAGTTATAGACTTTGCAAAATGATGAAAGAAAATGTTCACAAATAGATACTGTTAGCTTAAAAGTTTTGTTGCATTTTAGGTTAATTGATTATTAAAGGAACAGTTGACACAAAAATTAAAATTTGATGAAAATGTAATGAGTTTGTTTCTTCATCAGATTTGGAGAAATGTAGCATTTCATCACTTGCTCACCAATGGGTCCTCTGCAGTGAATGGGTGCCGTCAGAATGAGAGTCCAAATAGCTGATAATCCACACCACTCCAGTACATCAGTTAATGTCTTGACAAGCCAAAAGCTGCGTGTTTGTAAGAAACAAATCAATCAATTAAGATGTTTTTAACTTCAGACCTTTGCTAAAATTAGTTCATAATCCATAATAACGCTTCTTCCAGTGAAAAAGTGGCCTGAGAGAAATCTGCACAGATCTAGCACCGTTTACAAGCCAAAACAAAATTAATGAATTTGTTTCTTACAAACACACACAGCTTTTGTCTTCTCAAGACGTTAATTAAGTGGTGTGGTGTGATGTTTTTATCAGCTGTTTGGACTCTCATTCTGACGGCACCCATTCACTGCAGAGGATCCATTAGTGAGCAAGTGATGCAATTTTCTCCAAATCTGATGAAGAAACAAAATTATTTACGTCTTGGATCGCCTGATGCGGACATTTTCAGCAGATTTAAATTTTTGGGTGAACTAATAATGGCATACTGTTCAAAACTTGTCATTTTGTCACCCTTATCATGGCAAAGACACGGAGAAATGCATATGATGCAGCTTTCAAGTTGAAGGCAATTGACCTGGCTGTTGGAAAAGGAAATAGAGCTGCTGCACGGGAGCTTGGTCTTAATGAGTAGATGATAAGACGTTGGAAACAGCAGCGTGAGGAATTGACTTGGTGCATAAAGACAACTAAAGCACAGGAGGAGGAAAATAGTGACCGTGTAATGTTCACGAACTTAATTAACCCCGAATCTGTGGTGGCATCACCGAATCACCGGAAATTCTGTGATGGGCTCACAGAAGGCATCAGCCGTGGTCCATGCACGGATTCACTGGTTCAACACCAGCGCTGCATCGGACCACGTAAAAAGAGTGACTCCGATGCAGTTATACTTTCACTGGAGTACCTGACCCCACCCCTACCCTAAACCTACCTAGTTCTGAACAATAATGATGACCATAAATTATCGCGTTGGCATATTGATGCTAAGGGTTTCCTATTTAAAGTGTTGAACCAGTGGATCCGTGCGTGGAGCACGGCTGATGCCTTTCACTGACTTACATTGGTATCACTTCTGTGAGCCCATCACGGAATTTTCGGCGATTCCGTGATGCCACCACAGATTCGGAGGTTAATTAGGTCCGGGAACATTACACGGAATCCTCTGAGATCATGTTGCAACGTAGGCTACTGTTTACTGCTATTTTTTTTATTTTTTGTTACAAGCCGTGTTTCGTTAAAGCCTGTGTAAAGTTAATTTGTTTCAATGTACCTGTAGGCACCTGCGGCTTATAGACATGTGCGGCTTATTTATGTTCAAAATAATATTTTTTTTTCAAATTCAGTGGGTGCGGCTTATATTCAGGTGCGCTCAATAGTCCGGAAATTACGGTAAGTAATTTTTTTTTATAGTGATATGTACATTAAATTATTGGAGTATCAGTCTTTCTACTTCAATATTTCACTTTTAATTCAATGTGTTACTTGACATTTCTTTGTAATTATTTGTGAAATTTCCTAGCAAATTGTGAGTGAAAATGGTTTCAAAGTAAATCCTACACCAACTTTTTCCCAGTGTAATAGACATCATGTTCCAAATTACATTGATAATGCTGAACTTGTACTGAACCCAGTGCACTTGGTGACATTGGTGACTGGCTCCAACAATCATCTAGTCGACTCTGTTACGGAGTTTCTAACGGGTTGGGTTTGAACAGATCTCTGCAGTCATATCTAAAGAGATGAACCTGCGAAGTTCAGCGGCGGCTTAAACACAAATCGAGTTCTCACGATGTGCAAAGAGATGCGAATTCGGCACCGCTCGCATGTCAACGCACTCTCACAGAATAAAGGAGTTAGCCATTCAGTTCAGCGCTCTTTAAAATGCATTCAATAGGGCAGCTGTTTATGCTCATGAATATTCAATGAGCTGAGGCACAGTCAGCCGCTCGGATTGATTCAGTGTTCAACAAGTCGGTTATTCTCGATCGATTCAGATGTGAGAATTAATAGACAACATTTGAGATTTGTACAGATATAAAGCTTGTCTTTTACAAATCAGAAAAGAAGATTGTCTTTACTTTTTGTTAGATACAAAGAGCCTTCACACAAACCATCAGCATTCATGTGCCTTTTTAGAGGTTTTTGGAATAAATTGGCCCTAAGAAATGAAGTCCTATTTTTAACCAAGGTCACATGAAAGAAGTAGTTCATCCAAAAATGAATCATGTGATGATCATGTCACCCTGATCATATTGAAATTTAAGCTGTACATAACTGTGATTTTTACCACAGCTATGGTGTTTTTGTCATGCCTAAAACCCCCTTTAACCATCGAGTGGTTTATTGCATTTAAGGAACAGTTCACCCCCAAATGAAAATTTGCTGAAAATGTGCTCATCCTCAGGCCATCCAAGCTGTAGATGAGTTTGTTTCTTCATCAGATTTGGAGAAATGTAGCACTGCATCTGTCTTAGCAATGGATGCTCTGCAGTGAATGGGTGCCGTCAGAATGAGAGTCCAAACAGCTGATAAAAACATCACAATAATCCACACCACTCCAGTCCATCAGTTAACATCTGGAGAAGACAAAAGCTGAAACATATCCAGCATTAAGACTGTTTCCATAATCCATAATAACTCTTCCTCCAGTGAAAAAGTGTTCTGAAGTGGTCTGAATCAGGAGAGAAATCTGCACAGATCAGGCACCGTTTACAAGCCAAAACAGTCCAAAACAACTCTAAACAAAATATGTGGGTGCATTTTGATGAGAGTAGGGCCCTATGATTTCCGCGATGCAGAAAACGCGAACGGAATCGTGGAATCCAGTCATAAAAATGGAATTTACAGTTTAACGTGGAATGTCATGGAATTTGTCAAAATTTGGATGAATTAATCAAAAGTAGGTCATTACATAAATCAAATCGCGATATGGACTACTATCTGTAAATATTAAGCCGCAAAAGTCGATTTAAATATGAATCCTGCATGTTCTGTGTGTCTCTGTATGAATGGAGCAGATGCGTGGTTTTGTTTACTACACACACAGCACGCGTGACGCTCACGGTGATTTCAGCATCTGCCGTCTCAATGAGACAAACATAAATACATGAACAATATCTCCAAAACTGCTCTACTGTTGAAAAATAATAAAACTTAATTTTTTTTAAAGAAATAGTCACAAAACATTTTAATTTTAATAGTAATCCCCTTTATTTGCCAAAAATGTAAAAGTTTAATTTTCATTAATTAAAATATAAATTAAATCAATGTTTTATGCCTTCATTTGATAAACGGTAAAATTTAAATACACAACACAGAATTTCTGAGGGAGAAAAAAACATTTCATAAGGCTACTGCAAGAATAAATACAAATTGTTTGTATGCATTCAAATAATTAGACATGCTAAAACACAGAATTTGGTAACCATAAAACATAAGGTGAGGGAAAAAAATAAAACATTTCATACGGCTCAAAACATGTCATTTTTGTTACACGTTTAATAAATTAATGTTAAATTGTATAAGTTTCATGATTTTAATTAATTAGGCATGCTTTTTGATTAATAAAATTTAATTTGACCATTAAAAAGGAGTCCAGAAAAATTTTAATGGAAAAAAACGGAATCCAGAAAAATTTAAGAATTTAGAAAAAAATAAAATGGAATTTGGGAAAAATAAAACTGATTTCTTAGGGGCCTATCAGAGAGACAGCAGGAGGAAGTGTCATTATGAATTTAAAATTTGGCCGAGTTAAAACGCCTTAATGATGGATTTGTTTCTTTAATATGTAATGTGTTCCGCAGGTGTGTTTATAAACAACTTTTCATTAAATCAGAGTTTGCAGTCATAACTATCAGTTTTATGTAGTTCTTCATTGATGTGCTTATTGCAGCGAGAAATACATATAGTACTGTGATTTCTGGTCCGTTTCTACAAGGAACATCTGGGTTTGTTTTTCTAAGCTTCATTTTTCTCTTTACTGAGGTGCCAACCAGCGGGTGTAAAGTCACATGAGAGGGCAAATTGTGGTTTTAAACCACCTCAGAAGAGCTCAGTTCCCCCCCAAGCCCTAAAAGCCAACAACACAAACATGCAATTAGAGATGTGCTGATTCAGAGGTCCTGGGGAACATTGGGTTGAAGGCTACCAATTAGGTTTTGGAGGGAACCCCCCCCCCACCACCACCAACACAGTCAGCGAGACCCAAAGTAGGATATTAAAGGAATATTTCACCTAAAAATGAACAGTTTTGTTGCCATTCTCTCAACTTTTTCTTCTTTGTAACACCAATTGAATTATAGAGCTTCTCTTTTTTTTCGTACAGTTTTTTTTTTATACCGTCAAGCTTGAGAAAAGCACCATAATAGTAGTTTTCAGATCTCATTTGCATATTATTATTAAAAAATTGGCATGATTTGTAATATGATTTGTCATATGGATTACATTTATGATACTGTAATAGTCATCTTTTGGAGCTTGGTTACCATTACAGTAGGGATGGGCGATATGGGCTTAAAAATATATCACGATATTTTTGATATTTATTGCGATAACGATATCAATGACGATAATTCAGGGAATCCTGCTTCTTTAGAGAAAAGTATTATCTTTCCTATTTTTACCCAAAATAGGGTGTTATGAGCATTACTGAGTACACACGTAATGTAATGTCCATTTAAAGAAAAAAAGCTGCTGGGACATTCTCCTTTTCTGTTTCTTGAGTGTGATGAAATTAATATTTACATTTGCATTTACCTTTATGCTTTTAGCAGATGTTTTTTCCCAAAGCAACTTACAAAATAGGAACCATATTGACTAATATGCAGTGTTGGTCAGTAGTGTCGCTACAAGTAGTGACGCTAGTAGTTTAACTACATTTCTCAGTAGCGTGGCTGCTTTCTGAATCAAATAGCTTTTCAGTAGTGAAGCTCTGTTTTTGATCAAGTAGTGCGGTAGCGTCTTTTGTGAATGAAGTGCGGCGGGCAGTTTGGAGCATCTCAGTCTTCTGAAGGTAAATAAAAGAACTGTTGATTGAATAAGCACAGTGTTTTCTTCACTCGAGAAGCACTATATTTATAAAGGCTAACGTTTTTTTGTTATTAAGAGCAGAGAAGAGTGTCTTAATCTATCATTTGTTGTCGAGTCACAGCCAAATAGCTTGTGCGAAGCGCTGAATCTTTTATAATATTATATATTTTGGCCAAATAACAGAGAAAGAAAAAAAAACTGAGCTCTTACATAGCGACAGAAAACTGTATAACCTGCAAGTTCTTGTAAATGCGATGCACGTACTGCGTCTGTGGCGGTAATGACGGAGAAAAAACATTCGCTGGTCAGAAACTTCGTATTTGAACCTGATTTTGGTGAAATGTTAACACATGCAGCGATGCAAATAAACGTACCCTATCTGTAGGCCTACACATCTATATGGTAACTCTATACAATAAGATTTCATTAATGTAATAACTAACATGAGTGAACAATGGATACATTTATTACAATATTTATTCATCTTTGTTAATGTTAATGAAAATACAGTCGTTCATAATTAGTTCACAGTGCATTAACTAATCTTTACAAACAACTTTTGATTTTAATAATGCATTAATAAATGTTGAAATTAAGATTAATAAATGATGCAGAAGTATTATTCATTCTTAGTTCATGTTAACTAATGTTAATTAATTAACTTTATTGTTAAGTGTTACCCTTTGTATAAATGTATCTGCATAACCTGCCCTACAATAAAGCCACAATACCAACTACCAATAGGAGGTTTCCGGCCGACAGCTAAAATCTATTTTGCCTGTGTCACAATATGAGGTGAATCCGGCCCTGTACATGATACCGATTTTTGTTGCCAAATTGGTTTGGAACAGTTGTTGAAAAAACAATTAACCTGAGCTATTATGCCTGTCTATCTGCTTGACTGACAGTTTTATTGATCACTGAGAGAGAATTGACTTGGTATGATGTTGGTTCAATAATATAAAAATGAATTAAAAAAAAAGTAGCTTGGATGTAGTAAACTACTTTTGCCATGTTACTGTAGCTTAGCTTGCTACATTTCTCAGGGCTGTAGATTTAGTTTAGTGAAGCTTCATTTAATGAAGTGTAACTGTTAGTTTAGCTCACTACATTTTCCAAGTAGCTTGCCCAACACTGCTAATATGTAGCCAAAACAACAGTGGAGTGAGTGAATGTAAAGTGTGGTATTATTTATTTCCTCTGGAAATGAAAGCCATGCATGTAGAAACAAACACTCGCCAGGGCTCCAAACAAAAAAAATTGAGTAAGGAGCCATTGGCTCCTATAAGAAAAAAATTAGGCGCCAAATTATTTTTTTAGGTGCCACAAAATAAACGCGTTTTATTATTTTTTTTTTTTAAATTTTGACATTTCAATCATACAGTCATGTGTTTGTCTACTCTTTTCTTGACTTTATCAGCATTTTAATCCATCTTGTAGATGACCTGGGAACTAAGGTTCACTTAAAGTGGGAACTAAACGTCTTTTCCAACTTGAAATATACAGTCAAAGAATTGTTTATTACACAGAATCTGTACCAATATCATGGACCATAAGAACTTAATTGCAATTTAATAAATTTAAGTTGGTCCAACTTAAAATAAAAAGTGAACAACACATTTTCAAACTGTTATTTGTCAGTGTAACTCAGAATTGTCAAGTTCACTTAATGTACTTATTTAATTATGCATTAAGTTGGCGCTTTAGGAGCAAATATAGCGGCTTCTTTGAGATCGGTATGAACGGAGGTTGAAGCCAGCTCCAAATGGGCGGGACTTGTTAATATTCCTTACACCAAGCTCATGTTTATTCAATGACATCATTGCCTTTTGAAGTTTAATCCAGCTGTATCAAGGTTCTTGTCTTTCCATCCCCAACTGTAAGACCTCTTGAAATTATAATTAAGACTTTTCTTATACCATTTAACATGTATAAAATGTTAAATGGTATAAGAAATTAAGTGCATTAAAGAGCACCAAAACCGTATTTATTATATGAATTTTGTTATGAATTTGGAAGAATGTTAAAGCTGATACTTTGTTTATTAAAAAGTAACAAAGCACAAAGCTTATTGTGATTACTAGACGGCAAGTGCGCTGCAAACAGGCTAATATGAATTTACAGAACTCAGCATATAGACTAAAGATCTTGATAACAAGAAGCCATATTAGCAGGGGTGCTAATAAGTTTTTCAGCCTGGCTCTCATAATGAACTAAATAATCAAGTGTGATAATACTATTTTATTTTGAAATAAAAAGGGAGTATTACATACAAATGCAATTATTTTATAGTAAACAAATAAAATGCTAATATTTTTATTATTATTTTTATTATTATCATTAATTTTAATTTTCATCATTTTCAAACGTAAAATCAGCGAGCTTTTATTTTGGCGGGTTGTCGGCAAGTAAATATTATGTGCTTCCGGGTTTAGCGCTGCTGATGGAAGAGCGTCAGTGAATGAAATGTCACAGTTTTGCTTTGAAAACGGCAGCGGTAGCCTAGATTGTGCTTTCAGTTTGGATAGAAATCTTATACAGTACAGTTTGTCGATCTAAAATGGTAATTGTGCATTGACAGCTGTCAACCATGTCAGAACGTATTTACACAGCGCAGTTATGTGCACCCCTGCATATTAGTAATGATTATAAACGAGAATTGTTAATTAATATTGTGGATATTGCCAATATCCACACAGCTGACAGCTTTACCTGTTGAAGTTTGTTCAAGTTGTGCATGAAATAGACACTGCTTTTCTGCACTTTAACTTTGCAGGTGTCCGTTATTTTGATCTCTCGCGCTGCACAGCTGAGCTGCGTTTAGCAGGCATTTCGGCAGAGATGAGGACTGTTTGAAACACTTTTTTTTTCCATTAAAACTATGATGCGCATCGTCTCAGTTTAATACGTGGACATAAAAGATGTGATCGCAAAACAATCAGGAAAAAAAATCAAGTCATAACATAGTCGCCATTGGCGACCTCAGCAAAAACTTCACTCGCAAATTAATATTTTTGGTCGCAAATGCGACCGTTTTAGTCGCAGTTTGGAGCCCTGCTCGCTGATGTTTTGAGGTGCTGATACTGGACGTGACGTGTGATGGAGTAAATGTTGTGATTTGTTTCTCTGTATTCACTCTGATGGCTGTTCTGTCATCGACTCGTCCCATGAAACAGGTCAACCGACTCGCAGATTGATTGACATAAATGTATCTGGGTTGTGGCTCTGAATCAGTGACCTGATGTTGAATGAATGTTGGTGTTAAAAATAAAGTAGGTCAGTGTTGCAACATGCAAAAAATTTGATTATTAAGACATAAAATCAATTAGCCATGAGAAACCGTGCATTACAGTAATTGTTTACTACAGGCAAAAGCTAAAGTCATGGCAACTTATGTTTTTACATTACTTTTAACTCTTCAAAATAAGTTGAGCAATTTCAAGGTTTTTTTTTTTATAAGTTATATTAACCCTTTAAGACCAAAGGGTACGATAGGTCATTTTCTCACATTTTGTTTATTTGACTGTAAAATTCTAACAGAATGTTCTATTTTCAAGTGCAAGATGTCTTTTTCTTCTTTTTTTTTCAGAAAACAGCTTGCTTTCAAAAAAAGTACAGTTTTTGACCATTAATGTTGTGTGGTGAGTTTGTAAACAGAATTTAAATTAAACAGAAGTTTTTTTGGTACATGTGGTCATGGTTTTGCCTGGATTAGTTCCCAAAGCTTGTCCGGTTCAAAAAGCCTCTTGATTTTTTTTTTTTTTTCAGTAAATTGATTGTCACTTATTAAACCTGATATGAGACGTAGAGACACATGATCAATGATTAAACATCCCCCGTCTTCCTTTCGCATCCACATTCCTGCAGTTATCCCTTTCCTTCAGACAGCTTGTGGGAATCTCGGCTCTCTGTCGGCCCTTGGGAAGCTGAGCGAGGTGTGTGTGAGTGAGTATGTGTGTGTGTGTGTCTATTGTGAGAGACGTGCACGGGCTCCAGGCTCTGGTGGTCATGAGAACCTTCTGTTTTATGTGTCAGACAGAGCTCTGATGCTCACGGGTGAGTGAACACAGCCTCGGTTTAGCCCATGTTGATGAACACAATGCCATCCTCCTGCATTCAGCTGCCCTTTGACCCCATCAGCTGTGCTGAGCCCGTCACAACCAGCTTACAAGCTCATATTCTGCAGCTATTCGAGAGTTTGTTTTATTGCTCCTAATTTTGGCCTAATATGTTGTAATTCAGAAATAGTGCTGCCTTTTGAGTTGCATCAGAGTGATCGTGTTTGTGAGATGAGCGCACATGGATCATGTCAGAACTATTTGGAGCAGAGGTTCCAAAACTTTTGTTAGCCAAAACCCTTCGAGCTGAAATATTTACTTGAAGTCCTAGATATTTTAAGCTGATATTTCAAAAGTTTAACAACAAATTCATGGTTCTTCGGTGTTGGTTTGTGGTCATATGACATGCAGGTAAACAAATAAAATATTTAGCGTATAAGTGCTTTTATGGAAGCTTGTTCCTGCCATGGGATTAAAAGTAAAAAAAGGTTTGTGATATTTTATCTTAAAGGGGTCATCGGATGCCCATTTTCCACAAGCTGATATGATTCTTTAGGGTCTTTATGAAAAGTCTATAACATACTTTGGTTAATTTCTCAATGGTAGTGTAAAAACCACCTTTTTTCCCCTGTCAAAATCAGCTCTGTTTTCAGCAAGCTGTTTTTTAGTCCATGTTGCTTTAAATGCTAATGAGCTCTGCTGACCCCGCCCCTCTCTTCATTGGAGTGACGAGCAGTACTGTTTACTTTAGCCGTGAAAAGTCACAGTTACCTTTTTTATTTTATGCCATGGTGGAAACAAGCTTTTCTTTTATTAAAAATGTATTTATTTATTTTACTTTTTCATTTTTATGATTTAACCGATTTGTCAACTCACAAACCTCCTGCAGTTTCCTCATAAGTCCCAGTTTGGGAGACACTGGTGTAGATCATAATGAGTAATTGTGAACTTTCACAATTTTTGAACTATTTACTGTTGAGTACAGTTAATGAAGAAGAGTGAAAAGGTTTCCTGGAAAACATTGCTCAGTGACAGTCTTGCACAACCAATAACCAATACATCATGTATTTATGATTCCCAAAACTTTATGCAAGAAGAAACTATAACTACTATAAGTAGCATCAGTTCAGCCACAAAAAGTTGCAAGTTGTAGTTCTTTTCTTTGTTCTTTCTTTTTTGTTCTTTATCTCTCATTTCTACCTCTGTTAAAGCATCTGCTCCTGCTTTCTGTTCTTCTCTGCATCTTTCATTGTCCAGAGGGAATCTTCCCCTTTTCTTTGCATGTCTTGGGTTCTCATGGGTCAGGCAGCAGATGGAAGGCTGGTTTGTGGCTGGTGTTTTTTTTTTTTTTTTAATATGTTAATATATGCATGGGAGTGAGTGTGTGGACTTCAGTGTTGTGGGTCTCCTCCTCCACTAGCATTGTGCTGGTCTGGGAATGTGTCTGTGATTTTGTGACTGGGAAACATCTCCAGTTTCTGTGTGGGTTCAGAAGAAGACAGAGCAGAGCAAGAGAGAAACACAGTCAGAAAACCAAGGAATACAACCAGAGAAGTTTGAAGGAGAAGTTTTTTCTTTTGTGGAATTCTACGAAACATGGAAACTCTATATGACGACACTGACGATGAGCGTCAGGAGAAACGAGGTAACGTTTACAGTAGCTTCATTATTGGGACAGTCAATATTGCACTTGTGTTTCATTGCATCACATGAGTTTCAGTTAGAGCTGGTTAGATTTTTATTTTGTGTATTACGTGTTAAACTGTGGTTCAGTTTGATGTCAGAAAGTCTTTTTGTTCTTCTGTGATTTAATGCATTGTCCTGTCAGTGGTCCAAGCAGGGCCTAAATCTGACTTTATGCCACACCTGCCAAAGGATGGTGATTACAAGGCATCATTTTTTTTTTTTACTGGCCATGAAACTAAGTGCATTTTGATGAAAATAATGAAACAACAACAACAAAAAAAAAAACAAACAAACAGGCAGAAGAATTGTGAAAACAAATGTAATTATTATTATTATTATTATTATTACTAATGGTTTTTATTAATCAAATTTTAAAATGTATTTATACAAATGATAATAATAATAAAATATAATAATAATAATAATAATAATTCTTCTTATTATTAGCTTATATATTAACAGTACTATTACAATACTAATATGTATTTTTTATTTTATTTTATTTCAACTCTCTTTTAATGTATTTTTGTTTTCAAATGTTAAACCATAGAGCTTTTATTTTGGTGGAAAACTGCAGGGAAACTTATCTTTTTAAATACTTCTCTTTTGTTGACAACAGATTTATAAATGCTTCTTATTACAAACTGTGGAGACTAATTACTATTATTATAATTATTGTTTATTCATTATTGTTATTTAATCAAATTATAAAAAGTAATCAAAGCATGTTGTGTTTTCAAATGCTTGTTATAAGCAGAGCTTGCATAGACGGAGTTTGTGTGGAGCAGCATTTACTGCGAGCTGTGAAAAGATCGCATCAGATTACATATAATTTATATAATTACAACGCAGTCTTTGCAATTTGATAATCGTGCTAAACCATATCGGGTTCGCAGGTATTGTTAGAATCACAAGTCCAAGTCTTTGGAGATGTTTGTAAACTAACAACTCTTTATTCTGGTTCGGTCTGTCGTTGAAGACCAGTCAGGAGTCCACTGCTGGCTTCACTCACTGTTTTTTAACTTATTCTGCATACCTACACTTTTATAATGGTCTTCCAGGACGTTCCAGTTTCTGACAGACGTTTGCATACTGTAGCTGTGACCTTCTCGGTTTGTTGTTCTCCCGTTCTCAGTCTTTCCTCTGCTTACTATGACTTTTTTTTTCCATGGAATGAACACATTTCACGCACAAAATGCATGACACAGTCTGTGAGAAAGCATCTGTTTGTGTCTCATATTGGTTTCTCTGATCAGCTGGAGGTTGGCAGAGGTTGAAGTGCTTTCTGTGGCTGTATGTGTCTGGAGGACGTGCTGTCAGTGGCTATAGAAGCGTCCGGAAGTGCGGGGTCCTGACCTTGTGCTCCTCACACTGGGCTGTCCTCTGACTCTGGCTTTCTGCTCTCGTTCTGGAGCCAGAAGAAGTTTGGGCTTTGGCTTGCAGTGATGAGGCAACTGGAGTTTGGCCCCGAGTCACTGCAGCTGCTCAGAAACCATACTCCTCCTCCATAGTCTCCTGCTTCTCCTTCTCTTTCGTCTCCTTTTTCTTCTACTCCTTCTCCATGTTCATCTCCCCTCTGATCTTCTTTCTTCTCCTCTATACTTATTTTTTTTCTATGTCTTGCTGTTGTTTATTTTTAGCTTCTCCTCCTTTCATTCTTCTTTCTGTTCTTTTATCCCTGTTTTCCTATTGTCATCCTCTTTCTCCTTCACTCCTCCTTATTCTCCTCCTCATTTTTGTCTTCCTCTATTTATCCTTTTCTTCCTCACCCTTTTCTCCTCCTCCTTCCTCCTTTCTTATCCTCCACTGCATCTTTCTGCATTTTTACTTCTTTTCTTTTTCTCCTCTTTTTCATCATCCTCATTTTTCTCTTTTCTCCTCCCCACCTTTCTCTTTCTTCAGCCTCTCCTCCTCCATTTCTCCCCCTTTTCCTTTTCCTCTTTCTCCTCCTCCTTTTCTCCTTATCTTCCTCCTTTTCACATCGTTTTTCTCCCCCTCTACTTTTTCTTGTTCTCTTCCTCCATTTCCCCTCCTTTTCCCCTTTACTCATCTTCCTCTTTTTCTCTTCCTCTTTCCCTCTTTTCTCCTTTTTCTTCTGCTCTTTCTCCTCCTCTTCTTTTTCCATCTCTCTTCCCTCCTCCTTCTCCTCTTTTTCTCCTCCTCTTCCTCCTTTTGTTCTACTTTCTTCTCATCTTTCTCTTTATCGCCCTTTTCCCTCTTCCCTCTTCTTCCCATCATATTCATCTTCCTCCTCCTCCTTTTTTTCTTATGTTCCTCCTCCTGTTTTTCTCTTCAAATTGTTCTCCTCTTTTACTTCTTCTTTATACCATCTCCCCTTCCTCTTGTTCTCCTCTTTATCCTTTTCTCCTCATCTTTCTCCTCCTCTTCTTTGTTCTCCTCTTCCTCCTTTGCTACTCCTCCACAACCTTCTCTTTATCCTCATGTTTTCTCCTTGTCTTCCTCTTCCCTTTCTTCTCCTCTTTCTTCTTTTCTGCTCCTCACCACTCTCGCGTGTCCCTCGTTCTCTCTCTCCTCCTCTGAACTCTCTCGGTCTGTAATGCAGGGTGTTTAGTGTCTCCTCCAGTGCTCTATAAAGCAGATCAGTGATGGTTTTGTAGTTTGTGTGTTTCTGCTAACAGGCAGTGATCTTGAATCCCAGTCAGCACTCTTTGTTTTTTTTCCACTGCCGTCAACACAAAGTGAACAAAACCTGTGCCATTTAAAGACAGGATCTGGTTCAAAAACAGACCACATTTCTGCGAATACACGGAGGAGTAAACGTCTGAACGCAGCAGTGAAATATGACTGTGGTCAGGAATCAGGCGTAATCACAGCTGTAAGCTGGTATGGAAAGCTGGAAAGAGTGAAATGTGGCTCATGATTCGGGAATGTGGCGTGTTTGTGTGTGTTTTTGGGAGATGTGTTTCAGAGATGTGTAACGACAGCATTTAAGTGTTTGTGGAATAAAGCTCAGTTTACTGGATACAGCTTCAGCTCTTCTAAAAACAAACATTATTAGAGGCAAAACAAGAACATTAGTGAAGAATTAAGACTGCGACTTTATGTAGTATTTGGAAATATTCAATTATAAAGAATGTGTGTGTTTTTTAGATGCTGTTTTAACTATAAATATTTAAAATGTATAATTTTTTTACATTACAGAAATTATTTATTAAAGTATTGATCCTGGAGGGAGAAATGTGCTTAATTGTCATGAAAAGTCACATTGAATGAATAAATAATGGCACTAAATTATCCTGAAAGTTCCGCTATTGCTATTCTATATAAATATTTACATAAATACAAAAAAAGAAAAGAAAAAGTAATTAGAATGAGATTTAATGCATTTAAGTAATTATCCTGGAAGTAGAAATGTGCGTTATTGTCACAGAAAAGTCACATTGCAAACAAAAACAAATAAATAATAATAATAATAATAATAATAAATAAAAAATATAAAAAAAATGTCAAGCAATTAGAAAGAGATTTAATGTAAATATCCTGGAGGGAGAAATGTGCTTTGTCACGAAAAAAAGAGAAATAAATAAAAAGAAAGAAAGAAAGAATAAAAAAACAAAATAAATACAAAATAATGGTAATAAAAATATAAATTGTCTCTCTCGTTTTAGGATGTGCGTGTATTTAAAAAATAATGTAAATATGTACGACCTTTGAAAACAACTGTGATTTATCACGCTACTTTTAAGAATTCAGACTCCAGTTACAGATTCCGATTTAAAAAAAAAAAAAATATTAGTTTGACTGTTTTGTGAAGATATTTGTACACTAATGCCAGACCGATTCATTCATTTGATATGAATCATCTGATAATTTTGGTCATACTGATCCAAGTGTTTTGTGGAAAGTCTGGGAAAAGAGAGTAGCGTTTCCCTTTGAGATGGGAGCATTTAAGTGGCTTCATAAGTGTGTGTGTGTGTGTGTGTGTGTGTGTGTGTGTGTGTGTGTGTTGTGGGTCGTGAGAGACTGTGCCGTGGGCGATACTCACTGGGTTGTGGTTAACTCGCTGCTATGGAAACAGCTATTCACTAGTTGGGACAGAAAGCTTTCACCCCGGTGAGCCTCATAAAAGCTGGGCACAAACTGTCGGACACAGACGGGCTCTGAAAGGGCTTCTCTCTGCTGCTTAATATATCTGCTTTAATTTGCCTTTGTGTGCTGGGAAAAAGGCCTCCACGTCGAGGAACGTTCAGGATTCAGACGCTGCACAATGGGGCTCTGAATTAAAGCACTGCTGTGTTTTTTAACCCCGGATGAAGGTGATAAATGTACACATGACTCAAATTTCATAATTTGAGGCTTGTTAATGGTGTTACTGACTTTATATTAATTGATGAATCTCAAAAAACCTCTCAAGAACCAGGGTTATTATAGTTCACTTAGTTCACTTAAACTGAAACAAAAATGGAAAAACAAAAAAAGTTACTTGAAATGTTAACTGAAATAAGATTTTAACCTTTATTTCAGCTATTTGCTAAGGCAACACTTCTCATATTTAATTTAGTGTAACTTCATATACTAAAATAACTAAAACTGAAATAAAAATGAATAAAAACAATATAGACATGCATTTAAAAAATCCCAAAACTAGTAAAAATGACAGACACACAACAAAATAACACTAACTAAAATTAAAATAAAAACTGAAAATATAAAAATGAAAAACTGATTCAGTCAATTAAAAAAATTCAAAACCCAGAATAAATAAATATTTTATTTATTTAAATAATTAGTAAAATTTTTATATTTATTAAAAAAATGTTTTGAAAACTGCTATATAACTGTCATGATTCTGTAAAATGTAGTTAAATTTGAGTTGTTACTACTTTCATTTAGTTACTATCAAACACTGCTGTACTTGCATTAAATCTTCCTTAAATATACTTCTGATTAGTTTCACAGCACAGTATTTTTCTTTCACGGCTTTGGTTAATGTCCTTTCCACATGTAAGCTATAAATCATGACGTGTATCATCACTGTACAGCAGCTGATGTGAGTCACTTCATCAGGCCAATATCAGTCAACATCAATTATCATTTTGGACGGTCCGGAACTGACCACACTGTTAGTATGTTATAATTAAAGCGAGGAGCGACTAATAGAAGGCAAACCTACGCTCACATTCCCATATAAGGCTCCATTAGATATTAATGCCTGTTTTTCCAGCAGGATTTCAGCAGTGTTGTTTTTTTATGGCCTTCATTCTTGTATGCATGCATTTTCTTAATAAACCAACCAACAGCCAGAGTTTGCATGTGTTTTTTATTGGTTTGTTTGTTTGAAGATCTGGAGCAGAACTTTAAGTACTAATTTAACATCTTCAAACTGCCCAGACTGAACAGAACACACACACACGCACGCACACTCGCGCAGTTCATTATTTTAGTCTTTGTTTTCACATTCTCTGCTTTCCACTGTTTTTAATTAGGAGCTTCACAGTTTGATGGCACATTTATTAAAGGAATAATTCACCCAAAAGCAGAACATCTGTCAATTTTTTTCATTTTTTTCTGACTCTTGGGTTGTGCTGTTATTTTTCAGGACAAAAAAATCGGGTAAGGAGCCATTGGCTCCTATAAGAAAAAAACTATTATTATAAAAAAAAATTTTTAGGTGCCACAGAATAAACGCGTTTTATGTATGTATTTATGCATGCGTGTATTTATTTTACATTTTGACATTTCAGTCATACTGTCATGTGTTTGTCTAGTCTTTTCTTGACTTTATCAGCATTTTAATCCATCTTGTAGATGACCTGGGAACTAAGGTTTGATTTAAAGTATTTTCCAGCTTGGAATATAGTCACAAAGAATTGTTTATTACACAGAATCTGTACCAATATCATGGACCATAAGCATCACTTGGCCATTGAGTGTACACTTTTAAGTAATTGCAATTTAATAAATTTAAGTTAGTCCAACTTCAATTAAAAAGTGAACACAACACGTTTTCAAACTGTTATTTGTCAGTGTAACTCAGAATTGTCAAGTTCACTTAATGTATTTCTTTAATTATGCATTAAGTTTATTTACTTAATCATTTTAAGGCAACAGGTTTTTTAAGAAAAGTCAAGTGATCGCTTTATACAGTGTTAGTTTGGGCTCCTCCTCAATGCATTCCTATAGAAATGTTGTCATATCTCTCACACGTCCAGTCGCTTGTTCTTCATTAGTAACATGAGATTTTATAGGACGTGTTGAATTTTATTTTTAGCTTGCATTCTTGCATTTTTTAATTTTTTATTTTATCATGTAGACAACAGTTTAAGTAAAAATATTAATATGCAATAGCGAATAAATATAGCAGAATGTTCCTCTTTATAGTTATTTTTCTTATGGATGCCCAATGGTTATTCTGAGGTAAATATATTGTTACGTGGCATTGTTTACACATTTTCGGCAGTTTGACACAGAATGAGCAATTACATGAGACATTTCAATAAGTTGTACTATAGGCTCTCTTATAAAATAACCTTTTGATGTTAATTCACGTCAAAGTCCCTTTCAAGGAAAGTCCGTTCAGTCGGCCGCCATATTTGAAACGCCTCCGGGCAGCTCAAACAAGACCAAGTCCTATCTGAATGAATGGGGAATCCTGAAATCTACAACGGATCGCTGAACTCGCGATTAAATAACACATTTCAAATCAGCAACAAAATCTGAAATGAACTGCCCCATGAATGTTGTTTCTTATACTCAAATAGCATTTAAAAAGCTTACTTTTCAGTCTAGACCAGCCAATGCGCATGCGTAGCTCGCTACTATGGTGCTACTGGGCATGCGCACATCAATACAGCATCATTTTTTTCACATTGTACAACAATAATTACTATTTTTTTCATTATTGCATGGGGTAGGTTTAGGGTTGGGGTAGGTGTAGATGTTAATCTAACAGGTAGAAAACTAATTTCATTGTTCATTTCCGGTTGGAGCTGTATCCCTTCTAGCCAAAACCCTTATAACTGTGCATGCGCATCGGCTGGTCCAGCCTCAGGTTTCTATGGGAACCGGAGCTTCTACAGCCGCTGCAGTGACACAATGACTTTACCAATCAGCGATTGGCTCTTTCATTTAGAAGGCGGGACTATCCCGCCATATTGCGCCTTGCACTTTCTCCCATTCATAAGTATAGGATTGAACCTCAGCAAAAACTTCACTCACAAATTAATGTTTTTGGTCGCGACCCTTTTAGTCGCAGTCTGCAGCCCTGTTTTTCCATATTTTTCAGTGGAAAAAAAAAGTGGAATTTTCAAATGTTTTTTGAAACACTTTCATGCAGCATTTACAACATTTCATGGTAACCACAAGAACAAAAAGCATCATCAAAGTACCACATTAAGCATGCATTATAGTGCAAGTCTTTTGAAGTGATACGAGTCTCAGTGTTTCTCACAGGATTTTGTGACGCTTGCGGCGGCAGGTCACATAATAATTTGCATATTTATGATGTCATTGCGTCAAGTTTGAGTTTTGGTACTTCACATGTTCTACTCTATGAACTGTAAACACGACCCATTATACTACGTTAAGCAGGAATCACTCTCACTATACTCCTTAAATCCTGATTTATAATCGCGACATCGTCTGATAAAATCAACATACACTAAAAAGCAACTATATGCGGTGGTTTTGGCTATATTACTGTTTTGTCTCATTCAGCGCACTGTCTGCGTCTCAGAAACAAACTATGAGCTTTTTAACAGATGAATTATGACCTCACGCTCGCAGGGCAGCACTGGAGACATCTTCCAACTGAATGAAAGCCAAGGTTTTTTTCCAAAAAGTCGCTAGGTTTCTCAGTATGTACCTTTTTATGGAAAAAAACGAAAAAGGTCTGAAAGTTGCTAAATATTGTGCTAAAGTCGTGCTTGTGTGTGTGAGACGCGGGAGCTGATTGCAGGGGGCGGTGGGTATTTGTGGCGGGCGATGTAGATATAAATAAATAAATAAATAAATCAGTCTTTGTGACGACAACATGCCATTTTTCAAGATTATCACTTTTTTTATACTAAAAATAAACAAGCAAGCCCTTCCCAGATTTAAAAAGTATCTCAAAAGTAATGTAAAGCATAATTTCCATAAAAAGTAAAGTAACGTAATTAGTTACTTTTTATGGAGTAACGCAACATTGTAATGCATTACTTTTAAAAGTAACTTTCCCCAACACTGTATAAATCACACAGCTCTAGTATACATGGTGTTTAAAGCATGTTTGAGTAAAGCTCTTCAGACTGTAACGAGTGTTTGTGTGTGTGCAGGTTGTTTTGAGTGCTGTATTAAATGTCTGGGCGGCGTGCCGTACGCGTCTCTGGTGGCCACCATCCTGTGCTTCTCCGGCGTGGCGCTCTTCTGCGGCTGCGGACACGTCGCTCTGACAGGAACCCTCACCATCCTGGAGAACCACTTCTCCAAGATCACCACAGACCACGCCATGCTGACCGACATGTGAGTGAGGAGCAACCTGGGAAAACACTGTCAAAATTGTGAAATATTTTTACAAATTAAACTAGCTGTTTTCTATGTGAATATGTGTTAAACTGTAATTTATTTCTGTGATGCGCAGGTGTATTTTCAGCCTCATTACTCCAGTCTTCAGAGTCACATGATTCTTCAGAAATCATTCTAATATACGGATTTGCTGCACAGGAAATATTTTTGTGGAAACTGTGATACATTTTATTTTTCAGGATTCACAGATGAATAGAAAGTTCAAAAGAACAGCATTTATTTGAAATAGAAATATTTTGCAACATTATAAATGTCTTTACTGTCACTTTTGATCAATTTAATATGTCCTTGCTTATTGAAAGTATTCATTTATTTACTTAATTTACCCAGAATTTTATCAGTATATTATTATGATTTCTGAAGAATCATGTGACACTGAAGACTGCAGTAATGATGCTGAAAATACAGCTGCGCATCACAGAAATAAATTACAGTTTAACATAGATTCACATAGAAAACAGTTATTTTAATTTGTATTAATATTTCACAATTTACTGTATTTTTAATTTAAAAAACACATCTTTGGTGAGCAGAAGAGACTTTTGAATTCTAAACTTTTGACTGGTTGTGTATATTTTAAATTATACTTTCATAAATGTATATATTATATATAAATATATTATTTTGGATGTTAAAGTTTTTTAAGGATTCATCTGTTAGATATTTGTAAAAGCATGCTGTCAACAGAAGACGGTCTTACAGATGTTGAAAAGACATGAATTTAATTAAAGCCTCATGGGAAGACATTAGATGCTGTTTAATGGATTAAGTTGATTCCTAGCATCTCATTTTATGTTTTCGTCTCCAGTGTCACTAGATTTTCCAGGAAATCATGCACCGGATTGAATGCATTTTCTTAAAGTTTACCTGATCGTTCAACATTCACTGATTCACGGTTTATTTTATCTGTCTGAGCTCCAGATTCGTCTCTTAAAATGAAAAGACTCACCTGTTTTGAGTAATTATTTGCAGTTGTTGTGTGTTCAGTTAAATCTGCTCACATCTGTTGATGATTTCTCATCGCTTCACATTTGTTCTGTTCTCCATCTCGAGACTTTAATTAAAGTCACATGCAGTGATGAGATGTTCTCAAACAATGCTGAGTCTTCAGGACAGAGGTTAATGGCAGAATCACCTTGCACTAACACACACACGCACACACACTCTCTCACGTGATTTCACTAAGAAGATGCTCCAGATGGTCTGAACAGAAACTAAACACAAAGCAGCAGTAACATCTGTGAAATGTTCTCGTCTCTTCTGCAGAATCCAGCTCATGCAGTACGTCATATACGGCATCGCCTCCTTCTTCTTTCTGTATGGCATCATTCTGCTCGCCGAGGGGTTTTACACCACCAGCGCCGTCAAAGAGCTCCACAGCGAGTTCAAGACCACCGTCTGCGGACGCTGCATCAGCGGGATGGTACGAAACCCCCTGCAGATAAACTGATTAATAATACAATCAAATAAATATAGTAAAATATAATGAATAACAATAAAAATATATATAATTAATAATAAACTAAAAATAAAAAGTATAAAAATAAATGGCATTTTTTACGTAAAACAGTCAAATAAATTTCAAAATGAAAGCAAATAAGTAATGTAATTAATTATATATATAATTATATATATATATATATATATATATATATATATATATATATATATATATATATATATATATATATACAAATAACTTTAATTAGAAAATTGATCTAATTTTTTGTTTACTTGTTTTTATTTTGTAATTTTTTACTATTTTTATATATACAATAAACACAATTTAAATATAATATAAAAATTAAAAAATAATTTTTAAAAGTAGTCAAATTACTAAATAAAATGAATTTAAAAATGTAAATAATATAAAATAGATAATCTAAAAATAAAAAATCGAAATAAATGACAATCAAAATAAATAAAAAGTTTAAAAAATAAATTTTATATATATGTATATGTGTGTGTATATAAAAACACAATTTAAATAAAAACACAATATTTAAATATAATTTAAAAATTAACTTTAATATAGTACCAAAATAAATTAGATAGATAAAAATAGATATAGAAAATAATTTTTAAAAAGTAGTCAAATTACTAAATAAAAGGAATTTAAAAATGTAAATAATATAAAATAAATAATAAAAAAAATTAAATAAATAAAAAGAAATTACAAAATAAAAACAAATATATAACTATTTGAGATGGGAGGTGCTGTTGCTAAAACTGTTCAAACATCTCTTTCTCAGTTCGTGTTCCTGACGTATATCCTGGGAATCGCCTGGCTTGGGGTTTTTGGCTTCTCAGCGGTTCCCGTGTTTCTTTTCTATAACATGTGGTCGACCTGCGCTGCCATGCGCTCTCCGATGGCCAACCTGACCTCCATCGACAGCATCTGCGTGGATGTGCGGCAGTACGGTACGAGACTCTGAATGTGACGTGATGAAGCATTAACTGCGAATCAAACCCTTACCTGCACTATAAACTCTGTTGATGAGGATTTGAGTTGTGATTGTTAATGTTGTTTGTATGTCGATGCAGGTATTATTCCGTGGAACGCAACACCAGGCAAAGCTTGCGGCTCAACGCTAGGTGATATTTGCAACACCAGCGAGGTACGAAAACACATTTGTCTCACGCTAGTTTACTGACTTTGTCGTACAGCAGTGGATATATGTGATATACAGTGGATATACGTAATTCTCGTTCTACCTGCCTTATCATTCATTTTAATAAATAATAATAATTATTATTATTATTATTATTTTACAAATATCATGCTTTTCACCATTAATTTCATTTGTAATGAAATGTTTATTTTAATTTTGTTAATTCTTTTTAATTTTATAAAATATTTAATAATTTAATTTTTAAAAATGGCTTGCTTTTTACTAAATTTTATTTTTAATGTAATTTTTTTTTCATTTGGTTAGTTCCTTTTTAATTACAATTTTTGTAAATATTACTTAATAATTTATCATTTATTATTTTATTTTGTACTAATTTCTTGCTTTTCATTATCCATTTTATTTATTATTTAATGTTTATTTAATTTTTTTTTTAGTATTATTTAATTTAGTATTTTTTTTTTTTTACAAATATACTTTTCACTAAAATTTTATTTGCAACACCAGTGAGGTATGAAAACACATTAGTCACACTCTCACTGGTTTATTTGTCATCCAGCAGTGGATATAAATGATTTCCGGTTTGTCTGTTGCAGTTCTATCTGTCTTATCATCTGTATATCGTCGCCTGTGCCGGAGCCGGAGCGACGGTCATTGCTCTGGTAAGCTGATGTTTGTTTTATGGTCAGATATATGGGGTGTTTGTTCCTCTTCCTCCTCTTTTTATCCCTTCATCCCCAGCACCATCTACTGCAAACCATGTGCTTTAAGCCCCTGATCTAATGGTAGTTTTGCGATGACGTCCCAGCAGTCCACCTGAGATGACTTGATTTTGTTCTGCCAAATGCATGCACGTAAAGGACTGAAAAATCAGTTAGTGGGACGTCAGCCATAGAAGCTCAATTTCTAGTCACATACTTTACTGATACCTGAAGGGAAATTTAGTCTTATTGTATCTGCAAAAAAACAAGAAATTGCAACTTAAGACAAAGGATTCAACACAACATCACTAGCTGTCAGTACTGGAAGCGTCTGCTGACGGCTGGCCTGTTTCTTTATTGACACTCCAACCACGCTGTAAAACAATTAAGTTAATTTTATTTAAAATGATTTTGCTTCTTAAATTTTGTTTTTTAATTATTTTTTATTAATTTATTAATTTTTTTTTTACAAATGTCATGCTTTTAACTATAATACTATAATATTAGGGGTGTGCAATATGATGATATTTGCTATTGGACGATAAAAATGTCTCCACGATCTGCTTTTGAAGAAATATCGTGCTACAGGCACATTCTGTCAGCTGCAGTTCTGACGCCTCCGTCTCAATATAACGTTACTGTACAATGCCACATACATTCACATCAGTGTTAACTCAGCGGTAGAGTTACTCTCACGGGACACTGCACCTATTCGCAATCACAAAAGTACATTATTTGCATGTGCTTCAAAGCCTTACTGGTTAAACATTTCATTCACGCGCAGGTCTAATGTGTGTTTTTTTCTGAGCTTGTACAACTGAAGTGTGTGCACTAAAAAGTGCCTGATTACTGCACTAAGTTATCTTTTCCGCTAATACTGTCAAAACACACAAGGTTTACATATAGACTCAGTTGGTTATGTTTACAATGAAAGTAAACAGCTGAGAGAAAACAGATGCGAGCAGGTCTTAAAGGGACAGAACTAAACATGCTGTCATTAAAGGGATAGTTCACCCTAAAATTGTAATTCTGTCATTATTTATTCACTCACATGTTGTCCCAAACCTGTATTAATTATTCCTTTAATGTTAATAAAACAACAAAACACAAAGAGAGAAATCACGTGATTATATTTTTGCCATATCGCCCACCCCTATATAATATATATATATATATATATATATATATATATATATATATATATATATATATATATATATATATATATATATATATATAATATATGTAACTATCATATATACTAAATGTATATTAAAATAATATAAACTAAATATTTGATTTGTAATGTTTTTTTCATTATTTCTTTTTTAATATTAATAAAAAAAAATTATATCATGATTTTCACTATACATTTTATTTAAAATTAATTAAATTTTTATATTTTCAAAATGTAATTTAATCATTTTTATTTTCAATTTTTTATTTCTAATTTTATTTGTAATGTTTATTTTAATTTTATTAGTTCTTTTTAATAAAATTTTTATTACATACTAATTTAATCATTTATATAATTAATTAATTAATAATTCACCCCCCCCCAAATGTCTTTCGTTATAAATTTGCTTTGTAATGTAATGTTTACTTAAATTGTATAATTTCTTTATATTATTAAATAATATATTGTTTTTATTATTTACAAATATCATGCTTTTCGCTAAAATATTAATTTTCCTATAAATATTATATAGGAAAATTAACTGTTTATTTAAATTTTTTTCTTAATGTAATTGATTAAATAATTATTAAATCGTTCATTTGTATATATTTTTTAGCAATATGGTTCTTTTCACTATAACTTTTATTTTTAATGTAATTTATTATCTATTCTATATATTTAAATAACTCCTGGCTGTTAAGTCAAAGCAGCTTGTGATGTTTCTGGTCTTTGGTCTACTAATTTAAATATTTTTTCTGAACTGTGTATATTAATTTGCAGCTATTCTAAAAATCCAAGCAAAGTCAGTTTTAATACGAATGGGTTTCAGTTGAAAATGGCATTTTAATTCACTGAATTACAGCTCCCAGGTCATCAGACGCTCCCAGTGTGAACAGTGTTAGTGAATTTAACTTATTTCATCTGCAGTTTCTTACTTCCGTCATTAATTTGGCGTGTGATTTTTGTGCTTTCTCTTCCACCAGCTCATCTACATGATGGCTACCACGTATAACTTTGCTGTTTTGAAGTTTAAGAGTCGAGAGGACTGCTGCACTAAATTTTAACGCAGTTGCATGAAAGTGCCTAGAATGAGCAGCCACTGACAATATGGACTAAAATAATAGAAACGAGAACAAACGAGAGAAACCTTTCATTGCTTTGACATGTAATGTGTAAATATAGGACTGTACACAGATGTAGCGTTTGGACGCCGGAGCTGCCGTGTCTGTAAACATGCACGTGTTGTTATCCAGACTTTGCCTTCGTTTCTGCAACCACTAGAAAACATTCATTTGAAGCCTAACACTAAGTCTCTTTAAATTCCTCCTACAATCTCTTTGTCTTAAGTATTAGAGCTAAAGAACAGATGCACAGTGTAACAGAGGAAAGTGTTTTTCCCATTCATTTTCTCAATAGAAATGCTGGAAAATTCTGATCATGAAATGCGATTCAAAGCAAAAAGACAAAGACTGAAGACTGATATAATACTGACTGATATATATATATATATATATATATATATATATATATATATATATATAATGCATGCACACACAAACACATATATATACCCCACCGGTCAAAAGTTAGTTCCGATATTTTTTTTTTTTTATGTTTTAAAAAGAATGCATATTAGAAGAAATCATTTATTATCCATTATAATTAATTATTGTTGAAAACAGATTCACAGATCAATAGAAAGTTCAGAAGAACAGCATTTATTTAAAATAGAAATCTCTTGTACCATTTTGTAACTTTTGATCAATTTAACGTGTCATTGATGGATGAAAGATTGATTTTTATTTTTTTTTATTTTTTTTGTATTACTTACACTAACTTTCAAAAATTTGGAGTATCACATTTTCCAAAATATATTGGGCAACACAACTGTTTTCAACATTTGATAATAATCAGAAATGTTTCTTCAGTTTAACAGAAATAAATACAGTTTAACACATATTCACATAGAAAACAGCTATTTTATACTGCAAAATATTTCACAATTTTTACTGTATTTTTGATCAAATAAAAGCAGCTTTGCTGAGCAGAAGATACTTCTTTAAAAAACATTTAATAAATCACAATGATTCCAATCTTTTGACTGGTGGTGTATATAAAAAGATTTCTCTGATTTAATTATTATCTTTTCAGGAATTTAAGCAAATAACTTGCAAACATCTAAAAACACATCTGCTATGAATTCTGAGGTTTAATGTCTTTATGGAGAAAATGAATGTGATTTTGCTTCGGGGGTGGGGGGGGGGGGGGGTGGGGGGGGTCTATATTTTTTCTAAAGGCCTAATTTTTCTGACTTTTGCCAATTGTGCCAGTGAGCCTTCCAGTGTTTTCATGGTGTTTTCTTCCTTCAGACCTGTTTACAGTTTTCAGTGTTTTTTTTTTTAATTTTTTTTTTTATCATTTCTACTCATTTGTTTGAAGCAGTATTATGAAGATTGTTGGTATTTTTAATCTTTGTGAAGTATTAAGAACAAACTTGCTAGATGTCAGTGTACAGCTTCACAACTAACCTAGTTCTTTTGTTCACATAAATATGATTTGAATATGTTTTACGGTACTGTTATTTTAAACGCAGACCTTTCACTGTCAACAGAGTGAAAAAACAACAACATAAAAACAAGTAAATAATTCTTAAAACATAAATATTGAGTTGCATTATCTGTATGATCAGATTTCATTCAAAACTGCATTTATATTATCAGAACGCAATACAGCAGATCCTGTTTTATCATATGATTTGCTCATGACAATGTCTGCTTTACTATTAATAAATAAACAAAATCATCTGTCAGTTGGAACGACCTATGTGTGATTTGATCATTAATAAAACATTACATAAAACATAAACATGATAATTGAGAAGATTGTAGTTAGTGACCAGAAGCTCATGGGTTTGTGCCGAACGCTTGATTATATGATTGTAACTTTTGAAAGTACAGTAATTTAACCAGCTAAAAACCTGGCCTTTTAAAATCATGCTAACGTTCAAATATCCTATTAAACTTCTATTAATATCTAGGTAGTTTCTGGTTGCCAAGACATGCAAAAACATGCATTTACCTGCATTTCACAGTGGCTTTAAATATGACTAATACAGGCAGGATTTAGAGGTTTTAAAGGAACAATTCACCTAAAAATGAAAATGTGCTGAAGATGTGCTCACCTTCAGATCATCCAAGATGTAGATGAGTTTGTTTCTTCATCAGATTTGGAGAAATGTATTGTATCAGTGTCTCAGCAATGGATGCTCTGCAGTGAATGGGTGCCGTCAGAATGAGAGTCCAAACAGCTGATAAAAACCTCACAAGTAATCCAGTCCATCAGTTAAGATCTGGAGAAGACAAAAGCTGTGTTTGTAAAAAAAAATAAAATTACTTGTGGATTATTGTGATGTTTTTATCAGCTGTTTGGACTCTCATTCTGACGGCACCCATTCACTGCAGAGCATCTATATTTCTCCAGATCTGATGAAGAAACAAACTCATCCTAATCTTGGATGAACCGAGGATGAGCACATTTTCAGAAAGTTTTCATTTTTGGGTTTCATTAATAAGGTCAAGATCTTTAATGTTTTTTTATTCTGGACGTGATGCTGCGTGTATCACAGGTTCACATTGTTCTTGTACACCCAGATCCAGCATTATTGATTTAGCAATCAGATTGCATGCTTCATCTCACATGATTGATTTCATATTCCTCTGGGATTGTGGTGCCTGTAGTTTTTCCTTTATAAAAATAAACCTACTTTGTGTACAAATGATCCTCAGTGGTGTTTATTGAGCGTTCGTTTGGGGTTTCAGTTTGCGTCATGCTGCGTGTTTTTCATACTAACCCTCATTTCAAGCTTGGCTTTGCTCCGCTGACACCCTCCCGTTCCCTCACACCCCAGCGTCCTGTGCATATGAATGTGTTTTCAATATGTATTCATGTTCATTCGTTTGTAGTTGTTTGTATACTAAAGGAATAGTGTGGCTAGAAATGAACAGTTACTCGCTCTCATGTTGTTTCAAAGCCGTGTGCTGCAACACAAAAGGAGCTCTTTTCTGTTCACAGTGAGCACATATAGTGCATAACGAATTTAATTTCAGCCTTTTTATTGCTCAAAACATCATATGACTTCAGAAGACATGGAATATAATGTGCAAGTCATATGTGCAACTGTTGTGATGCTTTTGTTTTTGAATTCAAGAGATTTATTTTATTTGTAGCAAGGCCATTCACATTTTTAAATTCACTCCAAAAACCCTGTGAATATTAAATTATGATGACTTTGTAAGTAGCAAAATCTCATGTCGATCGCACAGCTCTTTATTATAAAGTTGGATAAGTATGGGTTAACAAATTAAAAACATTAAAAAAAAACCTTTAGCTGAACTGAAATTTATTTTATTTGGCTAGTTGCCAAGGCAGTATTGCTCATTTTCATTTAGTTTAACTTGATGTACTAAAATAACTAAAATTAATCAAAATAAAAACTAGAAAAATAAATAAATATTACTAAACTCCATTTAACTATATTTTTACTATGTTTAGTGACAAAAACACAGAAAAAATGACTTTAAAAATGTTTTTGTATTTTTTTTAAATTAATTTGTATTTCTTGTTTCTTTTATTTCTTATTTTTAGTTTTTTATTATTTTAAGTAATTTTTGTTTTAGTTACTTTATTTTAACTATTATGCATTTATTTATATATAAAATAGTTATCATAGTTAACTAAAACTAAAGCCATAAAATCTTTTGTTTCTTGAAATTCTAATAATTTTTAGGTAAAATGAAGTTAAATAAAAGTTATAAAATTAAATAAAGTTTTAAAAGCTAAAAAGAAATATTTCGCCATTTTAATTTTTTTTTTTTTAGTTTTTATTCATATTTATTTCTTATTTAATTTCTTATTTCTAGTGTCTTATTATTATTATTATTATTATCATTATTATTATTTAATTACATTTTTTGTTTTAGTTGTTTTAGTACACCTTAAACTAAATGAAAATGCAAAATGTTACCTAGGCAACTAGCTTTAATTTTTAAATTGTTAATTTTTTTTACTTTTCATTATTTATTTAAAACAGATGCAAAAATATTGCATCTATCTAAAAAAAATAAAAAAAATAACAGCATGCAAGTTTGAAACGACATGAGGGCGAGTACATTTATGGATCATTTATTCCTTTATAATGAGTGTGTTGTGTTGTGTTGTGTTGTGTTGTATTGTGTGTGTGTGTGTGTGTGTGGTTGAGCTGTGGCTCTGTGGCGTTGTTAACCTGCTGACGGGCATCACCTCGCCCTCTCTTACAGATCCATTACCTAATGATCCTTTCTGCAAACTGGGCCTACCTAAAGGACGCCAGTCACTTGCATGCGTACCAAGACATCAAAATGAAGGAGGAGCGGGAGCTACAGGACATCCAGTCGCGCTCCAAAGAGTGCCTCAACTCCTACTCGTAAGGAGGGTTAACACTGCCAACCAACCAACCAACCGACCACTAACCAGCCCTAACTCACTAACCCGCTCCGCTAACCTGCAGTCTGTGCCCATTCATCCATCCTTCACGCTCTCCTCTCAGCCCTTTGTGAATCGCAAACGTTGCACTATTGGAAACACGGCGGAAATGCAAATCAGATTCTGTTCGTAACCAGATGAGATTTGCCTTAAAACATCGTAAACATTTATATTATACAAGTGCATGCTTATTTGACCTTACATGTTATGCTTTTTAATGAAAAATAACATGCACTTGCATTATAAACATGTTTTGCATCCTCTCAAAATTTGAAAACATTCCCAGTCATTTTTTTTTTTTTTGAATAATATTATTTTGAAGAAAAATAATCAAAGGATTCTTCTGAACTAAATTCGGCTGGTTGTCTTTTGAATGTTTGGATTTGTTCATGTGCAATATGTGCTGTTTGTTGCTTACTGTTGTTTGGAAATAGTATGTGAACAGAACACATTATGCAACGAGATTTTGCATGTTTGTTTCAGCCAGTGGCATCTGATGGAAGCTTGTTTCCTACGCGGGATAAAAAAAAAAGAAGTGACACTTTGTCCCATAATTATGACTTTTTTTCTTGCAATTCTGAGAAAAAAGTCCAAATTGTGAGAGATGAACTCACAATGAAGAGAAAAAACTCAGAACTGTGAGATTAAAAAAAAAAAAAAACAATTAAATTTTTTTTTTTTACTTTTTTCCTGTAGCAACAACAAATATTTGTGAGATATGTGTCAGAATTGTTAGATACAAATGTGAAATTGAGTTTATAACTTGCAATATAAAGTCAAGATATAATTTGTAAAATTATGAGAGATAAACTCAAAACTGCAAGATATAAAGTCAAAATGACATGTAAAAAAAATAAAAATTGCAAGCTAAAATTCAATGAGAAAAAACAAATCTTGAGGAAAAAGTCCAAAATGAAAAATAAAAACTTAATATAATTCATTCTAATGCAAAATGTAATTCATAATTCTGAGAAAATGTTGAAATCGTGGGATATAGTCATAATTGCAAGATAAAAGCTGAGAAAAGTCAAATTTTTGAGAAAAAGTTGAAATTACAAGATGAAAACCATCTGAAAAAAGTCCAAATTTAAGAAAAAGTAAAAAATGCAAGATATAAAGTCAAAATTGCAAGATGTTGAAAAACTCAATTTCAAGATAAAATTCATAGTTTTGAGAAAAAATTTAGGAATTTTTAAGAAAGTCATAATTGCGAGTGAAAAACTTTTTTCTCTCAAAATTGAGAAATATAAAGTCTGAATTGTGATATGAAAACCTGCAATTATGAGTCTATAACTTGCAATATACACTCGCAATTGAGAAAAACCTTCAGATATAATTCATATTTCTGAGAAAAGATTGCGAGATATAAAGTCTGAGTTGCAAACTGCAAGCTTGCAGTTATGAGATTTATAACTTGCAACTGCAAGACAAATGTGCAGAAAAGTCAGATTTGTGAGATTCTTTTGAAAAGTCAAAATGACCTTTATTTATATATATATATATATAAATAAATAACTTTTATTTCGTGGTGGAAACAGGCTTCCATAGCATCCAAATATTCTTCTTGGAAACAAATTTTTTAAATTGAATTTTGTGTAAAAATGTCTTGAGGTGTGGACGTGGGTTAAGCGCATTGCATTGTGGGATGCTGCAGGAATGCTGATGGTGTTTGTCTGCAGGTCCGAAGCTCTCGTGATGAGCAGGTTTTCACACTACCTCACATTACCACTGTTATCATCAAATTACTGTCCAGTCCACTATCCCAGAATTCACCTTCACATCGCAGAATTACCTGCTGTATTACGAACAAAAGTACAGTGTGTGTACTGCCCCAAAAATGCATGAATGAATAATGACAACATGACCAACTGAAGCCTCCAAATGCACATTAATTTAATGCTTATGGAAGGGTGGTTTTATAATTATCATTAAATTGTAATTATTGTAATACAATCATTTTTAACAACGAATCTTACCATGATTGTATTAATACTTTATACTTTTTGCATGAAAGTAATGAGATTTGGAGGGTTTTACCCAATTTTGTTTGTACCAAATTCTGTAAAGTATAACACCGCAGCTGCTCATCTTTTATTTTTTATTTTTTTCGTTTTATTTTATTTTTATTATTTTTTTTCTTATTTTATTTTATAATAGTGCATTCGAATTGCATCAGTGTGAATGTGAACTCTTTACAAGCAAAAAAAATAAAACATTTTCTGTGTTTTTTGGGAGGGATACAACAACAGTAACAAAATGTGCAATTGTAAATACTGACAAAATGGCTCTTTTTTCACACTATTTTTGTTATTCATCCATGGTTTGACTTGAGCAGGACAGAATCTGGTCATACTGGAGGTCATTTGTATTGACGTGTTGTAGGCAGCATTTGCCAGACTTTAACGTTATAATATGCTTTGTTTTCTTAGAGTTTGTGTAGTCCATGTAATGTGTTCATTGCTGTTAATGTAATTCACATATACTGTATGAATTCTGTATAATACTGTCTTTTTAACCTTATAGTCTGCCAATATTTTTAATTCATTTTAGGGGATTCCCTTAGTTTTTACTGCTATTTTGAAATTAAAAAAAAAAAAAAAAAAAAAAAGAGAAATTATTCTGCCCAAACTGTTTCTATAATACTCTTTTATAAGCCCCAAGACTTACATGATTTTTAAACAAAAATGTATTTCCCAAAATGTTTTCATGTATTATGCATGTTTTTTGAACGCTTTAAAGTCTGACTTTGATCAATTCAATCCTGTTCACTGTTTTCTGGTGGATCGTGAACATGAAAAACTGCCCAGAGACGCTGAACGCGTGTTCAGGCCTTCAAACCAGCTATTGTATTTTATACAAAAATAAAACAGAATAAAAGACTTTACGTCTCAGTGAGTTTTCTCTCAGATCAATGAACTGCGTGTCATTATTTGCAGCATTTGTGTAATTGTAATATTCTCAGTCATGCTGTGATAGAACAGCTCTTATGAATGAAATACAACAGCAGAATAAACCAAAGATAAAGTTTATTCACGTCAGCCTTAAAGCCACTCGTTCACACAAATCATTTCAGAATTAGAAAACTGAAAAATTACATTAAAAAAAAAATGATACAGCTAATATTTAAAAAAAGTTTTATATATAAAACAAAGTCATCCAGCAGTTGTTGTTGGATGTTTTTTCACCAGAAGTCGTCGTCTGGTTCCTCGTGTGATATCAGATCAACGCTGCAGAACAGACTGAAGGTCAGGAATGAAGAGTTTCTGGTTGTTCAACAGTAACTCACACAAACACATCATTACCTGCGGTCATTATTCTCAGACTCCAGAACCTCCTCTTGACTTTGCTTCTCTGATGCCTCTTTATTTGGGCTCTGAAAGATCATTAACACACGAAGTCAAACACAACAATAATTCCAGATTATCAACTAATTATTGCTGAACCAATGAAAATGTCCAGTAAAGTGCCCCTATTATGTATTTTTGAAGATGATCTTTCATGCAGCGTGTAACATGGCTCGAAGTGAATGAAAACATCCGGCAAAGTTTTAAATCTGAAAGCACACCGTGTATAAAGTTAAACGAAAGAGTCGACTCTGAATCATTGAAACGAGTCGTTTTTAAAACGAATCCCAAGCCGTTTCATCTTGACGTCAACATGAGACATCAAGCACTTTAAGAGCTCAGGAAATCTGTCAAGACCTCGTGCAGCTCATATTTCAGCTCAAAACCAAATGACAGAAACCATATTATACTTTGCTAATGAGAAAATGAACATTTTAAAGACCGTATGAATATATATATAATTATGAGAAATAAAAAAATAAAATCTGATTTAATAAAAAATATAATAATGATACTAATATTATATATACAGACTGTAATTTGAATAGATTAATAAAAAAATTATAATTTAGCACACAATATACTGCATTGCAATAATCACAATTAGAATCAACACTGAGTTTGAAAATAACTTTTGTCTCCAAAATTTGTTAAAAAATGTTAAATGTCATGAAAACGTCAAAATCCAAACAAATTAAATTATATATATATATATATATATTCAAATAAAATATAGAAATATCCTGAAAAATTGTCGTTTGTTCTCATGGTGAAATAAGACCTGGAAAATATGTAATAATGATACTAAAATAATATCTATATAAAACTCTCTCTCTCTCTTTTGCAATTTTAATGCATAAAAAAAAAAATACCACAAATAAAATACTGTACTGCAGTAATCACTGAAAAAAGTAGTGCTGAGATTAGTTTACACTAAAGTTAAGAGAATCTGTGGAGAACAAATGTCATAAAAATGTCAAAATGACAGACAGACAGACAGACCTGCTCCTTCTGTTTGTCCTGCATGAGCATCATCATGTATTTGTGAAGAGGATCGGCCACATCAGCTCCTCCTGAAGCCTCCTCATCCGCTCCTCCTCCAATCACTGCGCTCGGTAATGTCACATGACCCTCTGTATCCTCTCTCTCAGCTTCAGCTCGTTCCTCATGTTGATCCTCCTGAAGAAGATGAAACAGAAATCAAAGCTTGTTAACAGAGTCACAGACAGTCGAAACAGCGTCGCACTGATCTGAATGAACTCTTGATTTGGTCAAGTTTCCCAACAGAGGCATTACATAAAACAAACAGATTCGTGAACAGATGACTCTTATGAAGCGGCTCTTTTGAACGAATCAATTAATCAAACTCCTGAACTGGTGTTACAGGTTTGAAACGGTTCCCATTAACTAATCTAAAAGCCATAATAAAAAAAAGATTAATAACTTAAAAAAAGAAGTAAAAACATTATTTAAAAATATTTTATTTCAGTTAAACTAAATAAAAATGAGATTTAAAAAAAAACTTTTTTTTCTCACTTTTAGTTTAGATTGATGTACTACAATAACTAAAGCTTAAAAACTATATAGAAATTAAAATAATAATAAAAATTACAAAAACAAATGACTAAAACTTTAAAATGAAAAAAAAAGTATATATATATATATATATATATATATATATATATATATATATATATATATATATATATATACACACACACACAAAATATTTAAAAAATGAGAAATGTTGCCTTTCCATCTAGCTGAAATAAGCTGAAATGCTAAAATAACAAACTAAAGCCATAAATGTAATTACACATAAATAAGTAAAAATAAACATTAATTGAAATATCCATAAATTTATTATATTTCAGCTAGTTGCCAAGGCAACATTTCTCATTTTGGTTTAGTTTAGGTTGAAGTACTAAAACTAAAACAAAATAAATTAAAAACTAAAATAAAACTATATAGATGTGTTAAAAAAGTAATAAAAACACAGCAAAATTACTCAAAGAAAACTAAAATTAAAATGAAAAATATGTAGAAATCTTGTCAGACCAGCTCCTGCTGGAGTCTCTGCAGCTCCCGCTCCTCTCTCTGCTGCGCCTCCTCTCTCTCCCTCTGCCTCCTCTCCTCTCTCCTCTTCCTCTCCTCCTCCCAGCTCCTCTCCTCGTCCTCATCTGAAACACCACACAAACACATGAGACACGAGCAGATGAAGAGCGTCACACGATCAGTCACGTGACCGTCTCACCTGCGTGTGACTCCTGGAGCTTCTCTAGGACACACTCCTGATCCACAGACAGCACTGAACACACACCACATGTCATTACTTATAAACAGATGATTCATTTCTTTTCAAATAAACCTTACTGACATCAAACTTTTGAATAGCAGTGACTTTTCCAGGTCATTTTAAACTCTAATATTTCCTGGACACGGATGAATTCTCCGTATAAACTGAGTTGAGGTGATAGAAACGAGTGTGTACGTGGCACAGGGTCGCTGAGATCGTGAAGCGTGATCTTCTCCGGCTGAGGTGACGACTCTTCAGAGGAACTGGAGATGACCTCCTGCAGTTTGGGTGGACTGTGAAATCAAAACAGAATTACAATAGAAATAAGTACATTTTGATGCACATTTGTCATGATTGTCTTGTGAGTATGAGTATGCTCAGACAGATATATTTGATTCATTTGACTCATTTCTGTGAATCGGTTTAAACTCTGTATGCATGAATTAATTCAAATCTCTGATTCATAGCTATAATTTCTTAAACTTGTATTTTTTAGAATTGTTTTAAGCTTGGATTAGGCAAAAATGCCACCAAAAAAAAAAAACTCAAATGGGGGGGGGATATACAATCTATAACAGCTTTTGTGATTAAAGTGAAATGTGAAAATGAATGAAAAGTGTCTGTTGTGGAATTACATTTAGATCTGCTCATGGTGCATCAAAGATGACTTTTTATGCATTTTTGTTGCATTAACATGATTTTTTTTAGTGTTCCAATCACACGTTTCTGTTGATTTATGAATACAAGCTTTTGTTCCAGCTTTGCAGTGTATAAAAGGCTTTTGTTGATGTTGAACATTTCACCACTAATAACCTCCTCCTAAATATAATGTAGAAACTTCAAATGTTCTGTAAAGCTGCTTTGCAACGATTTGTATCATGAAAAGCACTATACAAATAAACTTGAATTGAGTCATAAAAGACAACATGGATACCTATAAAAATTGCCCTTTTAAAGGTAAATAAGTCAGAGTCAGACCTGCGGCTGTGGCGAGTGGTGCTCTTCATCCGGGGGCTGCTGGGAGGACTGATGGAGGCAGGGATCGGTGAGATCGGTCTCTCTGGAAACACCAGCGCCGCTCCGTCAGAGACGGGACTCGTCCTCAGACGCTCTGAGACAAAACACAGAAACACTGCTTTACAGGGTTCCTGCACACTTTCCACTTCAAAACGCCACACTTTTCCACAATTAAACGTTTTTAAAAATGAACATGTTACATTCTGACTCTGTGTGATAATTAGTTTGTGTTGCCACATAACTGGTGGATTATTATATGGATCTATAGCTCATACGGATCAATAAACACCAAACCCAGAGACTTTATGAAAACTGCGATACTTGAATACAGGATTATGTTTGATACACTTTCTCAGTTTCACTGACTCCATTCATTTTAAATACAAAATTTATACTAAAATTTATTTTAATTTTCTAAATAATATCGTCATGGATTACACTTACTTAGAAAATATTATTTTCAAAATAATGGCCGGATATGCTATTCAGTATAAAATAATATTTGCTATAATAACCACTTCACAGTTTGTGAAGTGGCTTAAATGATTCCTTGAAATAAAAATTCATAAATGATTCATTCGGAACAATTTGTGAAGAAAATGATTCTGAATGATTCATTTGTGAATTCAATGATTCATTAAATGACTCAATTTTCTAAGTCAGTTTGATATAATTTAAGTTGAAATGATGCTTGAATATGCTAAAAAAAAAAGAAAAAAAAAAGTAAGTTAAAGTTGGTAGAAGTTTAACAAATGTGAGACCGTCAAAACATGCCACTGTAGAAGTGCTAATCAAACATGACTGTTTCGCTCAATTGTTTTCTGAATGTCAAAGCACTACTAGCAGAAACAGATTTCACAGACCCTGCGTGTGCTCGGCGTCTGCTCCGCGTTTGCTCAGCGGTGTGGAGGACAGACGTCTGGCTGGAGGAGAGATGAGTCTCAGCGGGGACGGAGTTCTGCTGAATTCCTGCTCGACAGGACGTCCCGCAGCAGCGAAGCTCACCCTGGGCTGTGCTCTGTAGGTCACTCGGGGAGGCGGGAGATCTTCAGCAGACGCTCGGGCCGCTCTGTGCTGGTGGCTCCTGTACGCCTCCTCCAGACGCTCGGCCTCCTGCTCCAGCTCTCGTATCCGGGCCAGAGCGCCGCTCACCAGCTCAGAGTCACGCTCCGGGGGCCCCGGGCCCCTGAGGGCCGGCCCTGCTTCAGATAAATCAGCGTCAGAAGCCGCTCTGGGCTTTCGGAGCAGAGCGGCGTCTATGTAAACGTCAGGAGGAAGCAGCCTGTCAGGAATCAAACTCAGAACAGAACGCTCTACCAGCGAAGGCTTGGGGTTGCGGAGGATCTCGTTCTCCAGAGCTGCTCCGATCACGGAACAACACGGCAAACAGAAGAGAGGAGAGAGACGGAGTTTAGACAGAGGAGAGCCAAAACCACCCAACACTGATGAAAGAACAGGGCTCCCGTCCTGCGAGTGTGAGATCACTGGAACATGACTGTGGGATCATTCAGAATGATTTATGAAGTGGTTTGAACGACTCTTAAACTTACTACAAAGAATGATTTGTTTACACATGTTAAGTTACTAAGCATAGAAATGTATTCAAATTCCTTCACATTTCCAGGCTTTTGATGGCTGGGGGAGCCCTGCATGAAATAAACACACGTTTGCAAGTTTTTAGCTTGCAAATTCGTATGAAAGGTATTCTCAGAGTATGAAAAGATGCTAAATGTCTGATTCAGTGAAACCACCATCAAACTTACAAAGTAATCTAACGTAATTTAATGCTGCGTTCCACTAAATATGAGGAATTTCCCAAGTGAAGTCAGACTTGAACTGAACGCAGCATGAGCTCAGATTCATTCTAGAGGTTTCAGGAAATCAGACCGGACTCTACAGTAGAGATGCTGTCTGCACCTAGCTGTGTCTGCTGGAGCTGGAGCTTGAGCTCTTCAGCGTGAGTGTTCATCCACCTCACGCGCTCCTCACACTCCATCAGCTGAGCCTTCAGCAGCCCACACTGCTGCACCTGCAGACAGAGCCGCACAGACAAATACAGCAAAGACAAGCTGAGATGGGAAACTTCAACAGGAAAATGCATTTGGGCAAAACATATCTTAAGTCACATTCAACAAATAAAATGAAATAAATTAAATATAGATTTTTTTGTGCAACAAGACCCCCCAAAATATATTTTTTGCAATGCTTCTGAATGTTTCACTTTTGAAGAATAATAATTATTATTGCTATTACAATGTAACATTAAATACTTTTTTAAAAAAATATTTAATGTAGTAAAATTCTCATTATTGTAATAAATCTGAATGTTTCATGCTTGAATAATAATAATTATTATTATTATTAAAATGTATTTAAAATGTAATATAACTTCCCCAAAAATTCTCATTATTGTAATTCCTGTGAATGCTTTACTTTTGAGTAAATATTATTATTATTATTATTATTAGATGTAATTTGATTTCTTATTTGTTTATTTTGGCTTTAAAGGTCGTATTCTTAATGTTTAATTTTCATTTTTATTTATTTTGCATAATTAAGCACACTTTCTCCAAAATGATCAGTACTGTAATTCATATTTTTATATTATTATGATTACTTTAATCAGATATTAAAACTTGTAAAAAAATGTAATATGATTTCCCCCCAATTTTTTTTATTGTAATTCATCTGAATCTTACACTTTTGAATAAATAGTAGTAGAAGTAGCAGTAATAACAATAACATAAAAATGCATTAAAAAGTAATATAATTTTTTCTTTCTTTCTTGTGCTTTTGAAGCTCATATTCTCGGCAGATTCTTGAGATTCACTCATAAAATCTCAAGTGAAATGCAGTCAAGTGCTCCACACATCAAGGGAATGAAGATCCGCTGGGACAGACCTCGTGCTGCAGCTGTGTGTGTAAGACGTCTTTCTGCGTCTCAAACTCATCCTCGTCTAGTCTGCGAGCCGTCTCCAGCCTCCTGAGCTCGGCCTGCAGCGCCAGCTGCTCCTTCGACGGCGCGCTGAGCTCTAAACGAGAAACACAGACCTGTTACACATTACATGTGTAATGTTCTGGCTTTGTTCAAACAGCAAAAATCTGACTTTTTTGTGCATCCAATTTAAGCCAATAATACAAAAAGCAAGTAAGAGTGTCGTGCAGTGAGTGTCCAGCCGTGTTACAGAGGAACAGTGGGTGTGTTGAACAGGCCAAACTCTGAAGCGTTTCTCTGTCCTTCACCCCCTGCGCTCCTCTTTTTCCCAGCAAATGCACAATTGCAGCCAAAAGGGCCAAATTAACAAGCAGAGCACATCCAAACAGACCACTTCTCTGTTTGTTATCCCTGGTTGACCCCGTTAGACTTCAGACTGAACGGCTCAAACTCCATTTCAAGAACAGCATCTTTCCCAGAACTCACATATTTAGTCTGCAAATGTTTGTTGTTTGTTTTATTCCTCCTCAGGATAGACGGACAAACAAACAGGCTCTAAACGTGAAGAAGTTTTTCGTCCCATTCCTGCTGAAATATTACTGATAAATGGAATCGATTATGAGGGTTGGAATGATGTTGGTTTATCAATTCATATAAACATAAATGTCTTTCAAATCAAACAAACTTGATTTTGATTGACAGAGTGAGAATAAGCAAGAAGATTGTGGAAAGTTGAATGGAAGCTTAAAAAAAAGTTGTTTTTAAACTTACACAACTTAAATTTCTAAATCTTTTTAAAAATGCAAAGGTTTACACATTTATATATATATATATATATATATATAATTCTGTATAAATGTTTACATTTGTAAAAAGATTTCAAAATTTTATAAGTTGAAAAGTTAAACTTTTTTTTAAAGCTTCCATTTCTTTCCACAAGCTTATGTCAATAAATATTTCCAGTTCAAATAAATGCTGTTCTTTTGAACTTTCTATTCAAAGAATGAAAATTCAGAAAAGTACAAAAAAATCTGCTTTGAATCAGAGAAATAAATTACAATTTTACAATATTTTCACATAGAAAATGGCTATTTTAAATTGTAAAAACATTTCACAATTTTACTTCATTTTTGATCAAATCAGTGCAGCTTTGGTGAGCAGAAGAGTTCTTTCATAAAAAACAAAAAACAAAAACAAAATAGAATTTTGAGCACTTCAGCACTTTTGAATAGTTTTTAAGATGATCAATATTTATTAGCCAGCCCTAGTTGTGATACTTTAGCGGGTTGTTGCTGTGATCAGAACTGCTGAGATGCAAACAGCTTCACCGTGTCTGAGTCTGTGGTTCTCCAGGCGCTTCTCCTCCAGCTGTTGTTCCAGCAGTCTGACGCGCGTCTGCAGCTCCTGCGTGTCTTTCTTCAGCGCTGGATAGTCGCTCAGGTTCTCCAGTCTCGCTCGCAGCAGCTCGTTCTGTTGAGCCAGAAGAGACGCCTGCGATCTGGACGACTCCAGCTCCATCTACATCACATATCAACACCACTTCATTTCTGAGAATGCAGGAGCGAGAACTCAACAGAGGCATAAAAGCAACTCAGAAGGAAAAGATCCATGCATTGGTTTACTACAGATGGATTATGGGAGCAGAAGTGGACCAGTATGTCTGTTTTACCAGCAGACGCTTGACTTCTGATAAACGTCTCTCATGCTCCTCTGCTTTCGCATCAATAATAGCAGCTTCTTTCTGCAGACGAACCGTTTCTTCTGTAAACGGGAGAAGAAAACATCACCAATAACTTTACAGTACAGATCAATAGAATACTGTACGCTGCAGCAGTTATATTTGACTTTTCTGAACGCAGACCTTTAATCCTTTTCTCATTTTCTGTCAGTTTCTCGGTTCTCTTCACGTAATCCTCCTTCAGCTCCAGCTGATAACTAAAACAGTTTATGATGACATCTACAAATATGATTCAACTGTACATTCATTTACTGTTTCACTTTACAAAAACACAATGCCAAAAGTTTGGGGTCGGTAAGACTTTTTAATGTTTTTATTTGATGAAAAATATGATTACAGTTGAATATCTGTTAAGTGAATATGTGTTAAAGTGTAATTTATGTCTGTGATGCGCAGCTGTATTTTCAGCATCATTACTGCAGTCTTCAGCGTCACATGATCTTCAGAAATCATAATAATATACTGATTTGCTGCTCAACAAACATTTCTGCTTATTATCAATGTTGAAAACAGTTGTGTTGCTCAATATTTTTGTGGAAACTGTGATGCATTTTATTTTTCAGGATTCACAGATGAATAGAAAGTTCAGAAGAACAGCATTTATTTGAAACAGAAATCTTTTGTAACATCTTTACTGTCATTTTTAATCAATTCAATGCATCCTTGATGAATAAAAGTATTAATTTCTTTAAAAAAAAATCTAACTGACTCCAAACTTTTGAACAGCAGCGTATTTTATCTAGAAAATGAAAGTTTTCTTTCATCATGGATTGCAACCTGAGTCACGAGAGCGCCCTCTGCAGGACTCATGAATAACAATCATTAACAAATGATTTGACTGAATTGCTTACTTGGCTAACTCGCTCTTCAGTTTCTGCTCAAACGTGTCTTCCGTGGTCTTCACAGACAGTTCTCTCCTCCTCAGGAGATCATCCATGGTCTTCACCTTCTCCTCATGCAGCTTACAGCTTCTGCATCATTACGGAAAAATCCTATATCATTAAGCAATATTATAACATTCAATTTTATATAAGTGGCTCCATGATATTCATGATATTATAAACAAGAAATTCAAGTCAAGTCAAAAGTGAAAAGGAAAACCATTTTCCTTGATCTGTTCAGAACAAAGGTCACTGACCTATAAAACACACTGTAACCTTCAGAACGAACTTCCTCCACATCAGCGCTGACAGCACAGCTACTTTAGTATTTATATACTATTATAGTATTTATTCATATTTTGAATTACCTATTTTATAACATATATTTTCATTAAATTTTAGTTAAAGTTTTAGTATATTTGTTATATGATTTTGTCAAGTTTGTTTATTTTGAAGTTTTTTATTTTTATATTTTCAGTTTTCATTTTAATTTTAGTTTACGCTTTCATTTGTTTGTTTTTTTAATTAATATTTAGTAGATAATATTTAATAGATTTAATTAATGTGTTTTAAATTAGGTAAATTATTTCAATTAGTTAAGGAAACATTTCAAATGTTCAAGTTTCTCATCTAATATTTATATTTTTACTTTAAATTGCTTTAGTTAACAATAACACTTCTTCACCTTGAAAGAAACACATCAGAGTTGATAGCAGTCTTATTTTAGGATTATATTTATATGCTATTATAGTATTTTTCAATATGTAAAATAATATAATAAATTATATTTTCACTTTTTATTTTAATTTTATTTAGTGTTTGTAATTTCATGTTTTTGTCAAGTCTGTTTCATTTTTTATTTATAACTTTTTTTAAATTAAGTTTTTTTATTTTTATATTTAATTAAAATTTTATTTTGCATTTTAGTCACTATGTTATGCGTTTGACATTTTTTTTGGAGTTTTAGTTTAATAATATTAGTACTTCATCTTAAACTTATTTCAGTTAGTTACCAAGGCTAGTTAAAGTTTGTGTAATTTTATGTTTTGTCTGGTTTTTTTTCCCATTTTTTCCATTTCTGCTCCATTTTTTTTGTTTGTTTTTTGGTTCAAATAAGCAGCGGTACTCACTTGTCAAAGGCCTCCGTCCTCTGTTTAAGCTCAATCTCTCTGCTCCGCACAGCTTCGATTTCTTTCAGCAGGGCTTGTCTTTGAGCATAAATCTCCTTCTCCTCTATCTGGATCAAATGAAACATTAAAGATTCCTCAATAGTTTTGTATTTTGCATGTATTTGCCGGCAGCAGTGAGACTCAGTACCTCCTGTTGTTTCTGTAACCTCTCGATGGCGTTTTTCTCTCGGCTCATCAGAGCCTCAGACTTCAGATCAAACGTCCTCTCCATGTCTCGCCGCAGCTCCAGGATTTCTCTCCGCGAGGCCTCCTTCTCGTCTCTCTTCACCTTCGCGATCTCCACCTCCATGAAGTGCTGCAGCTGCGTGAAGACGGTGCAAACGCTCCGCTGAGATCTTGAGCACTATTACAAGGTAAACTCCTGGAAATCTGGTGGAAATAAACCCTGACGGACCTTAGCTTTGAGCTCCACCTGCGCTTGCTCCTGTATCTCCTTCCTGTACTCCGCCAGCTTGGCCTCGACTGACGCCCAGCGGTCTCCTCTGTGCCGAAGCACTTCATACTCCTCGTCAATCAGCTGCAGCTTCTCAACTTAAACAGTCAAAGATCTGTATTTTCAGCATCATTACTCCAGTCTTCAGTGTCACATGATCTTCAGAAATCATTCTGTTTCAACTGTTTCAACATTGATAATAATCAGAAATGTTTATTGAGCAGCAAAGCAGTATATTAGAATGATTTCTGAAGATCATGTGACACTGAAGACTGCAGTAATGATGCTGAAAATACAGATTTGATCACAGAAATAAATTACAGTTTAACGTATATTCACATAGAAAACAGCTATTTTAAACAGTGATAATATTTCACAAATTTTCCTGTATTTTTAATCAAATGCAGCCTTGCTGAACATAAAAGACTTTGACAACGGTTGATTTTCTCTATTTATTTACTCTTATAAACTATTATGAGCACTGTGAGCACTTTTCTGAAGGTGGAAATGTTTAATACAGAACACGTGTTGAGCTCTGTGAATGGCGGGTGTTTAAGCTCATCCGGTGGAGTTGTTCATGGAGTCTGGATGTGAGTAAAGTCTTACCGAGAGACTCTTTATGCGCTGATATGGAGGTGGACTGGGTGGAAGCGTCGCAGCGGTCTCTGTAAACGTGATGGTCAGTGAGCTCTGTGAAGAGACTCATCAGGAAACCTGCAGGAATAAAAACATCCATCATGATGTTCATCACAGAGAGCAAGAGCCAGCATCTCACCGTGTGCTGAGGCACGCAAATAACTCAACTTTAAATATCTACCATCTGCACAGGGATGTACTAACACAATTATAATAAAAGAAAACATTTGTAAGTTATTTATGCAGGTATGATTTAACGCCATAACAGCAGCAACGGTTATATTCAGGGAAAAATGAACAGTATTATGATTAAAATATCAACAGATTGTTTACAATAATTTAACCGTTTTATCTAAAAAACAATCAACATGGAAAATTATGCATATATATACTTAAAATAACAATAATAAAAACAGAAATAATAACATATATATATATATATATATATATATATATATATATATATATATATATATAGATTTTTTAAATTTAATGTATGATTTAATTATTCCAGGAGAAACCTTTTTAAAAAATAAAATAAAATAAATTTTTATGAATAAAAATTTCTAATATCATTTAAAAGTGCTTTAATTTGTTATAAACCCAATCAAGTGCACTGTAAATATTATTTGTTGAAGTTGTACAGAGTGCAGGACTAAGTTTTACAAGAAAATATTATTTCACATTTAATAGAGTGTGTTACTTGCCATTTCTTCATAATTATTTCTGAAATTTAACAATTGAACAAAAAAAAATGTTTTTTTTCATTGTAGCAGCATAATCGTACCGTACCTGTCTGTCCCTTCTGAATATTCGATACCTGCCCGAATGTGAAAGAACGACAAATAGCAAACTATTATCAAGGCAAAACAACAACTAATTGAATGGCATTAATAAACACAGAAGCATGTCCTCTCAGTTTATTACCAGAGATTTGTATAACGGTGTGTGAGCGCTGATCTTCAGGAGCTGCAGAAGCTCTCTGGCTGATAACACCTAGACAAGTCCAACAAACACAAGATCTGCTCTTGGTTTAAATGGGTCAAATCATGCTTTTTAATGTGGTTTTCCATCAAGTTTTTTGAACATATTAAAATAACGGTTCTTCCATTTTCCTAACAGCCTCTTGTGACAAAATCATAAAACAGAATTGCAAAACGATGCTGATCTTTACAACAGTGAATATGAAGCGATGTGCAGTCACCTTGTCTTTGCTCATTCCGCATTCGGGGAGGAAGACGGACAGCGTGTAGTCGCAGCCGACGCTCCGCAGGTGATGGACGATGACGCTGTTGCACGCGGTGAGTAACAGAGAGTGAGCGTCTCCTCTCCGCACCGCCGGCGGCTGCAGCTCCTGGATCAGCTGATTCCTCAGCTGCGTCTGCAGAACACACCACACAACACTGCTGGAGACCAAGAGTCTGCACTGACGGTGTACTGCAGGAGGAGGCTATATAGACTTGTGCAGTTTGAATATATAAGAGTAAAGGGGTTTTCCAGGAGAATCCCACAGATCTGACACACTCAGATATCACAGACATCACACGCAGCTCTTCAACACTGAGCTGATGGGTCCATTACGATCGGATTAAAGCAGGTAGTTACTACTGTTGCTAGGTTATCCTGACTGGATGCTACGGCAACAGATGATACACAGAACGATACATAAAACAATAGACGGATAGATATATAGACAGACAGAAAGAATGACATACAGATAAACAGACAGAGAGAAATAACAACTAAATTATATACAGAACAAAAGAATCGTAAATAGAAGGAAAGACTGATAAATAGACAGATAGATAGATAGAAATATTAGATAGACAGAATGATAGATAGATAGATAGATAGATAGATAGATAGAACGATAGATGGATAGAGAGATAGATAGATAGACAGACAGACAGATAGAATGATAGACAGATAGATAGACAGATAGATAGAACGATAGATGGATAGAGAGATAGATAGATAGATAGATAGATAGATAGATAGATAGATAGATAGATAGATAGATAGATAGATAGATAGATAGATAGAGAGATAGATAGATAGACAGACAGACAGATAGAATGATAGACAGATAGATAGACAGATAGATAGAACGATAGATGGATAGAGAGATAGATAGATAGATAGATAGATAGATGGATAGAGAGATAGATAGACAGACAGACAGATAGAATGATAGACAGATAGACAGACAGATAGATAGAACGATAGATGGATAGAGATAGATAGATAGATAGATAGATAGATAGATAGATAGATAGATAGATAGATGGATAGAGAGATAGATAGATAGACAGACAGACAGATAGAATGATAAACAGATAGACAGACAGATAGATAGAACGATAGATGGATAGAGAGATAGATAGATAGATAGATAGATAGATAGATGGATAGAGAGATAGATAGATAGACAGACAGACAGATAGAATGATAGACAGATAGATAGACAGATAGATAGAACGATAGATGGATAGAGAGATAGATAGATAGATAGATAGATAGATAGATAGATGGATAGAGAGATAGATAGATAGATAGATAGATAGATAGATAGATAGATAGATAGATAGATAGATGGATAGAGAGATAGATAGATAGATAGAGAGATAGATAGATAGATAGATAGATAGATAGATAGATAGATGGATAGAGAGATAGATAGATAGACAGACAGACAGATAGAATGATAGACAGATAGATAGAACGATAGATGGATAGAGAGATAGATAGATAGATAGATAGATAGATAGATAGATAGATAGATAGATAGATAGACAGACAGATAGAACGATAGAACGATAGATAGATAGATAGATAGATAGATAGATAGATAGATAGATAGATAGATAGATAGATAGATAGATAGATAGATAGATAGATAGACAGGCAAACACTATAATGATAAATTGAACCATAGGTAGATAAACAGAGAGATAAACAGAAAGACAGACGGAGAGAGAGATAGCTGTAGAATGCAAGTTTTGGTCTCGGGTTTTGTGGAAAAACAAGTCAGTAAAACATCTCTATGTTGACTTTATCGATATAATAACCGATAATTATCATCTCTGACCGAATGTGAGGGAACTGACCTTCAGCGCGTCCAGAAGCCCGCGGCTCTTGAAGGTCTGATACAGCTTCTGTCGCATCTCATCCGGAGACAAACTCTCCTCGTTACTCGCAGACATGATCATTCAGCGCTTCACGCGATCATTCATGATAATCGATCGACATTCACGGAAGTAATCGATCAGAGATCCAGCACGGTCCGTTCCTTGGCAACGCGCGCCGCAGCGCTTTAAAAATCCTAACTGACAACAGACCGTTGTGTATCCGGATTCGTCGTTATGACGTAAGCCTCGCTCAGCGCTCTCATTGGCTGTTTTGTGTCAGCTGTGTCAATCCACCGGAAACGGGAACTCTCTTATGATCGAGCGTATGATCCTCATCTGCAGCAGTTCGGTTTATGTTTAATCATTATTTACAATATTCGCTTTGTGACTTACATAATTACTTATTTATTTAAAGGAGGTGTTTTTAGAATGTTTAATTTCTGAAAAAACGCCAAACTGAAGTCATAATCGCTGTGGTGAGATGTGTTTACATGTTCATCAGTGTTTGTGTACTGTAATATTCAGTAACTGGCTGCTGATTTCATGTTTACAGATCTAAACTCTGATTATTAACGATGTCTGGGAGCTTTTATTTCGTTATGGTGGGTCATCACGATAACCCAGTGTTTGAGCTGGAGTTTCTCCCTCCTGGGAAGTCGGAATCAAAGGTGAGCATAATAATGATGTTCAGTGATGAATGATATTACAGTGACAGTAATGATCTGATGGTGTTTGTGTTGTGACAGGATGACCACAGACATCTGAACCAGTTCATCGCTCATGCTGCTCTGGATCTGGTGGATGAGAACATGTGGCAGTCCAACAACATGTACCTGAAGACTGTGGACAAATTCAATGAATGGTTTGTCTCTGCCTTTGTCACAGCTGGTCATATCCTTATCATGACATAGTGAGCCATATGCATTATTAAATAGTAAAATAAATCAGTTTTTATTTTTGTAATTTCCATTTTAATTTTAGTTTATTTGATGATAATATGATTTAAAATTTTGATTTTTATAAATTTGATTTTAATGTTATATTAATTTTTATGTGAATGTGTTATATTTTTATTTTAGTTTTAGTTATTTCAGTACATTGATTTAAACTAGATTCAGTTAAATATCTTTTTTTTTTAATAAATGGTGAATTTGTATATTTTATTTCAAGTATATCAAGTATTATATTTCATTTTAACTCTATAAAGCTTTGAAAATCAGAAAAATTCTTTGCATTTTATATAAAAACTTAAAATCATATTTTCAATTAATTTTATTTTTATTTGCAATTTTGTATAACAAAGTATCCCAGGTAGTGTATCATAACCATCAGATTTTCTTCCAAGGCTGATGCATGTTTAGCACAGATCAAAAAAATGATTTAAATAAGTTTCAAGTTGAAGAATCAACTATAATTAACAGACCTATTGCATTTATTATTTCTTAACTGTCCTTGCATACATATGAGATTTATTATGCTTCATGATGTTCGGCAAGAGGACGGAATCAAGAACTTCTTTAATGATGTTTATGATCTGTACATCAAGGTAAAATCTGTATTATTCTGTAGTGATATTCCAGTTCCATATGAATGCATTGCATTATTTTAAAACATTTTTGTGTTTTACAGTTTGCAATGAATCCTTTCTATGAAGCCAACGCTCCGATTCGCTCCACAGCTTTCGACAGGAAAGTGCAGTTTCTTGGCAAGAAGCATCTGCTCAGTTGATTTATTACTAAATGTACTTGTTTTTGTGTTTTTGTTGTCATGCATAAATATACAGGTGTGCTGTTCATGTTTCAGATGTTTATATCATCATTGCCAGCTGATATTCACATTCGTACCTACTACTGTTCAACAAATGAAGTGTGATTACAGATTATTTTTAAAGTGTGTAAAAATAAAGCATCAAAACAGGAATGCAAAAATACATTTCTGCAGAAATTACACACTAAACCTTTCAAATGCAGCATCGATTACCTGTGATCAGCTGCGTGATGATTTTGTACATTACTGTTGTCCATTAATAACCTTACATCAAATAAACAATTTCATCAAGTACTGTTCAATACTTCTTTAATTTCAATTTAACAATGTACAATATTGAAATTTTAGTGCTTCTTTTCAAAGTAAGTGCTGAAACGCTTCACCTCATCCATATTTTTTTAGCACAAGTACTGTGTATATATTTGGCACTCTCTACATAATTATGTTAATATATATATATATATATATTAGAAATCAGCCACAGTGTATGAACGCCTGTCCTGCATAAGTTAATCATAGTTACGGGAAAAGAAAATCACATAAAACACACACTGCAAGAAAAAAAAAAAAAGCATTTTTCAGTCAAAAATCAGCAGTCTGGATTTCCAGTAAAAATATATGAAATCCTTAAAACAAGCAGCATTTACTTAAGAATCAAACAGCATGTGATAGAACTGTTTTCACATGGTGCATTTTAAAATCAGATTTTTTTTTTTTTTTTTTTACTTAAAATGAAACTAAATTTGCCTATGAGATAAGAAAAATAAATTCAAAATGTTAGGGGAAAATAAGTGTTTTTATCCTAAACAGCTTTGATTCTCAAGTAAACTTCTTTTGTTTCAAAGGCATTTAGACATTTTAATGGAAAACAAGCTGTGTTTTTGCAGTGCATTTATTGCATTTGCTCTTCACTATTAGACTGCCATGCAAAACAAAATGATATCCGTCTATCTATGCATTAACCTGCTCAAATCCCATAAGACAGATATATATATAAAAGACATCTTAATGCATGGAATCATTTACATTCAGGCAGTTCAGTTCAGATACAAGAGCGTCACCCAATGAAAGCAACCCAGTGTTTACGAGTAAGTGCATATATCCCAGTAAGTGCATGTTCAAATATAACGCAGACAGTTCACTCAAGGACCATTAAATAGCTAATGGAGGTAAATCTCGTCCGTTAACAGCATGCTGTGCTGCGCGGCTTTCTATGCAGGTTAACGGTGTCTGTCGGAATCAAATGCTCATGTCGTTCCTCCAAAGCCAGAACTCTTCTGACGGCTTCCTCGAACGCATCCGCGACATTAGTTGCGTCTTTTGCACTGGTTTCGAAATACGGGTATCCTCCGCTTTCCCTACACCACTCCTGAGCTTCCTCGCTGGTCACCTGCCTCTCCGTCACGTCCACCTTGTTGCCCAGAACCACGAACGGGAAGCTGTCGGGCTCCTTGACGTCGGCGTAGAAGATGAACTCTTTCTTCCAGTTGTTGAGGTTGAGGAAGCTCTGGCTGTCGTCCACGCTGAAGGTCAGCAGGCAGCAGTCGGAGCCGCGGTAGAAGGGCGTCCGCAGGCTGCGGAATCTCTCCTGACCGGCCGTATCCCAGATCTGCAGCGTGACCGTGCGGCCGTCCACCTCCAGGTCTTTATTGAGGAACTCCACGCCGATGGTGTGAAAGAGATGGGTGTCGAACTTGTTAGTGACGTAGCGGTTCATGAGCGAGCTCTTTCCCACTCCACCGTCGCCCAGGAGAATGACTTTAAGAAGGGATGATTTGGATGACATGGTGTTTGTAGCCGTCGTCCTGTGAACTGAAGTTTAGGGACATTTTTAAGACTGAAGTCAGTCATATGATTCTCCAATAAAACAGTTTGTTTACACTATCAGTCAAACGTTAGGAGCAATTTAGATGTGGTTGAAAGAAGTCTTTTCTGCTCACTAAGGCTGCATTTATTTGATCAATAATAGAATACAAACTGTAAAAATGTGAAAAATTATTATAATTTAAAAGAACTGTTTTCTATGTGAATATATGCTGAAAATACAGTTTTGATCCCAGAAATAAATTACATTTTACAATGGATACAACAGAATATATTTATATTCAATTCCAATAATATTATTGCACTAATATTAAATATATATTTTTTTAAAATTGTCATTTTAAGCTTTTGCATTTTTTATTACAATATTTGGTAAAACTAGGGAGAAATTAGCTTACCTTTACTGCCTCAAATAATTCATCGTTCAAAACCTAGAACAAAAAAATTGCTAAATTATAAATATTATCCCAACATATTATATCAGTCAAATTAAGATCCACGCAATAGACTTACAGGGACTTCTCGCAATACAGAGAATATTGTAATGTGTTATTTGCAGAAATTATTCAACTATTTACAGTTATTCATGCTGAAGCGAGATTCACATAAACATTCACATAGAGCATATTACATCAGTTATTATTATTATTCATGTTTCTATATGCAGTATAATGACTGTGTAGTTTTTTATTTTCACAAAAAGCAGAAATAAAACCATTAAAAGTATAAAAATGCATCCAATCCAATAACTGCTATATATATATATATATATATATATATGTGTGTGTGTGTGTGTGTGTGTGTGTGTGTGGAAATAAAAAAAATAAAAACTACGTTGTTTAAACATCAAATAACTGATTATAATTTCTAATGATTTTACGATGTTTAAACATCCGATTACAATATAATTATTTTTTTTTTTTGGGTGAAAATAAAAACTACATCAGCACTGTACTGCAACAACAGAAAGATCTCAGCACTGGTTGTAAAATACAATATAGCTCAGCCTCTTACTACACTAGATAGAGATCAAGCTAGCATTGCTCTGATAGGCCCAGTAATGCTGGACATGAGCAGATGTTATAGCACTAAACGAAGGCATGAGTAGCGTCCACTGAGACTCACAGTAGTTTTGTCTCAGCTGCTGGCGGTCAGTCGGTCATGTGCTCCTGTCTGTCCTGCATCACATGCAGCAGTGCGTTACAATTCAGACGACATGCCACACGGCCAGAGTTTAAACACACACAGAACGACTTCATTACAATTACACAAGAACACACTCACTGACTTCACTGCACAGACCTGCGGGGCTCAGTGCAGCTGAGACTTACAGACAATAATTATTTTTACATGAAAACCATTTGTTTTTCCTCCATTCAATTTATTTTTGCATGGAAACCATGAGGGCCAATTTGACCAGCAAGACGAAATACATTTTCAACACATCAGAGTTAAATGACCTGATTCAGAAATTAATTCAAATGTTACTCGGTTCAAAAATGTGAAAATAATGCTGGGAACATCTTGTTATCTTATGAGGTATGAATGTGGTTGAAACTATGAAAACAAGTGGTTAAAACCACTTATATGCCTAATATTTCAAATATTTATTATACAGCATCAAATACTTGATTCTGATTGGCCAATCCATGCAATCAGAATAATATATATATATCATATTATCATATTAAATTATATTATTTAGAAATCCTTATATATATATATATATATATATATATATATATATATTATTATTATTATTATTATTACATATTGCTTAAGGAAAGCATAGTATATAAAGTAATACAACAAATAGTGTCATGCATACTAATTTATTTATTATTAATAATAATAATGATGATGATAATATTATGATTTATTTTGAACACGTTATGGTAACGATAGTTTGAATCAGGATGTATTAATGACTATTAATCACTAATATATCACTTAAAAATAACATTTATTTTGAGATGAAATATGAGCTGGACATGTTTTGATGATATTCGCACAATTAATTTATTTACAAAACTGCACGAGAAGCTGATAACAAACCAAACCAGGACGACATTTATAATGATGAAAACCCACCAAACCCATAAAAGACTGATAAACCGAACCATAAAAGACTGAGTTGCTGAACTTGAGACTAAACGACACAAAGTGAATCAGTCAGAAGGAAATAAACAGCTCTGTGTGTGTAATGCTGCTAACTGGAGCTTTAAAACAGCGAATTTAACTCCTATTTGAGCTGAAAGCGACTCGGTCTCACCTGCAGCTCTCTCTGAGCACATCGAGCTTCAGTAACCGGACATCTTGATTCGATAAAAAGAAACAAAACAAGCAATAAAGCGAAACAAGACGAGTTTGAGAGCTCTTCCTCTGATCTCTGATGGTGCCACACTCCTGCAATCCTATTGGCCGGTGAGTGTCATGTGACCCCGCTGGCTGATAGTCGATCACGTGATGTGTTGCTACATAAACAGAAGAGTTCAGGAGCCGGATGAATAAACAGCTAGTGGTGCGCAGAGCGAGGCTTCGTGAAACACGGAAACAGTCGAAACAATTCGACACCATCTCTACGGCGACACCTAGTGCTTATCTTCGAGTATTGCTCTGAAACAGCTTCGACAGAGAAGCAGGCGAATTTACTAATTATAACGTGTGTTGTGTTCATTAACGCTCCACGTGGTTTGGGGGCGTGGTTAGTGCTCTCGACTGGAATGTTGTTACCATGGTTCCGAATCCTGGGTGAAGCACTCATTCATATAATTATAATAAGCATTTAAAATTTGTGTTTTTATTGTTCTGTTATTGTAATGTGTTGAAACATCGGTCTGACATCTGAACGAACTCTTTGTGAATAAATATGTTATTTTGATCATGAAAAATGAACATTAATAAAAGACATCAAGCCACAATGTCTGACTTTTTTTTTTTACACATAAAGATTTTTATTTAAAAATATGGATTTTCTAAATAGCGTCTCAACACTTTGTGATCTGAATTAGATTTCATACAACGCATACCTTGCTCAGATGGCCCAGCAGTGTTAATAACAGGCCTAGATACAGGGACACTGTTACCATCTGCCATCACACATACATCTCACTTTATTTTGTGTTTATAAGTTTATAATTCATATTGTAATTTAAATATATCAGCTAAACTGTTAAAGTGCATTTCTGAATATTTATTTTAGTATTTGCTATTACTGGAACCCTTTTCAGATAAATAAATAAATATATATATATCCTCGACCTGAGAAACATTTGAATGCTGAGCAAATTTTTACAGTCGTGTTGTAATGAAATCCTTCAGATTCTGAATCAGTCGCACAATTTCAGTAAAAGTCAGTATAAAGCTGCGCTGAAGTTTCCGCTGCTGACAGGAGCTGAGACTGATTTAAACAAGCCACTCAATTACATTCATTCATTCATTCATTGAGGAAACAGAAATAAACTAAACTCAGGATTCACACCTTTAGACCAATGCATTTCCACAACTTACAAACTAGATATCATGCACAAACATTTAACCTTTCGTTACTAAAATCATATAATCACAGTTTTTAATGTAAAAAATATAATAAAATAAAAATAAAATCATTGTTCTGGTTCTGAAACTGAGACAAAAAGAGTTTTCAGTGAGTCACAGAGACTTTGTTCTGAGAGTCAGATTTGTAAACAACTTTAATCAAGTATTTTCATAGTATTTATATTTCATTCAATTCTACGCTGACGTCAAGAACCCTGACATATATTCAATATTCCATGTGGATTACATCATTTACGTCAATGAAATAATTATGATTTCACATGTATAACTGAAATAAACAATTATCCATTTAGTCTCATGATGAACAAATATTGAAATTGTGATATGGATTAAATATTGGAAACATAATGAGTGTAAAAGATGAAAGCAGGTCGATCCAGAACTACAGGAGTAACGTTTACTGACTATTGAACGGTAAGATCTTCAGAGAGGAATAACACCAGAAGAAAGGAAAGAGTGTGTGAGTGAAGGAGGTTGTGAATGTGTGTAGATGTGTGTTAGTTACAGGATCAGAGAATGACACCGTTCCTCTGTCATAGTCCAGACGCACTCGCACACGCTCAAGATCCTGTTTAACAGGAAAACCAAACCGTTCAGACGATCCGTGCTGCACAAACCAGACATCAGTGTTAAAGAAATCATATCCCTTCCTTTGGTTTGATGCTGTAGTTACTCCAAGACTCCAGACTGGACTCTCTTTAAGCTCCACATCCCAGCAGTGTGTTCCTGAGTTAAAACCCTCTGAACCCAGAACACAGGAATTACAGTCAAATCTCTCTGGATTATCAGGAAGCAGTTGTTTGTTCTTGTTGTTTCTCACACTGGTCAGATCATCAGACAGAACGAGACGTGGGTTTGCAGTGTTTGGATCCAGAATCACAGGAGCTGATGAAACACAATCAACAGCTGCTTTTATTCTGATGTTCATATAATGATCGAGTGAACCGTACACAGATTATTATGAATTATGACACTTGTTCTGTTGATCAAACACATCATTTTCCTCTGATCACTGTCAGTTAGAGCCGCACGATTAATCGTTAAAAGATCGCGATCTCGATTCAAACACCCACACGATCTCATTTCTAAATGACAACGATTCAGTGTTTATTAAACCTTTGATCAAATCATACTGGAACATTAAAATCTGTTTTCGTGCTGCCGCTGACACAGAGAGAGCAGTTATCATGTTTAGGTAAGAAACAGCTTCACAAACAGTCTTTTTAACCACAAAGTATTATTTCTGTCTCACAATCATTCATATTATCACAGAAATACTGGGATAAACGTTTATAGTTTGGATATAAACACTGATGTCTATGGTTGAGATCGAGGTCGTAGTTTTGGTTTGAACATTGGGGGGGTTGAAGTGTGAACTGTTTTAGTGAACACCTTGTCATGCTCCCTCACAAGCTTTATTTATTTGTATGTTTGTTTGCTTATATGTTTATTTTTGTAAAATGCTCTTTTACACATGGCTCTCGACGGGCAGGAACTAAATACACATGACAATAACTGATAATTGAACAAAACACAGCTGGACAAGACTTAACTAATAATCACACTTAACAAGGACAGGAAAAAGACCAAATATGGACACGAGGCGGGAACACATGACACACGACAGAGGACGTAACACCCACAATAAATAAGCCTACAATAAAAAGTGATAAATTAAGGTGGTCATGAGTAGTTTAAAGAGATTTTAATTAGTAGTGCTGCTGCAAGATTGTTTTCTCCTCTTTTCATCAGTCTTTTTAGTTTATGTGCCTTTTTTAGATAATGTTCGACTTTCTCCGTAGCATTTTAAAGTGACAATTTCTCAAATAAATTCAAATATTTCGTACATCCCTTCATGGTTCCCTTCATCTCAGTGGAATAAGATTTTGTGACTTTTCTACATTTTCTATCTATATTCTCATAAAAAAAACAAAAAAAAAACAACTGGGGTTGATTCAGTTGTTCTTTTTTACTAATCTGGTATTTGGGGTCAATATGACCCCACACTGAAATGAATGGGAAATGGGAAAAAATCTATATATATTCTTTTTTCATATGTCAAAAAGAAAAATCTATAAATCTGGCATAAATCTGAAAATTTCCACACAGAAAAGAAGGCCTGGTACTAGAACACAAATGCAATGTGGAACGAGCATACTCACTCACACACACGTTTGTTTTTGTGAAAAGTGGGGCTCTTCATAGGCGTAATGGTTTTTATACTGTACTTACTGTATGTGCTATTGTCCTACACCAACCCTACACCTAAACCTACCCCTTACAGGAGACTGTCTGCTATTTCAGATTTTCAATACACTCCACTGATTTATAAGCGTTTTGAAAAGTGGGGACATGGGGTAATGTCCTGAAAAGTCACCTTCTCCTTGTAATACCTGTCATACCTTTGTCATTATACACATTTATGTCCTCATTTGTCACAAAAACGTGCGCGCGCACACACACACACACACACACACACACACACACACACACACACACACACACACACACACACACACACACACACACACACACCATTCATATCTGCTTATTGCAGCTGTTTTTTTTTTTTATGTGACTATTGCAAAAGCGGGCACTTTAAAATACCTCAAACGACAAAAACAAATTCTAACTTTTGAGAAAAATACTGTTTTTAACGTAATCGTGAATCGTGATCTCTATTTGAGACAAAAAAAAATCATGATTCTCAATTTATCCAGAATCATGCAGTTTTACTCTCAGTGTTGTTACAGTAAACATGTGTTTGAGAAATTTTAGATTTGATAATCAATCAAACTGAACTGAGATCTGCTGTATCACTGTAACTGTGAATATCATGTGGAGCAAAGTTGTTCTTCTCTTGTTTACGGCTCATTTTGGTGTAGCAGCTCATCTGGTTATTCACACATAATGCTGAAATCTGTCAATATTCCCTCATGCATCATTTCCAGTGTATGTGTAACAGCACAGATCTTCTCCAGACTGTTTTGGACGATGTCCTGCATCTTCTTCCAGACTCTGAAGGGCAGGTTGCCCAAGTATCGTGGCACATGAATCAAAGCTCCAGAAGGCGTCTGTGGATCCGGCCGTGAGATCTGGACTCTGGAAGAACATTCAGGATCAGAACTGCAGTGGCTTTGGCTTCAGAAGCAGAGAGACCAGAGACACCAGCAGATCACTCACCTTTCCATCGTGACTGGAAACTCCTGCAGAACAAACACACCATTTATCATCAAGAACTCAATCAATCATCAATCAATCAATCAATCAATGGATGATCTGAAATCAGACCTTTAGAAAGCAGACGTCATTGGCTTTCATCATCTCCTCCATGTCTTTGATTGTGTGTGAAAGAGCTGAGATGTGTCTGTTCATCTCCTCCAGCTTCTCCTTCATCATCTGCTTCTTCTGCTCCTCTTCCTCTCTCAGTGCAGTGATTGTAGCTTCTTCTTCATCTCTGAGAAACTGATGAAGCTTCTCAAACTGCTGTTTAATCTGACGCTCTGTGTGCTCAGCTTGAGACTGAAATCAAATCACATTCACTTCAATCATCTCCATCAACACACATCAACACATCACATCATTCAGATCCAAGAGAGACTCAGACACCGACAGATAACAGATCCAGAAGCAGACTGCTGTTTGTCACTTACAAAAATAATAAACTGGAATCCATCATATTAAATATAACAAATCATAATTGTGTACAGTGATCTTACACCTGTACTGAAAAAAATGACTCTTGATTGTGTTTCCTCACCTTGATGTGTTGAACTGTTTCCTCAAACTGTCTTTTAATGTTTTCATTGCGTTGACATTTTCTCTGTAAGGACTTCAGTGATGTATTGAGCTCCTCCTAGAATTAAACAAAAGATAAATATATAAAAGGCCAGATTACAGTGAAGAGAAGAGAATACAGTGGTACTACAGTGCTGTGAAAAAATATTTGCCCTCATCCTGTTTTGTGTGTGTGTGTGTGTGTGTGTGTGTGTGTGTGTGTGTGTGTATGTGTGTGTGTGTGTGTATCTCACAGTAAATTAATTCAGAAATTAAAACCTAACCTGAAACAAAGGCAGCCTGAGTAAAAATACACTTAAATGGAACTTTTTCAACAACATGAAGTTTGATAAAGGTCTCATCCAGTAAAGCCTTCTACACACTGCACGATTTTGGGTTGTGGGTTGATTTTTGCATCATGAAGCAATCCTGGCGATTTCTGTGATAGTGGCTCCTATCTGTGGTCCTACGTCATACAGTGAGAGAGGTTCAAAGACGGCTGTTGTCACAGTCTTGCAACCAAAGATAGCCTGCGATCATTTTCTGAAAATGTCAGAAATTCAGCACAATCATCGCACAGTGTGTTTGCTGCTACGACCCACGTTTACTGAAAAGCCAATAAAAATGCAACACGAAATGGCTCTAAAATTTATTTTAACTTCAAACTATTTTAACTTCTTTCACAGCTTACTCTTTTTTTTTCAACAAACATTAAGTACAACTGCCAAAATGTTATGAGAAAGAAGGTGACTGAATACATCACAAGAGTTACAAAGCAATTTCAAAGGCTCTTGGACTCCAAAGAACCATTATCTCCAAATACAAACACTTCGGCACAGTAGCAAACCTTCAGAGAAGTGGCTCAGTATGGGGGTAAATACTTTTTTACAGCAGATTATGTGTCATATGAATTTGAGTAAAATTGCAGAGAGAAATATTGAGAGCATGAATGTAATGTTATCTGGGTTAACGCTTTAGATTACAGCCCGCAATGTACCGCGTAATTAAACAGAATTTACAGCGTACCTATTTGTAACTATAGAGTACCTACACAGTACCTATTCGTAGGTATAAGGGAACAATATGCAACGTTATTGCGATTTTCCACGTCAGCAACTTAAAGCTGAACGTACATGTAGGTAAACTGAAACAAGTGGGTAATAAGGGGATAATGACTTGGAAAATTAAAGTATTTACACTGTTAGTATTTAATAAGCAAGGTGTAACTATTCTAGGATTACGCGGTAATATCCTACTAAGTTAGGCAACAATATTATGATTTAGAACAATTTGCCTTATTGTAATAACACAAAATATATGATGCAACATATTCTTACACTACGTAATGGGTAGCCTACTTATTGTATTATTACAACTTATATATCTTACATGACATTGATACAAATAGTAAACTGTAGTATACTATAGTATAATTTAGTAATTATAGTGAAGTTAAAAACCACCATAGTCTTTATAAATGTTGCCAAAGTTTACTAGAGAATATAAGCTATATTATTATTAGTGTTATTTATGTGGGGTCAAGGAGATTACCGAACAACTCAGCTGAAAGTATGGGGTAATTATGTGACGAGCTTCTGATATGATTTGGTTTAGAAATTCCCATATGAAAATTTACCTGATGAAAGAGTATTGCTTATGGTCATCTCAGCAGCGAGTCAGGTCACCAGTATTGTACTGCCGAGGTGCAATACAGTGGAAAAGTAGATTACCTGTTTCCAGCTCCTCCCAGGATAAATAACAGCATACTACACAACACTTATAATTACTGTATAATTTATGTTTTTTGATAGCTGTAGTGCTGTTGGTGCACTTTGGGCTTCCGTATGTGGGTTGAGGCAAGTAGAATAAAATGTACTACAACCTTTTTCTTAACTACTGTGCAAACATACACCCTTGTTACATGTAGTTATTGCGTAAGTGTAACATCCGCGGGCTGTAATCTAAAGTGATGCCTTGTTACCCTCTTGTTACATGTAGTTACTGTGTAAGTGTAACATCCGCGGGCTGTAATCTAAAGTGATGCCTTGTTACCCTCTTGTTACATGTAGTTACTGTGTAAGTGTAACATCCGCGGGCTGTAATCTAAAGTGAAGCATTGTTACCCTCTTGTTACGTGTAGTTACTGTGTAAGTCTAACATCCGCGGGCTGTAATCTAAAGTGAAGCATTGTTACCCTCTTGTTACGTGTAGTTACTGTGTAAGTCTAACATCCGCGGGCTGTAATCTTGTCATGGTGCGCTGGAAAATAGTCAAGGATTCAGATGCGAGTGAATAAGTATTTATTAATGTCAATTGAGAAGACAAGAGACTCAAGTAGACCGGCAGCAAACACAGGAGACGAGCTCAGATGGAGTAACCAAAACGGATCCTCAGGTGACTCGGTGAGATAAGGTAACGCAGGGACTCAGTGAGCAGACTAGCAGATCCAACGTGGAGAAGATCCTTGGTGCAGCGCCGAGAATCAGGACTAGAGCAGGGAAACAACAGCTCAGACCAGGAGAACCTCCAACAACCATCTGACAAGGACAAGACGAGTGAGCAACAATATATAGGACATCCTCATTCAGAACAGCTGGCGCTGATCGGCTCATCAGTGGAACGAGCCAGCTGATGAGCCGCGCCCATTCACTCAACACACACACATAGCGAGAGAGAGTCAATGAATCCATGAATCGTGACAGTACCCCTCCTCCTAGGAACGCCGCCTGGCGTTCCCAGACACCCTTACCTGTTGATTGTAATCATCGATAAGGGAGTGATCCAGAATGTTCCTGGCAGGAACCCAACTTCTCTCCTCCGGACCGTAACCTTCCCAGTCCACCAAGTACTGGAATCCGAGTCCAGGATACGGTTAACCGAATAAGTAGGTTCCCCATCTACGAGTCGCGGCGGGGGGGGAACCGGAGCAGGCGGATTAAGATGCGATCGAAAGACGGGTTTAATTTTGGAGACATGAAAAGCGGGATGAATTCTCTTGTACGCTAGAGGAAGGTTGAGGCGGACTGTCACCGGACTAATAATCTTGGTGATAGTGAACGGGCCAATGAATTTAGGCGCTAACTTATTTGAGACGGAACGGAGAGGAATGTTCTTAGTAGAAAGCCACACCTTTTGACCAGCGACGTATACGGGTGGCCTCGACCGGTGGCGATCGGCCTTAGCCTTGGTGCGCGCCCCCACCTGGAGCAGAGTCTCACGGGCTCTGGTCCATGTGCGATGACACCTCTGGACGAACGCCTGAGCGGAGGGGACCGCGACTTCGGATTCCAGACTGGGAAAAATTGGTGGCTGGTAACCTAAACTACATTCAAACGGAGATAGGCCCGTGGATGACACTGGTAATGCATTGTGGGCGTACTCCACCATAGAGATATGTTGGCTCCAAGAGGAAGGATTTCTGGCAGCCAAACAACGCAACACTCTCTCCAAATCCTGGTTGGCTCTCTCGGTCTGGCCATTGCTCTGGGGGTGAAACCCTGAGGACAGACTAACGGTCGCTCCCAGTAATCTACAAAACTCTCGCCAAAATTTGGACACAAATTGGGGTCCTCTGTCGGAAACCACGTCTATCGGGAGGCCATGTAAACGAAAGACGTGATCTACAACGATCACCGCTGTCTCCTTGGCTGAGGGTAATTTGGGCAAGGGAATAAAATGAGCCGCCTTCGAGAATCGGTCCACCACGGTCAAAACTACCGTGTACCCTTGAGAGGGTGGGAGGGCGGTGATAAAATCTAGTGCAATGTGGGACCAGGGTCTCGAAGGGACAGGCAGCGGTTGGAGTAACCCATCTGGGGGTCGATTGGAAGTCTTACCCGTGGCACAGACAGAGCAAGCCAAAACAAAACTGTGAATGTCGCGTGCCATACGTGGCCACCAGAATCGTTGCTTGACCATAAAACTGGTGCGATTAACTCCCGGATGGCAAGCTACGTTGGAACAATGCCCCCACTGAATAACGTCTGACCGTAATCCCTCCGGCACAAATAACCGATTCGGTGGGCAACCGGGCGGAGGCGTTACCCCTTCTAAGGCCGTCTTGACCTTCGATTCGACCTCCCATGTGAGTGTGGAGACAAATAGGGTCTCGGGTAAAATGCACTCGGGAGTAGACGGGCGTTCGGAACGGTCAAAAATACGCGATAAAGAATCGGGTTTAATGTTCTTGGAACCCGGGCGGTACGAGAGGGAAAAATCAAAACGTCCGAAAAAAAGTGCCCACCGAGCCTGCCTGGAGTTCAGTCTCTTGGCGGTTCTGATATATTCCAGGTTCTTGTGATCGGTCCAGACGATAAAAGGTACCCCCGACCCCTCTAACCAATGACGCCACTCCTCCAACGCTAACTTCACTGCCAACAATTCTCTGTTACCAATGTCATAGTTACGTTCGGCAGGCGATAAACGACGAGACAAAAACGCGCAGGGATGCATCTTGTCGTCCGTGAGAGAACGCTGGGAAAGCACTTGTAGCATATTTGCTTTATGAGATGAACATAATAAATCATAACGGGTTATCAATTATATATCCATCTTCAGGAATTAGCTGTAGTATTAATAGTACAATAGAATGATTAGTTCGTCCGCAGTACGGACCCTTCTATTGACTTTAAGGAAAATTATTCCTCTGGCCACGACAAATAATTTTCTTAACGAAGCAGTGCTCCGAGCATTGTAGCAAGATCGGACGTTAAAGTGACTTAGTTCTGAGAGCAGCAGACAGACAACCAAGTGTGAATACATATGGATGTTTATTAAACTAAACTACAGGGTAACATGTAACATAGAACTAGACACAGACATACACACATTAAACATAGATGCCAACCAAGGAAGGCATAGAGAGAGAGAGAGAGAGAGAGAGAGAGAGAGAGAGAGAGAGAGAGAGAGAGAGAGAGAGAGAGAGAGAGAGAGAGAGCGCTCGCGCGCAAGAGAAGCATGGCAGGATTCTAACTAACTAAAACCTGGGTTTGAACCATTAGAAAATCATATCACCTTAATTAAAAGGGGTCGAAGCCTAGAAGCGCATCTAGATAGTTAACAAGCGGTTACTTGCATGGTTTTTGTGGGTGCTGAGTAAAGTATCCTGGTGCATGTATAATGCGTAGATTCCCGGGGGGGATTCCTTTTGGAGTAAAAGCTTCGTCCTTCCAGCCATGATTAGTCCGAAGTGAGTTCCCAAAGTTACCGAACTTAAAATTGCCAGAAGATCGGGCTCCCCCGGAAGGGGAGCCGCGAGGTTTCCCAGGTGATCTCCAGGGCACTTTTTGGTAGAAGGGCCAGAGAGAGAGCGCGTGGGCTCTTTAAAGTCTGCGAAGAGTCACGCCTTTCAGGATGGGCTTGACCAATGAGAAAGGCTGAATTTCCAAGCGGGAGTTTTGGAAATACTGGGGGTTTTATGGCCCTTTGTCTGAGAGCATGGTAATTTCCAAAAGGGGTTGGATTGAAAGTTATTATACAAACTATTAAAGATTCTTAGGACACTGATATGTTGCATAGGTATCAACATGTAATATTCACTCTCAGTTAGATCATCCGAAGACGAATTGATAGAGACCAAACATGTTACAGTCAGAGTGATATTAACTATTGATCTATTATAAGCATGCATAAAACAGTATTAAAATACACAAAAACAGTAATAATATACACAATGACTTAATGATATGTGTGCTCATTCAAAGAAAGGTTTTCCTATGAATTAATTAGAGAAGAGTCCATTTTATGGCATAAATGTCCTTTTCCTAAAGTGGATATGAAGTGAGTGTTTCTTGACCATTTTGCATTCCTTTGCGCAATAAACTAATGTTATCTGATGGGTTGCCATGGCACCGGGGGTGCTCTGGCGGCGTCTGCAGACATAGGGGCACCTAAGAATGTGTATTGGGTGAGGGGTCTGTGATTATTTGTTAATCTAATAACTAGTTTCATTTGTTAAATCAAATGAGAAATTGTGTCTGATTGGTCCAAATGCTACATAATTCCCCTCTTTCGAACGTTGTTGTCCGTCCAATAGACAGCAACGAGCGACGTTAAAGATGCAGAACAATCAGACTTGCACCTGCCACTCATGGCTGGGGGACAGTGGTGGCTTTCTGGTTGTTGGTTGCCTCCAGGAGTGGTTGTGGTGCCGTGGTGGATGCTGTCAAGTGGGAAGCTGTGGAACTGTAGGCTGTAGTAAGGTGCGGATCCTCGAGCTGGTGCAGCAGATGTCGAGGCAGTGTCAGCTGTCATCCCGAAGTGGGTTGGTCCGGGTCAGATGGTTGTTGATGCTATTAGCCAGAAGGCTATCTGTGGTACCCGTGGTGTGGAACAGCCGGGTTAGACTCTCACTGGTGAGAGTGCAGGTGGTTGTTAGCCCTCTGTTCTGCTGGAACATTACCATAAATCTGATGTTTGCGGTGTCGCTTTGCTTTTGTGGCGGCACCGACTTGAGCTTGCCTGAGTTGTGTTGGTAGAGGTTTCGCTGTCGGGCATGTGGGCCGTTGCTCAACCCAACGTTGTCTGGTTGCTTCTGGGGTGTCGACTAGTTTTAAGGGATGCTCCTCCCTTGGAGGGGTCTGATGCTGTGTTGCATCAGGCGAGGAGTCAGAAGTTTGTCCTTCGCAGTACTCCTCGGTTGAGTCTATTTCAAGGAGCTCTTCTGCCAGTATCAGAAGCTCCTGTAACTCAGAAGTAGGAGTGTCCGGCTGTCCTTGTGAAACATCCGTTTGGCACCTGTGTGAAAGGTGTGGAGGAGGATCTTGTGGGGACTGTCGTCGGACATACCATGGTGTTCGCAGGATGAGGATGGCCTTTTCCATGGTTCCTGCCAGTGGCTTTTCTGGGACCTGGGTCTGTTGCCATGGCAATGGCTCTTTCCTCTGCTGGCTAGTGGCTTTCTGTAGAAGGGCCTTACATTGTGGCAATGCTGGGTGCCTTCTGGCGTCTGTTTTGGATTCTGGGTTGTGCAGTTCAGATTCAGTGGGGTCTTACAAACACCTTTGGTAGAGGCCTTGTGCTTGTTAAAGGCCTTCCGTGTCAGGTCACGCAGTGTCTCCACCTGGGCCCCTCTTCTCCAGTGGTTCCGTTTGAAGGTCTGAGGGCGTGCAGCTGTGCACCTGTTCATGGACCTTTGCATCAGGTTGACTCTCAGGACTGGATGTGGGTCTGAGGAGGTGTAACCTGTCTCTGTCAGTCGCGTGAGCTTCCACTTCTGGATATCTCGGCCTTCTGTAGTGTTTGGTCGAACTGGGGATGTTTTGGCCAGTTTGTCAAGGTCTTTGGGAGTCGTCTCGTGCAGTTTCGGGGTCTGCATGGAGAGGGTTTCTTCTTTTGCTAGAAGGGAAGAGTTCTGTGGTGAGGGCTGGCGATGCTTTGGTTTGCGGCCATTCACTTCTTCCAGTGTGTAGCAATTCTTGGATGGGGGACTCCATTCTGCTCAGCGGTGGTGATGCTGACGAGGGCTCCGCTTTTCTTGGCTCTAATTCCTTTTTAGGTGGTCTTCCAGAGCATTTATTTCAGAGTCTTTTGTTTTAAGGTCAGTTTTGGCTTCCTTTAGTAGCTGTTCTGCAGACTGTAGATGTCTTCTCATGTCTTTCTGGGAAGCCTTTAGTTCTTGTCGGTCACTTTCAGCAACTGCAAGGGCTTCTTGGAGCTGTTCAACTTTTTCCTTTGTTTCCGGTTTCACTCCACCTGGTACCTTGAGTTTATCCCGAGTCTTCATTTCGAGCTTGTCTGTGAAGCGTGAGATGTGCAACAGCTCTCTCAGGAACTCAGTGGTCTGATGCCTGAAACCATCCTGGACTTTCGCTGCCAGTTTGTCTATGCGGTTTTTGGCCATGTATCAGTTCCTTTTGCCGATGGGTGCTGTGCTTGTCGCGTAGTGTCAGCTGGGCTTTGAGGGCATAGCTTAAGGAACTGATGGCCTTGTTTAGCTCCCCGTGGTGGTGATTCTGGCTTGAGTCGTGTGTCAGGAGTCTTTTCCGGATTGTGACTATTACTCAGAATATTAAAAGTTCAGTGGTCTTTAGGGTGAGGCTCTCTGTAATGCCTCTTAGTCAGGTGTTCACATCTCCTATGGGGTTTGCTTTCTGTGACATGCTGGCAGACTGGGAAGTGAGGACTGACACAGATCTGCTTGGTATTATCGGCCCATATGTGGTGAAACAGCTAAGGGTCATTTCAGTGATTGTAAACCCAAAGTGGAGTGCATTGTAGTGGGGCTTTGTGGTTCAGGCTTGCTGTTTTGGAATTGACATGCTCTGACACATTCCGCCACATCTTGCTTTATGCCAGCCCCGTATGCCACTTGTTTTAGTGTCTTATAAGTGTCTCTGGTACTGTGGTGTCCAGCACATGGTGCGTTGTGGGTATGCATTGACCTGACCCCCCTTTGTCACTGTGTCACCACAAGCTTTGGCGCAGAGTGGGCATCAGGGACACAGTATGCAATGTTGCTCAGCACATGTAGCATGTGTGTGACGTCATGCCGCAGTTTGAGGGCTGGAGCAGCAGCAAGTCGAGTAGATGTGATAGGGTGGTTGGATGGGGTTAGGGAGGTGGTAGAGAACAAGCTTTATTGTTCAGTCAGCGGTTTGCATTTAGGCAATGACATTTATGGATAGCTTTTAAGTTAGTGTCAGGGCTGCGAGGTGTGTACCCTGGAGGTGAAAGTTGGTTTCATTCTGGTTACGGCTGCCATGTCATTGGTGGGTGGGTGGGTGGTTCTTGGTTGAGGCCGTAGCTCACCATGCAATGCACTTGCGATGTTGTTGCACGCCTGGTACAGGTGTTGGTGCTTGACTGGCTTCCTGTTCATTGTGGCAAACTCATTTTTTTCCTAGCCAAGGAGGTGGCGTGCGAAGCTGAGATTGGCATAATTTGAGTCTGTGTAACTGAGGAGTTCTTTGATGCAGTTCTTGTGAGCTGATGCGATTTAAAGGGTTATCAGGATGGCTGTCACTTGTACTGTGATGACTGGGAGTCCAGCTTGAAGTGTTGCTGTGGTAGACTGGAGAATCACTGGATGATTCGTGAAGTGCGGAGCTGGGCTCTTTTGTCATCTGAGTAGTTAGTGCCCCGGTGGGAGCAGTGTTCTGTTGAAGTGGGCAACCCCCCTTTAGTTCTGGCCATGTTGTTGGTGTAGAGTGCAGATGCCATTTGAGTTTGATGATGTAATGTGGTCTTGAGTGAGTCCACATAGCTGACATCAGCTCTGCATTGTTGCTTCTTGTGAAGAGCAGCTTTGGCACTGGCCGTTGTCGACAGGTGCAGGATGTCTCTTAGAAAAGGGGGTGTGGCTCAGAGTGGGGCCAGGTTCCCTCCATCCCCTTGAAGGTGTGTGCTTGAGGGTTTGGCCACGCTGTCTGTGTGTCACACTGTTGCTGTCCGTTCCCCTTTTGTGTATGCTGGTAGTGCAGTCTCATATTTTTGCCAGTGTAAACATCTGGTATGGTCTGGCCAGACGTTCTTGCACTTTACAGGGCTTCTCCGGGGGTTGCGAGGTCTCATAGGAAACTTTTGCACTTGCTTGCGCAGGCAGGTCTGGTGTGTGCTCGGTGAGTGCTTTGAAGCGTGTGAGGCTTCAGGCCATGTCCTCATGGCTGGCTGTGAGATTTTCCCGTGACCTCTGTGACCTGACAGTCTGTCTAGGTGACCTGTCTGGCTGGAGTGGCTGGGGTTCTTGCCCTTCAGCCCGGAGATTCGGCTGTCTCACTTTCAGCAAAGGGTCAATGTGACCCAGCAGCTCTTTATCACTGAGAAGGTTGTATGCATGTATGGCTGCGTGTTCCGTGCACACCTTTGGGCTTTAAGAGTTCAGTTCTGTTCCTGAGCTTCAGCTTGGGGTCTGCCCAAGAGTTGGAATTGACATAAAAATTGGATTTACTCCAGTGTCAGCAGAACTCCAAGTCTCGCCTTGTTTTCCAACATGCTGTTTCCTGCTGGTTGGGAACTGTGTTGACTTTCTGATGAAGCATCTATCACAGTGATGTGCCTTTCAAGATGTAAAGGCAGGAGGAGTCTGGGTCGTGGGCTGGTCTGACCTTGAGACTGAGTTCTCGCGACCAGCTGAGATGTCAGGTCTTATCTCTGTGACCTGGCTGTGCACTTCAGATGAGTTGGCAGGCTGGAAGTGTGAAAGTTCCCGCACTTGAGGCTAATTCTCTGAATGCTTAAAGTCCCTCGGGCTCAAAACCATACGACAGGTCCATGTTGGTGAAAAGAGGGCCGGTGTTCATTTGGGGTTGTGTACACAGGGTGTACGGTCTCATGGAGCTGATGGTCAGGTGCAGGAGAGTTGACCGTGTGTTTATTTTGGCTTGTCGTGGGCCGTCAGCCGTCTGCTGATGTGCTGTTTGGGTGCCATGACCATCTGGCATTAGGATGGATGTCTCTGTTGTGAGAGACTGTTTGACAAGATCTGGGCGTTTCTTTTAGTAGGAGGGCTTTCTGGTAAGTTTCTTATGCCACTCGCAGTTAAAAGGAGTTTTGAGAGTCTGATATATCCTGTTTGCGCTGCTGTGGAGGCCACGTTTTATGTCCTCAGGATCTCTGTTGCTGGCCCGTGTGCACTCCAGAGTCAGTTCTGGGTGCTGTGCAGGGATAGGCAGGATTTTACCAGTCTTTATGGAGGCAGCGCTGTGTTGTCTGTAGGCCATATGGGCTGAGTTCCGCAGATGTCAGGTGGTCATTGTGCGGGGGAAGACCATGGCGCTTGAATGGTGACTCACAATGTGATGCATCTGTTGTCTGCCGTAGACTCAGAGCTGGCTGTAGCAGGCTTCTCGTAAGTTTTGTAATCCGCTTTGACGGTTTCAGACTGCTGGTACAGGATGTTGTGTTTCAAGGCCGGAGGTGATCCTGAGCAGATAGCCTGTCTCGTGTGGTCACATGGGGCAGAGTTCGAGCATAAAAGTTCATGTTTTGCAGGCAGGCCAGTGTGGTGGCCTTCTGCGGGCCAGTTGGTTGGGGTCTGTGGGGCCACACGGTGTGTGTATCTGCAGTGATGCTCTGGAAGGGTCCCTGCCCCACCTGTGGTTGCTGGCAAGTGAGGTGTGAACAGTGGGCCTGGGCCTGCTTGTCAGGGGAAATTCTGTGTTGTGTTTTCCCTTTCTGTTCACCTCGTGGTCTGCAAGCCTATTTCAGTTCATTTGTGACATTGAGTTCGCCTTGGCTTTGTTGGTTGGCGTTTGAAGTTGCCTCGTCGCTGAGCAGAGACTTGGATTTCAGCTCGGCAGCTTGCAGGTGGCATTCACAGGCATTGTTTCAGTTCGCCTGGGTCATTACTTAAGAGAGCTTTAGCCTGCTGGAGCCTCTCTGGCTTCTATTCCAGCTGCTCTCTGTGCTCAGTGTCTGTGTGGGTTTTGTAGAGGCATCCTGAAACTTTCTACTTCCTCTTGTAGCTCCTTGTCCTCTTCATCCGCTGTCATTTGCTGGTCCAGCTGGCCTGGCGGTTCTGCACGCGCTCCCGGTCCTCCGGGCCTCCTTGTGGTCGAAGCATCTTTCGCTTGGCTTTAACTGGATGATGCGGTTGCAGGCAAGAGCACCGATGATCCTGGCTGGCTCTCTGTGGCTGTAGCCCTGGTTTGATCATGGTCTGTCTGCCAGTTCAGGTTGTCATCCAGCTGTTTCGCTCATGTGCTGTAGATCAGGAGTGGTCCCGGACCGGAGGGCGTCTGTTGCAGTGCTTAGCCAAGCCGGATAATCTGGACACAGGTGGAGCACAAGTGGAGAGGGAAAAACACAAAACACCAATGCAAGTCCGCACAGATTTAGTGAGCTAAAATATTTGGGCTATGTGTTGCATGATTAACTGGTGTGATCAGTTAGTGACGCAAACTAAACGCTTACATATCGTGGCTGCTAAGGCAGGAGTGAATAATTGGTGTGAGTGAGCACCCGAAAACTATGGGTAACACTGTTGATGGGTGATAACCTAGGGGGTCATTTAATGACTTAGGCTATTTGGTTTATCAACGTTATTACCAAGTATTTTCTGATGGTTCAAACAGGTTTGGTCTCCGGGCCCACAAAACAACCAAAACAAACAGAACCGAAATTAATAATAAAAAAAAAAATCAAAGTTCAAATTTAGAAAGGAATAGTGGGAAATCAAGGGCTTACTACCACCTCTAGGGGCTGTGACAAGGACTGCGGAGCGGGGCTCTTGTACTGCCTAGGGAGGTGATGAGAGAGATAGCTGGACAGACCAAGCACGCTAAAGCAGAGAGGCTCTCTAGTCCTCTTCACGTTTCATATTGAGTCAATGGCTATATCTGAGGTGTTGTTAGGCTTGGTGATGAGCTGAGGTTACCCAGGTGAGCCCCAGTGATTGGGCCGTCTCCCTTGACTCTCCCGAGCACGCAACTGCAGGGGCTCCTGATCACTCGCACCCATGGCACCCGGTGGCAACCACTCAAACAGCACTGCCTTTTGGCACAATGTTGCATCACTCAAGTGAGGGAGGCTCAACGACTAGCTGGCACAGCCAAAATTGGGTTTCGCCTGTGGGTCCCAAGTTACACGGACCCCTTTTGGGCCTCGAACTATGGATGAGTTCGCTCCTCTCAAAAGGGTGGACCACCGTGTAACTTCACAGGGTACTTAACCAAAATTGCCCTTATGTGTCAGTCAGTATGGTTGATACAACACTTGAGGTCCCCATTGCTGATGTCGTGCTGCGTGTTGCCACTCGGAGTACAGGGGCAGAGGTATCCGAGGCGCCCCCCCCAGTACATGTCCGGTAGGTCAGGCAGACGAGTCCAGTCCCCGAGAATTCCCCATGGATGATACCTAACTGGGAACATTGAGAGGGGACAACAGAAAGATTAAGCGTCTAGGATGAAGCAGCTTGTGGCTAGCATTACCTATGCCTATAGAGGAAGGAGAGGGAAAGGGTAACAAAATAAAATTGAAAATTGAAGCAAAGTTAAAATGTCCTAATTGCGTAGGAAAATAAATGGGAAATTGTTTTAAATAGATTTAAAATCCAAGTAAATTCAATTTTGCTCAATAGGTGTAGCTAGACTTAACTACAGACTGGAGTAGATGAAATAAAACAAGCCCAAATAAAATAAATAAATAATTGCTGCAAATAACACGGTAAAATAAAATACACAAATCAACCAAAGCATGTGGGGGAGACCAAAGTAATTGATAGCTCAGCAGAAGGTGGAACAGAAAGAAACTGTAGAGGTAGGAGTTCTGTTACACTTTACACACACTGTCTCTAAGTGTCAGTCGGATGCTAACAGCTAACAGCTGAGGTAAGGGCTTTAGCTCCTATCCATGTAGGGCCGTTAGCGCGGTAGCTTTGGCTACATGCAATGGTCTGTTTACATTAGTCTGTGACGTATGCGCTGTCTTTAGTTTGAACCGGAAAGGGCTCGCTATCGCCTTTCGGGTCAGGCGTTGCTAAGAAACCGATGCACGCTTAACAACCGGTGTGTGCACGAAGCACGTGAGCCAGATGTAAACATGCATGGGAATCTCGCGCTCATCCAGTCGAGCTGTCGTTCACACTTCATTCATAACTTACACAGCGCGTTCACTTCACAGACAATGGCAAAACATTACACCATTAAATCGACCAATTGCATCACATCAGTGGATTAATATGCATGCAATGACACGCGACAATAAGCAGATGAAATACTGTAGTGAGATTTTTTTTTTATCACACAGCTAAAATTTAAGCCGCTGTCCTGAAGAGATTTTATCTGTTCAGGAGAGACTTACGCAGTTTACCACGAAACCCGCAAGTGGGGATTTTCTTTACCCAATATCAAATAGATTTCATCTAAAACGCACTGCCGATCTGACATTTACTAGTTGGATATGGGACTTATGCTGTTCAAAACTGAAAATGGGGATTCTTCGCCCAAGATCATAACTTTAGTATATAAAAAAAAATAATTATATATATATTTATACGCACTGCCGATCTGGGATTTCTTCGCCAGCTATATGGGACTTGTGCGGTTGTTGCAACAATTACTTGATCAAGATTTTAAGACTCCCAGTTATCATTAATCCGACACTGACCTGCAGTAAGATTAATGTTGCTCCGTGATCGGGCGAAGGGGGCACGCATTAGTTAGCTACGCTAATGGTTAAACCCCGGGAGTAATAGTCTAGTTGTATGGCATCGGAACACCAATGGCATCAATCTAGCTACATATAATATAAGGCCTTAATTTTAAGATAAGCGAGGAACATCGCTCGCTATCTTCTTCGCGCTAAAAGAGGGTTTCTTCGCTCGATTTAGGGCGGTTAAAATAGCATTAAGACACACTATAAAAGGTTTCTTCGTTTTATAGGGTCAAATTTATAAACAGTTAACTTAAGCCATCTTCTTCGCGCTAAAAGAGGGTTTCTTCGCTCGATTTAGGGCGGTTAAAATAGCATTAAGACACACTATAAAAGGTTTCTTCGTTTTATAGGGTCAGATTTATAAACTACAGTTAACTTAAGCCATTAACAGTGGCTGGTTTCTCAGCTAGAAACTCAACAAAAACTTAAGGCACGGAAAGTGGGCGTGTAGCCTACATTCATTCACAAAAAGACGCAGTTGGATAGTAGTCTTGGTTTGAATAAACACACATAAGAAACACACAATTGTTACTGAGTCTGCTCACAGAACTAGGTTTAAAACGTTGCTCTAAAATTCTCCACCATCTGTAGCATATTTGCTTTATGAGATGAACATAATAAATCATAACGGGTTATCAATTATATATCCATCTTCAGGAATTAGCTGTAGTATTAATAGTACAATAGAATGATTAGTTCGTCCGCAGTACGGACCCTTCTATTGACTTTAAGGAAAATTATTCCTCTGGCCACGACAAATAATTTTCTTAACGAAGCAGTGCTCCGAGCATTGTAGCAAGATCGGACGTTAAAGTGACTTAGTTCTGAGAGCAGCAGACAGACAACCAAGTGTGAATACATATGGATGTTTATTAAACTAAACTACAGGGTAACATGTAACATAGAACTAGACACAGACATACACACATTAAACATAGATGCCAACCAAGGAAGGCATAGAGAGAGAGAGAGAGAGAGAGAGAGAGAGAGAGAGAGAGAGAGAGAGAGAGAGAGAGAGAGAGAGAGAGAGAGAGAGCGCTCGCGCGCAAGAGAAGCATGGCAGGATTCTAACTAACTAAAACCTGGGTTTGAACCATTAGAAAATCATATCACCTTAATTAAAAGGGGTCGAAGCCTAGAAGCGCATCTAGATAGTTAACAAGCGGTTACTTGCATGGTTTTTGTGGGTGCTGAGTAAAGTATCCTGGTGCATGTATAATGCGTAGATTCCCGGGGGGGATTCCTTTTGGAGTAAAAGCTTCGTCCTTCCAGCCATGATTAGTCCGAAGTGAGTTCCCAAAGTTACCGAACTTAAAATTGCCAGAAGATCGGGCTCCCCCGGAAGGGGAGCCGCGAGGTTTCCCAGGTGATCTCCAGGGCACTTTTTGGTAGAAGGGCCAGAGAGAGAGCGCGTGGGCTCTTTAAAGTCTGCGAAGAGTCACGCCTTTCAGGATGGGCTTGACCAATGAGAAAGGCTGAATTTCCAAGCGGGAGTTTTGGAAATACTGGGGGTTTTATGGCCCTTTGTCTGAGAGCATGGTAATTTCCAAAAGGGGTTGGATTGAAAGTTATTATACAAACTATTAAAGATTCTTAGGACACTGATATGTTGCATAGGTATCAACATGTAATATTCACTCTCAGTTAGATCATCCGAAGACGAATTGATAGAGACCAAACATGTTACAGTCAGAGTGATATTAACTATTGATCTATTATAAGCATGCATAAAACAGTATTAAAATACACAAAAACAGTAATAATATACACAATGACTTAATGATATGTGTGCTCATTCAAAGAAAGGTTTTCCTATGAATTAATTAGAGAAGAGTCCATTTTATGGCATAAATGTCCTTTTCCTAAAGTGGATATGAAGTGAGTGTTTCTTGACCATTTTGCATTCCTTTGCGCAATAAACTAATGTTATCTGATGGGTTGCCATGGCACCGGGGGTGCTCTGGCGGCGTCTGCAGACATAGGGGCACCTAAGAATGTGTATTGGGTGAGGGGTCTGTGATTATTTGTTAATCTAATAACTAGTTTCATTTGTTAAATCAAATGAGAAATTGTGTCTGATTGGTCCAAATGCTACACACTGCTCCTACCCCCACCTCTGATGCGTCGACCTCCACCACAAACTGACGTGAAGAATCAGGGGCTATCAAGATGGGAGCTGAAACAAAGCAGCCTTTCAGTTTGGCAAACACAGCCTCAGCTGTGTCTGACCACCTGAACGCAGTTCGGGGGGAGGTCAAGGCAGTCAGCGGCGCGGCTAGTTGGCTGAAATTGCGAATGAAACGCCGGTAGAAGTTGGCGAACCCCAGAAACCTCTGTAGGGCCTTACGGGAATCTGGACTTGGCCACTCCACCACAGCCTTAACCCTCTCAGGATCCATGCGTAATCCCTCAGACGAAATGATGTACCCTAGGAAAGGAACAGACTGTGCATGAAAAGCGCATTTCTCCGCCTTGACAAAAAGCCCATTCTCTAGCAACCTCTGAAGCACTCGTCTGACGTGTTGAACGTGCTCCTGGAGAGATGAAGAAAAAATCAATATGTCGTCCAGGTAAACATATATGAACTGCTCAACCATGTCTCTCAACACATCATTGACGAGTGCCTGGAAAACCGCTGGGGAGTTCGATAACCCAAATGGCATAACCGAATATTCAAAATGCCCCCTGGGGGTATTGAAAGCGGTCTTCCACTCATCCCCCTTCCTGATGCGAACCAAATGATATGCATTACGTAAATCCAATTTTGTGAAGATAGACGCTCCCTGCAACCTCTCGAAGGCTGAAGACATCAACGGCAAAGGATAAGTATTCTTAACCGTGATGTTGTTCAACCCCCGGTAATCAATACAAGGTCGCAAAGAACCATCCTTCTTCCCCACAAAAAAGAATCCCGCCCCTGCTGGAGAAGAGGAAGGGCGGATGAACCCAGTAGCTAGAGAATCAGAAATATATTTCTCCATAGCCTCCCTTTCTGGAGCAGAAAGTGAATATAACTTGCCCTTAGGCGGAGACGTACCTGGCAGTAAATCTATTGCACAGTCATAGGGACGATGAGGAGGAAGAGAAGCAGCCCGAGACTTACTGAACACCTCCTTCAGGTCGCGGTACTCCGGTGGCACGTTAGACAGATTCACTGACTCCTCCTGTAACACAGAACGAGAAACAGACGGGACAGCAGACGAAAGACATGAGGCATAACAATCAACACTCCACGCAGAAACAGAGTTTTGGCCCCACTCTATCCTGGGTCCGTGCTTCACCAACCACGGGTGACCCAGGACAATAGGAGTGTGGGGTGACTGAGTGAGGTAGAGTGAAGTCCTTTCAGTGTGATTTCCCGAGGTGATAAGTGTGATCAGTCCAGTGGAGTGAGTGATCCCCGGGAGTTCTTGCCCATTGAGTGCGTTGATGGTGATCGTGTTCTCTAAAGCAGTGATGGGGAGGTGAAGTTTACGTGCCAGTGAGAAGTCCATAAGGTTCCCCTCCGCTCCCGAATCCACCAACGCCTGACAGCTGAAGGAGTGTTCCGCCCACTGGAGTCTAACCGGGAGGAGAGTGGCGCTCGAGGGTCCGAACATGGAGAGCCCGCCCGACAGTAGCCGCCGTCCTACCGCCGGGCTTGGCCTTTTAAAGGACAGGTGTTGATGAAATGACCGGGCTCCCCGCAGTAGAGACATAGCCCCCTCGAGCGTCGGTGTTCTCTCTCCTCCCGGGAAAGCCGAGCTCGACCTACCTGCATGGGTTCAGGATCGTTAGAGGGACTGACCGCGTTCATACTCCGAGTACTGGAACTCATAGTGGAATCGGCCGCAGTCATCCGGTACGGTCGGCTCTCTCTCTGTTGAAGACGTGCATCGACCCGTAATGCTAGCTCGATCAGTCCATCCAGTGTCTTGGGCAGGTCCAAGGTATAAATCTCCCTCTGAACGCGGTCAGCCAACCCATGCAGGAACATGTCCCACTGCGCCTCCTCGTTCCATTTGCACTCGGCCGCCAATGTCCGGAACTCTATGGAATAGTCAGAGACTGACTGTTGGTCCTGGCGAAGGTCGGCGAGTTGGCGGGCCGCCTCGCGTCCAGCGACGGCGCGGTCGAACACTCGTGTCATCTCTAGCTCGAGTGCCTGGAACGAGGAGCAGCACTGATGTCCGTTCTGCCACACCGCTGTTCCCCACTGAGCCGCGCGACCAGAAAGCAGTGTCATCACCAGGGCTACCTTCGACTCCTCAGAAGCAAATGTCACAGGTTGAAGCGAGAAATAAATTGAGCACTTGGTTAGAAACGTTCTACAAAGATTGGGTTCGCCCGAATACCTCTCTGGGGCTGGGATGCGCGGCTCTGGTTGATGGAAAATCCCTTGGGGAACAGGCGGGGGCGGTGCTGGCGCAGTGGGAGTTCTCAGGCGTTGAAATTGAGAGGTGAGCTCGGACACCTGCGTTACCAAAGCCTGTATCGCCCGTCCCGAAGCTCCGATCTGCTCGTCCTGGCGATCCATCCGGGCGTGGTTTCCGGCGAACATCTGCTCAACTCCTGGAGCACTCGCTGAATCCATGAGAAAGTGGTCAGATGGTTCTGTCATGGTGCGCTGGAAAATAGTCAAGGATTCAGATGCGAGTGAATAAGTATTTATTAATGTCAATTGAGAAGACAAGAGACTCAAGTAGACCGGCAGCAAACACAGGAGACGAGCTCAGATGGAGTAACCAAAACGGATCCTCAGGTGACTCGGTGAGATAAGGTAACGCAGGGACTCAGTGAGCAGACTAGCAGATCCAACGTGGAGAAGATCCTTGGTGCAGCGCCGAGAATCAGGACTAGAGCAGGGAAACAACAGCTCAGACCAGGAGAACCTCCAACAACCATCTGACAAGGACAAGACGAGTGAGCAACAATATATAGGACATCCTCATTCAGAACAGCTGGCGCTGATCGGCTCATCAGTGGAACGAGCCAGCTGATGAGCCGCGCCCATTCACTCAACACACACACATAGCGAGAGAGAGTCAATGAATCCATGAATCGTGACAAATCTAAAGTGATGCCTTGTTACCCTCTTGTTACCTGTAGTTACTGTGTAAGTGTAACATCCGCGGGCTGTAATCTAAAGTGATGCCTTGTTACCCTCTTGTTACGTGTAGTTACTGTGTAAGTGTAACATCCGCGGGCTGTAATCTAAAGTGATGCCTTGTTACCCTCTTGTTACCTGTAGTTACTGTGTAAGTGTAACATCCGCGGGCTGTAATCTAAAGTGATGCCTTGTTACCCTCTTGTTACGTGTAGTTACTGTGTAAGTGTAACATCCGCGGGCTGTAATCAAAAGTGAAGCCTTGTTACCCTCTTGTTACGTGTAGTTACTGTGTAAGTGTAACATCTGAACATCTGATCCAAGAACAGAATGCAGAAAAAACTAATTTGCAACCACTTATACAAAATACAAAGAACTGTCACACACACACACACACACACACACACACACACACACACACACACACACACACACACACACACACACACAATCCAGTTCTACATTTATTTTTAATAGGCATATTGGCAATTTTTCCTTTCAGCTGTGGGCAGGAGTCGACACATTTCTGGAGATCTTTTACATATGCTTGCAAAGTTGTCCCTGCATTATATGAGGGAGCAGAAAAGTCCTCCCCCTCTGATGCAGTTTTCACCTGTGATCACAATTAGAGAAAAATACATTGCAAATAAATAAATAAATAAAAAAATGTTAATACATGTCAAGTTTACATAATGTAAAGAAGTGTCGCACAAAGCTTATATTTAACCAAATATATAAAATAAGAACTTCTGTGAGGACTCTGTGTCACAGCAATGTTTCAAGGAAAATCTGTAAGAGTTGCCAACACTGTGATACGGTAAAGCAATAAATAATAAAATAACAAAGGACTACAAAAGTACATAGGTAACTGGAAAATAAAAACAAGAACTTAATAGTATAACAAAATAAAGAATATGCGACTCTCTGATGGGCTCCAATTCACCTTAAAGGAGATAATGTACTCACCCCCTTGTCATCCAAGATATTCATGTCTTTCTTTCTTCAGTCATAAAGAAATCATGTTTTTGGAGAAAAACATTTCAGGATTTCTCTCCATAAAATTGACTGCTATGGTTTAAAATTTAGAGGATTTTCAGTCCCTCTTTATATTGAGTGGCCTTAACATTTAAATTAATAATTTGGTACTGTGCACATATTGTGTACAGAATTATTTTACGTTGTACTTATATTTTAAAAATACCTGCATATAATTACATCTGTAATTAATTTCTGTAATTACATTTATAATTACTCTGTTGACCCATCCCTTACTCCTTAACCCACCCTTAAACCTACACATACCACCAAACTAACCTCACCTCAATACCAGAAAAAGTGATTTGCAATACAATATACGCAAAAAAGTACATTGTACTTATTTTTTGATGCAAGTACATAGTAGTTAAGGCCAGTTAATATAAAGTGGGACCGGGTTTTCTATTTTTTTAGTGACTATTTTTTATAAATGTTCTCTAATGTTTGTGGGTAGGGCCCTTTTTTAAATTCAGGTATGCCTAATTCTGTAAAAATGCTAAATAGGCAACAGGGCTGAAGTGGTTTTAACCACAGGTTTTATAGCACAATCATGGCTGTTTTGTGGTACCCATGGTTTAACTATAGTAACAATGTTTATTTTTTAACTATGGTATAAACATAGTTAAAACATTTTTCGTAAGGTACAGGGTATACCCAAGGGTTAAGGTGAGTTGGAACCCATCAGAGTGGACTGTCACCTACTGACTGTCGCATATTCTCTATTTTGTTATACTATTAAGTTCTTGTTTTTATTTTCCAGTTACCTGTGTACTTTTGTAGTCCTTTAAATAATGAAATAACATTGCTTTACCGTATCACAGTGTTGGCAACTCTTACAGATTTTCCTTGAAACATTGCTGTGGCACACAGCAAGTCACAGAAGTCCTCATTTTATATATTTGGTTAAATATAAGCTTTGTGCAACACTTCTTTACATTATGCAAACTTGACGTGTTAGTAGGTTTATTTTTTGCAATGTATTTTTCTCTAATTGTGATCACAGGTGAAAACTGCATCAGAGGTGGAGGACTTTTCTGCTCCTTCATATAATGCAGGGACAACTTTGCAAGCATATGCAAAAGATCTCCAGAAATTTGTCGACTCCTGCCCACAGCTGAAAGGAAAAATTGATAATATGCCTATTAAAAATAAATGTATGATTGTGTGTGTGTGTTTGTGGTCTTTGGACCTTGCATTTAACTATGTAATACAGTTCAATGTTAATAGCTTTGAAATACATCTATTGTAGCATAACTAAAATTGTTTAATGTTACACTTACACAGTAACTACACGTAACAAGAGGGTAACAAGGCATCACTTTAGATTACAGCCCGCGGATGTTACACTTACACAGTAACTACACGTAACAAGAGGGTAACAAGGCATCACTTTAGATTACAGCCCGCGGATGTTACACTTACACAGTAACTACACGTAACAAGAGGGTAACAAGGCATCACTTTAGATTACAGCCCGCGGATGTTACACTTACACAGTAACTACACGTAACAAGAGGGTAACAAGGCAGTAACTACAGGTAACAAGAGGGTAACAAGGCGTCGCTTTAGATTACAGCCCACGGATGTTACACTTACACAGTAACTACACGTAACAAGAGGGTAACAAGGCATCACTTTAGATTACAGCCCGCGGATGTTACACTTACACAGTAACTACACGTAACAAGAGGGTAACAAGGCATCACTTTAGATTACAGCCGGCGGATGTTACACTTACACAGTAACTACACGTAACAAGAGGGTAACAAGGCATCACTTTAGATTACAGCCCGCGGATGTTACACTTACACAGTAACTACACGTAACAAGAGGGTAACAAGGCATCACTTTAGATTACAGCCCGCGGATGTTACACTTACACAGTAACTACACGTAACAAGAGGGTAACAAGGCAGTAACTACAGGTAACAAGGCGTCGCTTTAGATTACAGCCCACGGATGTTACACTTACACAGTAACTACACGTAACAAGAGGGTAACAAGGCAGTAACTACACGTAACAAGAGGGTAACAAGGCATCACTTTAGATTACAGCCTGCGGATGTTACACTTACACAGTAACTACACGTAACAAGAGGGTAACAAGGCAGTAACTACAGGTAACAAGGCGTCGCTTTAGATTACAGCCCACGGATGTTACACTTACACAGTAACTACACGTAACAAGAGGGTAACAAGGCAGTAACTACACGTAACAAGAGGGTAACAAGGCATCACTTTAGATTACAGCCTGCGGATGTTACACTTACACAGTAACTACACGTAACAAGAGGGTAACAAGGCAGTAACTACAGGTAACAAGGCGTCGCTTTAGATTACAGCCCATGGATGTTACACTTACACAGTAACTACACGTAACAAGAGGGTAACAAGGCAGTAACTACACGTAACAAGAGGGTAACAAGGCATCACTTTAGATTACAGCCTGCGGATGTTACACTTACACAGTAACTACAGGTAACAAGAGGGTAACAAGGCGTCGCTTTAGATTACAGCCCACGGATGTTACACTTACACAGTAACTACACGTAACAAGAGGGTAACAAGGCTTCACTTTAGATTACAGCCCCCGGATGTTACACTTACACAGTAACTACACGTAACAAGAGGGTAACAAGGCTTCACTTTAGATTACAGCCCGCGGATGTTACACTTACACAGTAACTACATGTAACAAGGGTGTATGTTTGCACAGTAGTTAAGAAAAAGGTTGTAGTACATTTTATTTGCACATTCTACTTGCCTCAAACCACATACGGAAACCCAAAGTGCACCAACAGCACCAGCATCAAAAAACATCAATTATACAGTAATTATAAGTGTTGTGTAGTATGCTGTTATTTATCCTGGGAGGAGCTGGAAACAGGTAATCTACTTTTCCACTGTATTGCACCTCGGCAGTACAATACTGGTGACCTGACTCGCTGCTGAGATGACCATAAGCAATACTCTTTGGAATTTCTAAACCAAATCATATCAGAAGCTCGTCACATAATTACCCCATACTTTCAGCTGAGTTGTTCATTAATCTCCTTGACCCCACATAAATAACACTAGTAAATAATATAGCTTATATTCTTTAGTAAACTGTGGCAAAATTTTATAAAGGCTATGGTGGTTTTTAACTTACTAAATTATACTGTAGTATAGTACAGTTTACTATTTGTATCAATGTCATGCAAGATATATGTAGTAATAATACAATAAGTATCCTGTATGTAGTGTAAAATATACTGCATCATATATTTTATTACAACAAATCATAATATTGTTGCCTAACTCAGTAGGATATAAATACCACATGATCTTAGAACAGTTACACCTTACTTATGAAATACTAACAGTGTAAATACTTTTCCAAGTCATTACCCCCTTATTCCCCATTTGTTTCAGTTTACCTACATGTATGTTCAGCTTTAAGTTATGCTGATGCGGAAAATCGCAAACTCTGCATAAATGTAATTTCAGAATAGGTAACATTTAGTTATAAAATACTTACAGTATAAATGCTTTATTATTTTGCAGGTTATTACCCCCTTATTCCCCAAACGTTGCAAATTATTCCCTTATACCTACGAATAGGTACTGTGGACGTACTCTATAGTTAGAAATAAGTACGCTGTAAATACTGTTTAATTACGTGGTACATTGCAGGCTGTAATCTAAAGCGTTACCGTTATCTGTGTTTATGATGATTTATTTTTCTTTACATATGAAACAAGAGACATTTGTCTTACCTTATATGATGAAACCACTTCACTTATTGGTCTGAATTTGTGATTGTCGTGTTGTTTTGAATCTCTGCACACGACACACGCAGGCTGTTTGTCCTCCAGACAGAAGAGTTTGAGTTTCTCACTGTGTAAACTGCAGATCTCCTCAGATCCTGATGAACGCCTCTCATTTCGCTCCTTCAGGAACGACTCACACAAGTTTTGTAATGCAAGATTAACTGGAAGTCGTACTTTTGAGGATCTTCTCCTGCAGACAGGACACTCCTGAGTTTTCTTGGTTCTCCAGAACTGTTGAAGACATTCTTTACAGACACTGTGACTACACGATAAAATAACAGGAGTCTTGAAGATTTCACAGCACACGGGACAATTATAGTCATATTTGAAAGCCATTTTCACTGTTTGAGCTCCAGTGAACAATTTCAAAAATTTAAAACCCAGAGAATCACAAAGATCTGCAGTCTGTTCAGAAACAAAATTCTCAGAATGAAAATCAGTGACAGAAAGAAGAAATAACAAGTCAGTGTCTTCCTGGGAAGTGTTGTGAGAGGGTGGAGCTTCTGATCACCTTTGGTCTGAAGACATCAGGATTTGTTCAGGTTACATATTAATAAAACGCATTAAAAATCTTCACATGCTGAGGTCAGTGATAAACACACGTCTGCTTATGCTGATTTTCAGTGTTTGTAGATACAAGCAGAGGCAGGCAGAGCAACAGAAAACTGTAATCCAGTAAAAATAATAATAGATAAACAAATAATAACAGATCCGAAAAGGATAAATAAATGCTTTGCAGACTTTTATAAAGAAGTATACACATCCACAGGAAATATAGATATAAATGAAATAAATAAATTCTTATCTAATATTAATCTTCCCCAAATAAGTGAAGTTGAAATGTTGGAAAAGGAAATTACTCTAAATCAAGTAAACAAAGTTGTTAATAATCTCCCTAATAATAAATGCGCAGGTTCAGATGGGTTTAGTGCAGAATGTTATAAAAATTTCTGGGAGATTCTTGCCCCATTGTTTCTTCGTATGATCAATCATTCATTCTCTCAATTGAAACTCCCCCAACACTTTATAATGCTAACATAGTATTGATACCTAAGCCCGGATGGGATCAAATGAAGTTGTCATCATATCGTCCAGTCTCTCTTATTCCAATAGAGGCAAAAATCATTAGCAAGGTATTAGCTAATAGACTGCAACAGTATATATTTTCAATCATAAATCAAGATCCTTTCCTTCCAGTTCCTTTCTTGGTGGAGACAAACCCCAGAGAATAAAGTGGAGATACCAGAATGGGTTTGGTTAGAAATAACTTCTTGTAGGACAACATATTTAGAGGTCAAGGTATTATAATGAAAATATGGTAATAAATAACTCTCTAAAGATTTGGAAACAGATTAAATCATTTTTGGATCTTCCACATCTATATTTGGTCAGCCCAATTTGTAAAAACCTTGCCTTTACCCCTGGCTTACAAGACAAGGTTTTCTCCCAATGGAAGCAAAAGGGTTTAATTTCCATGAGAGATCTATATATTGAGAATAAATTTTGCTCATTTAGTTAACTTAAATTGAAATATGATCTTTTATCCACAGTTTTTTCCTACAGATTTTACTAGGAAACATTTCACTGGTTTTGAAAACATGGCTATACATCAAACTCTTTAAATTATATGTAATCGCAATCCAATAGAATGAGGCACTGTTTCTTTCTTTTATGCTTTAATACTGGATAAGGTTAATGTAAACACTGATCATATTAGGCAAGAATGGGAAAAGGAACTTGGTATAGAATTGTCTGGTGAGTTATGGGAAGAGTGTCTTAATGAAATGCATGAACACTCTATTAACGCAAGGCATAGTGTGATTCAATTCAAAGTTATTCACAGACTTCATTATTCGAAGACCAAACTACATAAGATTTTCCCAAATGTATCCTCAATATGTAACAAATGTAAAATCTCAGAAGGCACGTTGTCTCGTTTATTTTTGGACATGTCATAAAATTAGACCATTCTGGCAAAGTATATTCAGATTTATTTCAGAAGCATATAAAATTAATTTGCCACCTCAGCCAAAATTGGGTATTTTTGGAGATACATCAGATATAGGAAGTAAATATGTATCACAAGCTGTTTCTTTATGCATGATCTTAGCGAAAAAGGCAATTTTACAAAAATGGAAGTCTGAATCTGTGCCTGTATTCGAAGTTTGGCTAAGAGACCTAAGCTATGTGTTACCCCTAGAAGAGCTGAGATATAAGCTATTAGATAGACAAAAAATATTTTCAAGAATATGGAACCCAATAAAATCCTTAATTAACAAGTTTGACTTATAACTTCTTTTGAGATAGGGGTCAAGATTAGGGGTGCACTCTGAGAGTTTTAAATAATTTTATATATTGTTTAATTTTTCAACAAAGAATTACAAGATATCCGACAATTAGGTTATTGTATTACCGCCTTTGCTTAGTTCTTGCTTATGTTTATGTTAGGGAACAAACAGTATCCTGAGTGATAAGAGGTGTCACACATCCTGAGTAACGTATTCTATGTTTTTATCAGTTAAATTATTTCGTTGTCAAGTATCTTATTAGTGACAAATGTGGGTTGTAAATATATATGCCTTCAAGAATTTGTATATATACGTATGTATATGTGTATGAGTATATATAGGTGTTTGGATGCATGTTATATGAAAGTGTGTGTATGGGTAAATACATACATCTGCATGTCATATGTAGTCAGTTAATTAGTTAGCTGATCACTTTGTATACAATATTCTCAAACGATGGCTGTGTAAACCCTGTTGTCTACTTAAAATTGCAGTATTTAATGTACAGGTTATTAATGTTCCCTGTTTGTTTAAAGCAAATAAAAAAAATAAAAATACACACTTACAGAAATAATTACTCAAGTAGACATAAAAGTAATAACGTTACTACATTTGAGTTTAACATCCATTCACATCAGTGAACTAATGATCATTTAATGAAAATAACTGTTCATTCAGTCTCATTTTGAACGAATATTGAAATTGTGATATGGATTATATATTGAAAATATGATGAGTGTAAAAGATGAAAGCAGGTTGATCCAGACCTACAGGTGTAACATTTACTGACTATTGATCGGTAAGATCCTCAGAGAGTAAACAGTACAGAAAAATGGAAAGAGTGTGTGAGTGAAGGAGGTTGTGAATGTGTGTAGATGTGTGTTAGTTACAGGATCAGAGAATGACACCGTTCCTCTGTCATAGTCCAGACGCACTCTCACACGCTCAAGCTTCTGTTTAACAGGAAAACCAAACCGTTCAGGCCATCCGTACTGCACACTCCAGACATCAGTGTTAAAGAAAACACCTCCCTTCCTTTGGTTTGATGCTGTAGTTACTCCAAGACTCCAGACTGGACTCTCTTTAAGCTCCACATCCCAGCAGTGTGTTCCTGAGTTAAAACCCTCTGAACCCAGAACACAAGGATAAGAGTCAAATCTCTCTGGATTATCAGGAAGAGGTTGTTTGTTCTTGCTGTATCTCACTCTGGTCAGATCATCAGAAAGAACGAGACGTGGATCTGCAGTGTTTGGATCCAGAATCACAGGAGCTGATGAAACACAATCAACAGCTGCTTTTATTCTGATGTTCAGTGGCAGCTGGTGGAAAATTTCCCAGGAAAAACATCCCAGTATGATTTATTCCAGTATAACAAAAGAAAAAATATTAAGACTTGAAACATTTTAAATAAAGACAATTGTTTTATCAAATTCAAGATTAAGTTTGAGGTTGATTTTCACAAAACTGTTTTCTAGAAGATTTTTTTAAGATATTTTTTATTTATTTATTTTTTAATTTTCATTAACCTAAATTTATGTATACAGTGCAACAGCAAAAACTGTGAGTAAAAAATAAATGTCACATTTGTTTAGAGTATTTTCTATAACGGGTTCTGAACTCTTGCCTTCGAGGTCCACTTTCCTGCAGAGTTTAGCTCCAACCCTAATCAAACACACCTGAACAAGCTCATCAAGGTCTTCAGGAACACTACCCAGCAGGCACAAAACAGGCACATAACCTCATAAGACGTTGACATTTAGTTACATTTCGGTTGCGACATCGGGTGACCAAAATTCAATGAAAATTCAACGTCTAATGTCAATGTTAAGTTGATGTCCAATACCGACGTCAGCTAACATTGAGATTTAGTTGTTTTTAGGTTGTGCAACTAAAATCCAACATTAAGTCAACATCAAATTGATATCAAATATTGGCATCAAACCGATTTTCATTTTCAACCAAAATGCAACGTCTGTCCGACGTCATGTCCAACGTCAACCTGACGTTACATAGACGTCTGGTGCCTGCTGGGCTAGAAACAAAGCCACTTTTTTAGTTGCCTTTCTGTTACAGGAGGTAGACAAGGATTTAAAATAGATATTAATGTCTTATTGAAAGTGAGAAACGTGGAGAACTTGGGGCAGATCGATCAACCCCGACCTCAGCGAGACGCATCATTTCACATCATTGCTTCAAACTAGCATAGTGTGGAGCTACCTTATGTCAAACTTATAAACATTATACATTAAGTTTATAAAATTGTATTTTAATTATTGGCTGCTTTCAAAATGAACGACAACATTTTATGATATTTCTTTTCTGTTTTTTTTGCCATTATTGACACAAAAATACGAAATCCTCTTAGTTACTGTGTATCATGGCGACATCATGTGGTCAGTATGTTAATGTGATGTGTGATTGACTGGACTCCCTGAGGTTGGAAGTGGGCCATTCAAACTCAGATGTTCCCTTTTCCGACTTTGTCTGGAAAGCGGTATAACGCTGCGACTTTTGCAGTACCCAGGGAAGGAGACCAAAGTCTGTTTTTTTATTTAATGGATGTCAATCGAGGAGAGGCTTTGCAACGCTGAACATCTTTTGTGATCAGAGGTGTCATGCCCATTCAAATGGAGGGGGCACATGCCCCCTCAGATTTTTGAGCCAAGTGGATTTTGAATGCAGCTTCAATAATACTGAATTTGCTAAATAATACTTGTTATATTTGATACAATCAAACTGTGTGTTTAGAAGGTTCAGTGCGGCACAGCACCAGCTGCTAAATTCAAATCTGCATTTGCGCTTTGGCTGGCGGAGCCAGAGAGGGGCGCATTTTTACAGCGCTACGCATTATAACCAAACACACACACGATTCTGTTGAGCTCATGAATGCAATGGCCAATCAGAGGCGTTCAGATGAGTCATAGCTGAAATGCTGGGGTTTTGTTCAGTGCGCGCACTCGTTGCCTGAATTCTGCTCTTTCTCTCATCAGAAACATCAAAGTGCAGATTTGCGTACGATGCAAGTAAGAGATTTGTTTCACAGTGTAAACAGCTGTAGTGATTATAAAGGGAGATTTTGAGAGTGCTTGAACTTTGGCTAGACTGAAGTCAATGATAATGTTCTTTGATAATTTAAATGTTCTTTGACATTCTGCTAGTGTTATAATTAGTAATAATGTTTCTATTAAATTTACGTTAAATACAAAGTCAGTCGTATTAAAAAAAAATTATGACATGACACCCATTGTAACGGGGCTGATGAGACGTGAGACGTGCGGATCCATGTGCAAGCTTTATTTCAAAGACAGAGAGGAGGTGATAACAGGCAGGGTCAAACAATGGCAAACAGGAATATCACAGGCTAGGCAAAGAGTCAACAACGGGCATGAGTCAGACGACAGCGAACAATATCCAAAGGGGCTCGACGAGAGAGATAATCAGAAAACGTAAGCAAAAGTCCAGGCAGGGGGCGGGGCAAGGCAAGGCAAGGCAAGCGCATACAAAACTCGGCAGTGAGGGAGAGAAAGTCCATGGCTTAAGTAAGGAGTGCAAATGGGAATCAGCTGTGTGTGATCAGTGCAATGAGCTGTGTGCGTGTTGTCAGTGCAATGAATGATGGGAACTGTAGTCCGGAGATAACGTGCAACAGTTAGTGTAGTGCAAAAGTAACTGTGGTGAGTGAGTGACCTCTGGTGGTGAGTCAATGGAAGTTCACAGACTGGATTCGTGACACCCATATCTAAGTAAAAAGAAGGGTTTTATGCCTATAGTTAATAGACTACACTAGACATTAGGCTACTTTTCCCATAGCTCGTTATAGATCAGCTAACATGATTTATAAAAGGTGCAAAATGCATTTCCTTACACATATTTGAGAATCGAGATATTTCCTGATATAGTTTGGGAATATTTAAAACCAATATAAAACCAATAAATAAAATAAAATAAATAAAACCAATAAATCTTCATCAGTTATACAACACTATCGTGGCTGCTGTGTGTCACATGACAAGCATGACAAGGCCCCTTCAAAATTAATAAGTGCATGACGCCCCTGTTTGTGATTAAATAGCTTATCATTTACTGAATCAACAACCTGTGTGCCAATCTTCAACATATTTTACACTAAACAATACATTTGTTGGGAACTACATGTAGATTTTACCTTGTTTAAAATGTTATTTTTTAAGAGAAGGCAGAGTAGGGAATGTCGCGACAGGTGAGACTCATTTACAGCATTATTATAGGCCCTTTCGCACCGCAGGAACCTTTTCATAGTACCGGAACTAATTGTGGAACTACTCACTTTTTGGCGTGTTCACACCGCGGGAACTAGGAACTGTTTTAGTTCCCGGAACTCGTTTGGAGGAACTAAATTAGCTCCTACTTCAGAGTAGGGTCTAAAACAGTTCCATAGGAACTATCGTGACGTACGTGTACGCTGATTGGCTAAACGCGTACGAAAACGCCCTCACCCGCCATGATTTAAAACGCTGTGTAAACACATACTGTGTAAACATCGCATCAACTTATATTTTGCAAGAATGGAGAACAGCGATAGATGGACGGACACTTAAGTGCAGGCACTTTTGAACATTTTGGACTCCTTTCCAATCTTTCAATCGCTTGACGTATAGCCTAAGTTACGTCGACATTCCATGTCCATGAACCCCGCGAGACACAACAAAAACACAGCTCCGATCACAGCGTCCTCCATCCTCCTGTTGTTAATGTTGTTCTTCTTTGTTTTCGTTGTTGAACGCCGCGCACAAATGACGTCGCTGTCGACCGGCTTACGTCACTTCTTAGTACCCACTGTCAGTGCGAATGCGACCCTTTCAATGGTACTGGGAAATAGTTCGCGCAAAATCGTCCCAGTACTTTAGTACTGTACTTTTAGTTCTGGAACTAAAGCGGTGCGAAAGGGGCTTTTGTAACAGTCTAACCGTTTCCTGTTTCTTTTTTTATTGTATTTTCACTTATTTTGCTTAAGAGGTATCTGGTTGAATGTAGCACCACTAGGAGCAGCTTGAGGGCGCTAGTGCCTGGAGGTATAAGCTCGGACGCAGTAGAGTAAGTCAGTTCGTTTGGTAGAGGGAAACCATTTGGTTGAAAGCATGCTACCTGCTTGCTCTTTTAAAGTCCTTATTTGAGAACTCTTGGAGTTTTTGCTCAGCTGCGAGTATGGATGATTTATTTACCTGACATGTTTGTAAAATGTAATCACTGATGTCAGCCGTTTGCGTTTTCTTTAAATGCCTATGTCTATACCTGTCTATGCTTCGCACCATTTCTTTCTGCATGTGTCATTGATCGGCTGCATCTAATCACCGCTGCATACGAGAGGTAGTGTCTTCGAAGTCCCACGCAGTGTTAGAACTACCGCATGTGGTCATCCAACGCGACACTCTGAATGCCAACGATACAGAGGGTGTTAGGATTCATAACATTGCATCGCACTCAAAATATCTTTGTGGCTTTAAACATCGACTCATCTCTCATAACTTCTCGTACATCATCTGTACAGGAACAATAAGTTTCACTTCATTGACTCAGTTATAAGACAAAGTGCACATGAATCGATGCATGGTTTATTTGTTGATTTTTGCACCTGTGTGTGTGTGGGTATATACAGGTGCTGGTCATATAATTAGAATATCATCAAAAAGTTTATTTATTTCACTAATTCCATTCAAAAAGTGAAACTTAAATATTATATTCATTCATTACACACAGACTGATATATTTCAAATGTTTATTTCTTTTAATTTTGATGATCAGAGCTTACAGCTCATGAAAGTCAAAAATCAGTATCTTAAAATATTAGAATATTTACATTTGAGTTTCAATAAATGACCATCCTTACAGTATAAATTCCGGGTATCTCTTGTTCTTTGAAACCATAATAATGGAGAAGACTGCTGACTTGACAATGATCCAGAAGACGAACATTGACGCCCTCCACAAAGAGGGTAAGTCACAGAGGGTCATTACTAAACAGCCATATCACCCTGCAGCCCAAGACCGGTTGCCCATGGAAGCTAAGCAGGGCTGAGCCTGGTCAGTATCTGGATGGGAGACCTCCTGGGAAAACTAGGTTGCTGTTGGAAGAGGTGTTAGTGAGGCCAGCAGGGGGTGCTCACCCTGTGGTCTATGTGGGTCCTAACGCCCCAGTATAGTGATGGGGACACTATACTGTAAAAAAGTACCATCTTTCGGATACGACGTTAAACCGAGGTCCTGACTCTCTGTGGTCATTAAAAATCCCATGGCACTTCTCGTAAAGAGGAGACCACCCCCACATGATTGTAAAGCGCTTTGGGTGTATTGCAATACACATTAAAGCGCTATATAAATGCCTCATTCATTACTGAAAGGTGTGGCTGTTTACAGAGTGCTGTATCAAAGCATATTAAATGGAAAGTTGACTGGAAGGAAGAATTTGGGTAGGAAAAGGTGCACAAGCAACAGGGATGACCGCAAGCTTGAGAATACTGTCAAGCAAAGCCGATTCAAACACTTGTGAGAGCTTCACAAGGAGTGAACTGAAGCTGGATTCAGTGCATCAAGAGTCACCACGCTCAGACATCTTCAGGAAAAGGGCTACCAAGCCACTTCTGAACCAGAGACAACGTCAGAACCATCTTACCTGGGCTGTGGAGAAAAAGAACTGGACTGTTGCTCAGTGGTCCAAAGTCCTCTTTTCAGATGAAAGTAAATTTTGCATTTCATTTGGAAATCAAGGTCCTAGAGTCTGAAGGAAGAGTGGAGAGGCACAGAATCCATGTTGCTTGAAGTTCAGTGTGAAGTTTCCACAGTCAGTGATGATTTGGGCTGCCATGTCATCTGCTGGTGTTGGTCCACTGTGTTTTCTGAAGTCCACAGTCAACGCAGCCATCTACCAGGAGATTTTAGAGAACTTCATGCTTCCTGCTGCTGACAAGCTTTATGGAGATGCTGATTTCATTTTCCAGCAGGACTTGGCACCTGCCCACAGTGCCAAAGCAACCAGTATCTGGTTTAAGGACCATGGTATCCCTGTTCTTAATTGCCCAGCAAACTCCCCTGACCTTAACCCCATAGAAAATCTATGGGGTATTGTGAAGAGGAAGATGCAATATGCCAGACCCAACAATGCAGAAGAGCTGAAGGCCACTATCAGAGCAACCTGGGCTCTCATAACACCGGAGCAGCGCCACAGACTGATCGACTCTATGCCACGCCGCATTGCTGCAGTAATTCAGGCAAAAGGAGCCCCAACTAAGTATTGAGTGCTGTACATGCTCATACTGTTTATGTTCATACTTTTCAGTTGGCCAAGATTTCTAAAAATCCTTTCTTTGTATTGGTCTTAAGTAATATTCTAATTTTCTAATTTGGGATTTTCCTTAGTTGTCAGATATAATCATCAAAATTAAAAGAAATAAACATTTGAAATATATCAGTCTGTGTGTAATGAATGAATATAATATACAAGTTTCACTTTTTGAATGGAATTAGTGAAATAAATCAACTTTTTGATGATATTCTAATTATATGACCAGCACCTGTATATACCTTTTGAGGGAAGAATAAATTAGAATTATAAAATTATTTTTTTGGAGAAGTGGTTTTATTTTTCAGTACCGATCAAATTTCTGTTGAACCCCCTCAGAGTAACATCTTAAAGAAAGGAGGTGTTGCAGTTACCAGCAAATTTGTGCTGCATTACTATTTATTAATCATTTAAATTACTGTATTGTTCTTTGTTGTTTAATGAAATTAAAATATTTTATAGATAGATATTTTATAATAGAGTTGGCTGAGGTGCCTCATGTGATCCAAGTTAGCTGTTACACTTTTTCCAATGGTAAGTAATACAGACCCTCTCATCTCCCAATAGTAAGACAATTGCTGGCTCCCAATTTTCCTACTTATACTATGCCCTAAAAGTATGTACTTTTTTGTGAGGAAAAAGTAGATACTTTTGAGCATGTAGCAGAATAGTAGGCTAGATTTGGGATATACTACTTCGTAATAAATGTGTCTTTATCGGACGCTCTGTTTCTTAGTTATGTCGATTCTGTTACTGTTTAAACTGCCCTGTCAATCATCTTGTGACAGTTAACATCATACACATTTTGCTTAATCTCATTTCCTACCATATTGGAGAGAAATTAAGAGAATCAGAATCAGAAAGAGCTTTTATTGCCAAGTATGCTTGCACATACAAGGAATTTGTTTTAGTGTCATAAGCTTCCAGTTCACAGAGACAACAACAGACACACAGACAATAAAATAAGATGAGAAAAAAAAACAAATATGTAAATATGAATAACAAAAAAAAAATGAAAAAGAAAAATTATTTGAAACAAATGACTGTATATACAGTTGTGCTATAGATGACACAGTGGGATAGAATAGAAGGAGATGCAGGGATGTACTAGGATGGAGGTGGTAGCAAATAAATATAAGGTTATTGCATAATATGGGGGTGGGGGAGAAATTTAACTGTTCATAAATTGAATTGCCTGGGGGAAGAAACTGTTCTTGGGCCTGGATGTCCTGGTAATTGGGGCTCTGTAGCGCCGGCCAGATGGAAAAAGTTCAAAAAGGGGATGACTTGGATGTGAGGAATCCAGAGTGATTTTCTGAGCCCTTTTCCTCAATCTCGATGTATACAGTTCTTGAAGGGTGGGCAGGGGGGCACCGATAATCCATTCAGCACTCCGAACCGTTCTCTGTAGTCTTCTGATCCCTGATTTTGTAGCTGAGCTGAACCAGACAGATACTGAAGTGCACAGGACAGACTCAATGACGGCTGAGTAGAACCATTTCAGCAGCTCCTGTAGCAGGTTAAACTTTCTCAGCTGGCGAAGGAAGTGCAACCTTTGTTGGGCTTTTCTTTTTTTTTTACAATGGAGTTGATGTGAGTGTCCCAATTCAGGTCCTGAGAGATGATGGATCCCAGGATCTTGAATGTCTCCACTGCAGTCACAGTGCTGTTCATGATGGTGAGTGGAGGGAGAGCAGGGGAGTTTCTCCTGAAGTCCACGATCATCTCCACTGTTTTGAGCGTGTTGAGCTCCAGGCTGTTAAGACTGCACCAGACAGCCAGCTCTTTAACCTCCTGTCTGTAGGCAGACTCATCACCATCCTGGATGAGACCGATGATTGTAGTGTCGTCTGCAAATTTCAGGAGCTTGACAGAGGGGTCTTTAGAGGTGCAGTTGTTGGTGTAGAGGGAGAAGAGCAGTGGGGAGAGAACACATCCCTGAGGGGCACCAGTGTCCTTGGAGCGGCTGTTTGACATGAATCTCCCCAGTCTCACTAGTTGCTACCTATCTGTCAGAAAGCTGGTGATCCACTGTTGACTGCATCATCCACGGACCTGTTTGCTCGGTAAGCAAACTGCAGGGGGTCCAGTAAGGGTCCAGTGATGTCCTTCAGATAAGCCAGAACCAGTTCAAATGACTTCATGACGACAGACCACAGGTCTGGAGTCATTAAGTCCTGTTATCTTGGGTTTCTTTGGAACAGGGATGATGGTGGAGCGTTTGAAGCAGGAAGGGACTTCACACAACTCCAGAGATCTATTGAAGATCTGTGTGAAGATGGGGCCAGCTGGTCAGCACAGGTTTTCAAGCAGGCTGGTGTCACAATGTCTGGGCCTGGTGCCTTCCTTCTCTTGGCACACATCTTCTTCACTGATCTGAAGTACAGGAAGGGGGGAGAAGGAGGTTGCTGGAGGCAGGGCCATCGCTAGTGGGGTGAAAGGTGGTGATGATTATAGGGGCCCATGGCTGAGGGGGGCCCCCGGCGATCTCAACCGACTGGCTGAAGCCAGCCTAAAAAGACGCTCACGACAGTTGACAGGCCACTGCTGCGCATCGTCACGATGTGACATTTGCACGTGTTTTTAAGCCTTGTCAATCTAAACATTCAAAAGAGTTTAAAGCATTGAAACAAGATGCGGAAAAGTTCAACTGAGTACTCAACAGAGCCATGTCTCACAGACAGCAACACCGAACCGAGCTCTCCTTCGTCCTCCTGCACCTGAACGAACTCGCAGTTTAAACATGCAAACAGATAAAGATGTGAAAGAGCCCAATTCAGCACCCGCACATCTCAAAGCGCTTGAACACCGAATTTGCCTCTTCTTGTTCTTGTACCGACAAATACATACAGCATTATGTCAAAATACCCATCTTGGAGAGTATCCTCGAAAAAAATGTTGGTTATGTCTTAAGTGAAAGTAAGCAGTTGAGACAGAAATCGGATGTGCATCATTATATTGGATGCATTATCTCTTAAAGTGACCGCGCCTAATTTACTAGCTGCTGTCTGTGTCCTTAAAGGAACACTCCACTTTTTTTGGAAATAGGCTCATTCTCCAACTCCCCCGGCTGAATGGATTCAAAAACAGTAAAACTCAACTTATTAACTCTGGGGGAGTTGGAGAATGAGCCTATTTCCAAAAAAAGTGGAGTGTTCCTTTAATGTTAACCCTCTACCGCAAGGTGTTGCCATATGGCAACATACACTTTGTTCATTTCCTTGCCACTGTGTCTTTAAGAGAACATTCTCGTTTTTTTGTTGGAAAGAGAAGACCTTTGTTTAGCCAATGATGTGCTTTGGTTAAGTCACGTGACATGCAGTTTTTTTTTCTGTGGAGCGATTTCTGATAGACTGCCATCTCTTGTCAGTAGTTGCTGAAAGCAAACTAAAACGTCAGTAAAAAACAAGGACCAGCCTGTGTCACATGCACAAAAAAATCATAAAGATCACCTCAGATAAGTTATAATGACTTATTCACTACTCAAAAAAGTTATGAAATTATTTTTTGGTAAATCAATCAAATGTATGTGTTGCCAACTCTGTGCAATAGTGGAATGATATTATTGCAATAGTTTAGCTAGCTAGCAAGGTCAGCTGTGATCTGTTAAGCTGTAACAATAACATCATTAATGCTAGTGATATAATGTTGATTAGTTGTATGGTAATGGCATGTGTATAATGGATAAAATCAAATTTAAATGGCAATTTTACTTTTGATTAGATATGAATACAGGTAACATTACAACAGTGAGCCACTGGCCTACCATGGTGTCTCAAAAAGGTAGATGCATGTATCCTGGCTATAAGGATGTAGTTAGGATGAAATGCACCAAATGTGAGGTATACCTGTGTCTCACCTCTGAAAAAAAAAAAACTGGGGGTGTTCAGCCTCAAGTTCATAGTCTTCCTCTCATAAGATTGTGTAATGTTGAATTTTCATGAACTACAGTGTTTTTGGTTTTATGTCAGTGTTTTATGATACATTTTAACTGTATAAATTTGCAATTTAAATAATATTCATAAAAAATGTATTGCAATTCAAAGAATTGTGACGGATCGACGGCCCTCCCCCTCATCATCATCACCACCCCGTACCTTATTCGCCGCCCTTCACCAGGCTCCCGACTGGAGTGGGTGGATGAGAGGAGGGGCGTGGGACCAACGTGGGCTGGCGGCGTGTGATGAGGCACAGCTGGACTGAATTAAGCCTCATCACCGCCGCCGTTAAATGCCGAGCGCGCCTCTCCTCGGGAGACCGGTCTCTTCCCCCGTGCATGCACGCTGGTGTCCTCGTGGGTCCAGGAAGGGTGCGTTGAGGGACATCGCGCCGCGGAACCTCCAGAGTCAACGTGCAAGCCGCACCCGTATTACGGCCGTCGGGCCAGGATGCCGGGCCGTCCAAAGTCCCGCCAATGCCCGTAAGAGGCAGAAGAGGAAGAGCCGCCGCTTAAGAGAAGCCGCCGCCCCTCGTGCCCCGGACCGCGGGAGCGTGTGCGGCCACCGGACTCCGCCCCTTGCCTGGACCCCTCCCTTCTGGAACACTGCCCTCCTTCACGAGCCCCGCAGCACAACGAGGACACCAGATCCCCCCTGTTTTCATGGACACTTCTTCCCCCTGGATACTTATTTTATTATTTTTGTTTAATAAAAGCCTCTCCGAGGCCTGACGCCACACCCACTGTATCTGTCGTTGGCTCCTCCCGTCACAGAATATAAAGCATTCAGCTAAAAAGAATGGAATAAATAAAAGCAGAAGTTGTTGGAAAGTATGTATAAGGTTATAAGTACCGTGTTAAAGCTTATTAGAACACCAGTTGAATCACCACAAACATTTCTGAGGAATAATATTAACTATAAGTAAACGTACACTTATTCTAAGTTAGATCTACTGTTGTATGTTGTAGGTCTATCATAATGCGTGCGGTAGCGGGTTAATCTAAGAAAATGAAAGAAAGAAAATCACTCACTCCTCTTGACTGAATTACTTTGTAGTTTTAACAAGAATTAATCCACAGTCAAACCAAAAATTATTCAGACACCAGATATAATTTTTTAATATTTTTTTACTAGTGGGTGCAGGGCACTGTATAGTTCATTTATGTTAGTGAGTATAGCAACATAAAGTGAACTGTGACATATTATACCCAAAAATTCTTCATACAGTGGACTAACCAGTAAAATTTATAAAAAATTGAGACCAAAATTCAGACACTTTGACCTGACCATGTTTTGCTTAAGTGTTTTTTTAAATTGCTAATGCAACCTTTTTACACCCCAGACTGAACAAAATGAAGCATTGCTTGGTAATTGGTCAACAAAGTATTGATAGCTGTGTAAATATTGTCATACTAACAGTTGTCTGAATTTTTGGTTGATTGTAATCCATCACATACCTTTATATCAAAGTTATCTGACATTATCAAGATTAATTTGTTCTGACACAGTTTAACTCCGAGTTCTTGACATATTTTATTACCATTTTCTAAACCATAGCAAATAAACTCAAATAAACACAAATACATTTTGGTTTGACTGTATATTTAATTTTTACAGTAAAGACTATGCAGTGCTATTTTACATTTGATTATTCCGTTTCTGTACCTAGACACCTACAAACTTGGAAAAAAAACAAAAAAACAAACTTAAACATTGTGTAAATAGCACAAATAAATAAATAGAATGAACATACAAATTAAACAATTTCAAACAGGGCCCACTGGTACAACCTGCACCGGGGTCCCGCAAACCCCAGCTACGGCCCTGGCTGGAGGTTTTAACAGTTGTGTAGGGAGATGGTCAGGACAGGTGTGGGGGGTTTCAAATCTACAATAAAACTCATTCAGGTCTTCAGCAAGTTGTTGATTCACCTCAGTGCTGGGGGATGGTGTCCTGTACTTGGTGATGGCTTTCAGGCCTTTCCACACTGAAGCGGAGTCATTGGAAGTGAACTGATCTTCCAGCTTTTTAGCGTAGGTCATTTTAGCCACTCTAATCTCCTTATTCAGTGTGTTACTGGCCTGATTGTAAAATACTCTGTCCCCATTTCTGTAGGCGTCCTCTTTGATATGTGAAGTTACAGTCTCTGTGAGCTTGTCCAGATTGGTGGCAGCAGCTTCAAAAACACTCCAATCAGTAAGGTCGAGACAGACTTGTAAAACCCGCTCTGTCTCATTGGTCCATCTCTTTACAGTCTTTACCACAGGTTTAGCAGATTTAATTTTTTGCCTGTAGGATGGTATAAGATGAACCAGGCAGTGATCAGAGAGTCCCAAAGCTGCCCGTGGAACAGAGTGATATGCATTATTTATTGTGGTGTAACAGTGATCCAATATACTACTTTCTCTGGTGGGACATGTAACTGTCTGTATTTTGGCAGTTCACGTGAGAGATTTGCTTGATTAAAGTCCCCAAGAATAATTAAAACAGAGTCTGGGCGTTGTTGTTCTGTGTCTGTGATCAGATCAGCCAGTTTCTGTAAAGCTGAGCTCATGTGCGCTTGCGGTGGAATGTAAACGCTCACGAAAATGAACGAGCAAAACTCCCGCAGCGAGTAGAAAGGCCTACAGTTAATGAAGAGAGCTTCTAGATCTTCTTTAACACTGTTACATCTGTACACCACCTCTCATTGATGTAAAAGCATGTCCTGCCATCGTGTGGTTTCCCGTTGATTCTGCGTTGCGATCTGCTCTGGTCAGCTGAAAGCCCGGCAGATGAACCGCGCTGTCTGGAATGGCATCGTTCAGCCAGGTTTCCATGAAACACAGAGCAGCAGAGTTCGAGAAATCCTTATTTGTCCGGGAGAGCAGAAGGAGTTCATCCGTTTTGTTGGGTAGAGAGCGGAGATTTGCCAGATGAATGCTAGGCAACGGCTTTCTAAACCCACGCTGTCGGAGCTTCACAAGCGCGCTCTGCCGACTACTATGTCCAGCAAAACATCCGAATAATCGAAAACTGGTAGGAGATTTTGGTAGGTGTGTTCTGCCGAATGATCAGCAGTTCTTCTCTGGTAAAACTGATTGTGTTTGAGAAAGAAAAAAAAAAAAAAAACAGGAAAAACTAACAAAAACACTAAAACAACTGGATAGCGAAGCACCATGGCTGCTGTGAGCAGTGCCATCTTGAAGGCACGTTGATCTGCCGCGGGTCTTAAATGCTGAGAACACTGACCATGTGTTTACAAAATGATGCATTTAAAAGTTAATGACCAAATGTATCTTTATAAAAATTGATTATTTAACATTCAAACCCTTTCTCTACCTATCCATCGGTCTCGCATATCCACCATGTTTGTAGTTTAACACCTTTTTTGCGTGTTAGAATGTACATCGATTTGCACTTTGAAATTCTACCAGACGTAGTAGACCATCCAGGAATCTTTGTCATACTCTTTTCAACATACTGCGATTTGGGACATACTAATTCTATTTTCAGATACCATTTAGGACAGATAGTATGCGAATTTGGATGCAGCAAATCTCTGCTAGAAAGTTACTGGCAGGTGAGGCGATCAAGGTTGGTGATAATATCTGCAGGAAAGTGGACTTCAAGGGCCAGAGTTCAAGGACCTCTGTTCTAGAACTACAAATCGTAACAAACAGGACCACACAGAGATGCCAACAGACCACTATACCAGTCACCTTAACCAGACTGTATATAAATGGATCCATTCAGAATTATTCAACAGAGCAAAACACAAATAAAAAAAAAAGCAAATAATAACATTCTGAATTTGTCGAATGTGATAATCTGAAGGCAGCTCAACATGATCAGTGAACTCTGAAGAAACTGCCCTATATAAGGATCAAGAGTGAATTGTACAGACTATTTTGAATTATGACACTCGTCCTAATGATAAAAAAGATCAGACATTTTCCTCTCATCACTGTCAGTGTTGTAACAGTAAACATTTTAGATTTGATAATCAATCAAACTGAACTGAGATCTGCTGTATCACTGTAACTGTGAATATCATGTGGAGCAAAGTTGTTCTTCTCTTGTTTACGGCTCATTTTGGTGTAGTAGCTCATCTGGTTATTCACACATACAGTCAGGTCCATAAATATTGGGACATCGACACAATTCTAACATTTTTGGCTCTATACACCACCACAATGGATTTCAAATGAAACGAACAAGATGTGCTTTAACTGCAGACTGTCAGCTTTAATTTGAGGGCATTTACATCCAAATCAGGTGAACGGTGTAGGAATTACAACAGTTTGCGTATGTGCCTCCCACTTGTTAAGGGACCAAAAGTAATGGGACAGAATAATAAATCATAAATCAAACTTTCACTTTTTAATACTTGGTTGCACATCCTTTGCAGTCAATTACAGCCTGAAGTCTGGAACACATAGACATCACCAGACGCTGGGTTTCATCCTCTACTGCAACCATCTTCAGTGCCTGCTTGTTCTTGGGGCATTTTCCCTTCAGTTTTGTCTTCAGCAAGTGAAATGCATGCTCAATCAGATTCAGGTCAGGTGATTGACTTGGCCATTGCATAACAGTCCACTTCTTTCCCTTCAAAAACTCTTTGGTTGCTTTTGCAGTATGCTTTGGGTCATTGTCCATCTGCACTGTGAAGCACCGTCCAATGAGTTCTGAAGCATTTGGCTGAATATGAGCAGATAATATTGCCCGAAACACTTCAGAATTCATCCTGCTGCTTTTGTCAGCAGTCATCAATAAATACAAGAGAACCAATTCCACTGGCAGCCATACATGCCCACGCCATGACACTACCACCACCATCTTCACTGATGAGGTGGTATGCTTAGGATCATGAGCAGTTCCTTTCCTTCTCCATACTCTTCTCTTCCCATCACTCTGGTACAAGTTGATCTGTCCATAGGATGTTGTTCCAGAACTGTGAAGGCTTTTTTAGATGTCGTTTGGCAAACACTAATCTGGCCTTCCTCACCAATGGTTTACATCTTGTGGTGAACCCTCTGTATTCACTCTGGTGAAGTCTTCTCTTGATTCTTGACTTTGACACACATACACCTACCTCCTGGAGTGTTCTTGATCTGGCCAAGTGTTGTGAAGGGTGTTTTCTTCACCAGGGAAAGAATTCTTCGGTCATCCACCACAGTTGTTTTCAGTGGTCTTCCGGGTCTTTTGGTGTTGCTGAGCTCACCGGTGCGTTCCTTCTTTTTAAGAATGTTCCAAACAGTTGTTTTGGCCACGCCTAATGTTTTTTGCTATCTCTCTGATGGGTTTGTTTTGTTTTTTCAGCCTAATGATGGCTTGCTTCACTGATGGTGACAGCTCTTTGGATCTCATCTTGACAGTTGACAGCAACAGATTCCAAATGCAAATAGCACACTTGAAATGAACTCTGGACCTTTTATCTGCTCATTGTAATTGAGATAATGAGGGAATAACACACACCTGGGCATGGAACAGCTGTGAAGCCAATTGTCCCATTACTTTTGGTCCCTTAACAAGTGGGAGGCACATATGCAAACTGTTGTAATTCCTACACTGTTCACCTGATTTGGATGTAAATGCCCTCAAATTAAAGCTGACAGTCTGCAGTTAAAGCACATCTTGTTCATTTAATTTGAAATCCATTGTGGTGGTGTATAGAGCCAAAAATGTTCGAATTGTGTCGATGTCCCAATATTTATAGACCTGACTGTAATGCTGAAATCTGTAAATATTCCCTCATGCATCATTTCCAGTGTATGTGTAACAGCACAGATCTTCTCCAGACTCACTGTTTTGGACGATGTCCTGCATCTTCTTCCAGACTCTGAAGGGCAGGTTGCCCAAGTATCGTGGCACATGAATCAAAGCTCCAGAAGGCGTCTGTGGATCCGGCCGTGAGATCTGGACTCTGGAAGAACATTCAGGATCAGAACTGCAGTGGCTTTGGCTTCAGAAGCAGAGAGACCAGAGACACCAGCAGATCACTCACCTTTCCATCGTGACTGGAAACTCCTGCAGAACAAATACACCATTTATCATCAAGAACTCAATCAATCATCAATCAATCAATCAATGGATGATCTGAAATCAGACCTTTATAAAGCAGACGTCATTGGCTTTCATCATCTCCTCCATGTCTTTGATTGTGTGTGAAAGAGCTGAGATGTGTCTGTTCATCTCCTCCAGCTTCTCCTTCATCATCTGCTTCTTCTGCTCCTCTTCCTCTCTCAGTGCAGTGATTGTAGCTTCTTCTTCATCTCTGAGAAACTGATGAAGCTTCTCAAACTGCTGTTTAATCTGACGCTCTGTGTGCTCAGCTTGAGACTGAAATCAAATCACATTCACTTTAATCATCTCAATCAACACATCACATCATTCAGATCTGAGATAAACTCAGACACCCAACATATAACAGATCCAGAAGCAGACTGCTGTTCATCGTTTACACAAATAAATTGGAATTCATTATATTAAATATAACAAATCATAATTGTGTATATTACAGCTCTGCTGAAAATGACTCTTGATAGTGTTTTGTCACCTTGATGTATTGAACTGTTTCCTCAAATCCTTCTTTAATGTTTTCATTGTGTTGAACTTTCTCCTGTAAGGACTTCAGTGCTTTATTGAGCTCCTCCTAAAAGTAAACAAAATAAAAATATTTAAAACACCAGATTACAGTGATTATACAGTTCTGTAAAAAAATAAAATAAAATTATGTGTGTGCAAAAATTAAAACTAAACATAAAACAAAAGCAACCTGAATAAATACAATTTCCAGACAATTGTCTCCCTGACTTGTTTAGGAGATCCAAGAGCTGGTTTATTGGAATGATCCAGAATAATAATCCAATAAACAGACAATAGGTGAAAGCAATCCAAATAAGGCAGAAAGCACAAGGTAATCCAGAACACAGGCACCAACTAAACAACTCAGAAAGCAGTGTAACAAATACAAAACCTCAAGAACAAAGGCTGAGTGAATATGATTTATACTGTATAGGGTGAGCTAAACTGGCTAATGATACACAGCTGGAAGCAATGAGGCATGATGGTCTAGGCAAAGAGAAATGGGAAATGAAGTCCAAGTCAAAGAGGCAATGATCTGGGAGGAGTGTCCTCAGGTGGCCATTTTGCACACCAGCTGATGACTGTGACAACAATATACCCTTATATAAAACTTTTTCATTAGCATTAAGTTGGTTAAAGGTCTTAAACCAGTAACACACTACACCAAATATTAAAGAAAATGGTAGTCCACTTTCCACAAAGTGCAATTGAGAGTTTACTGCTTAACAGTATTTAGTTATTGTGTGGCTCTGGGGTAGAAACTCTTTGTAAATATATTTGCCTGTGATACAATAGATGAATTGTCCAGGGTGGGATGGGTCTTTGAGCAAGTTAGAACAGTTGCCCCCGGTTTCACAGACAAAGCTTAAGCTAGTCCCAGACTAAACTGCATGTTTGAGCTGTCTCAACTGAAAATATCTTGCTCTGACATATCTTAAAATATGTCAGTGTCATTGTTCTGTGTCAAGATGCACACCTTAATGTTTTCTTCTTAGGCATTTTTGTAAAAGTTGCTTAAATATCTTAATTTAACTAAGGCCTAGTCCTGACTTAAGGTAAGCACCGTTTGTGAAACCGGGCCTTAGAGTTTTGGAGTGGTCTAGTCAAAGTTCTGGCTTGAACTCAGTTTAGAAGCTGGGGCACCTTTAACAAGCATTTCATGCTGGAAAGCATAAGCTGAAAGAAGAGTTGGTTGAAATCCCACTGATCTTATTTAGTATATTAGTATTTATATATATTAGTATTTAGTTGAGTAGAATGGTAGAGAGAAATACCTACCTTATATGATGGAACAACTTCACCGATGGGTCTGACTGTGTGACTGATGTGTTTTTGTGAAGTAAAGCACACAACACATGCAGGCTGTTTGTCCTCCAGACAGAAGAGTTTGAGTTTCTCACTATGTAAACTGCAGATCTCCTCAGATCCTGATGAACCACTGTCATTTCTCTCCTTCAGGAACGACTCACACAAGTTTTGTAATGCCAGATTTACTGGAAGTTGTTCTTTTGAGGATCTTCTCCTGCAGACAGGACACTCCTGAGTTTCCTTAGCTCTCCAGAACTGTTGAAGACACTCTTTACAGACACTGTGACTACATGATAAAAGAACAGGAGTCTTGAAGATTTCAAAGCAAACGGGACAATTATAGTCATATTCAGCTGATGAAGCCATTTTCACTGTTTGAGCTCCAGAAATCTAAACTTTACTTTCTCTTTCTGAACGACGGTTTCGAACATGAATAACCAGGAGAATCACAAAGATCTGCTGTCTGTTCAGAAACTAAATTCTAAAATGCATCAAAGTTTCTCTCTGTTTTTGCTTTTGTCAAAGAAGAAAATCAGAATGACAGAACGGAGAGAAAAACAAGTCAGTCTTTTCCTGGGAAGTGTTGTGAGAGGGTGGAGCTTCTGATCACCTTTGGTCTGAAGACATCAGGATTTCTTCAGGTTACATATCAATAAAATGCATTAAAAATCTTCACATGCTGAAGTCAGTGATTAACATGCATCTGCTTATGCTGATTGTCAGTGTTTGGAGATGTGCGCAGAGGCAGGACCCAGAGCACAGGTATGTGTGCAAGATGTCTGTTAAAGATCACTTGATCTGGAAAGCATCTGCTGTGTACAAACATCTTCCAGACACCTGTAAGATGTCAGTTTTACATACATTCTAAATTATAAGCATCTTGAAGACATCTAATAGATGTCTATTTGACATCTGATTGGAAACGTCATACGATGCAGATGAGCAAACACTCTAAAAAAATATGTCTTGCAGATATAAATGCGGACATCAAATAGACGTCTCTGAGATGTTCATGTGCTATCAGGGGCAGAGCAACCAAAAAACTGTACTCAAATAAAAGTACACATTAATATCATGTAGAAGTAAAAGTAATAATGTTAAAACATTTGAGTAAAAGAATCCAATGAAAAAACTGTCACAACACAGTCGCAGAAAAATGGAGAAATGGATCTAAACACAGCAGATTTATTAACAGAACTCACAAAGAAACTCTTGGCAGAAACAGAACAACCAAGAACAACATAACAATAACAAACAACTGATCTAGAACAGTGGAGATCCAGATGGAGCCGCAGAACCACAGCAACAGGGCGACAGTACAGGTCCTGGAGGGACGGGAGAGCCGAGTGACTGAAGTGATGGCAAGGCAACCGAGGACTAAGGTGGAACCGGAAAGAAGGATGAGTCTGACAGAGCCGAAGCAATGGAGGGATGAGGTGCAGGTGATGCACCGTACATCTGTAGCACAGACAGAGCGAGCCCTGACCAAGGTGGAGCCGGAGGGAGAAGGAAGCCCGGAGGAGCCACGGAGACCCAGGTGGAGCTGACTTCTCAACAGGCCGAGGAGGAGTGACGAACACTGAGGTCCTACAGTAGGTCAGGGGTGTCCAGTCCTGCTCCTGGAGGGCCAACGTCCTGCAGAGCTTAGCTACAACCAGCTTAAACTGCTTAAACACTTGTCTGGGAGTTTCTAATGCGTTTGAAGGCCTTGATTAGCTGGTTCAGGTGTTTTTCATTAGGGTTGGAGCTCTGCAGGATAGTGGCCCTCCAGGAGCAGGTTTGGACACCTCTGTTCTAGGTGGAGCTAGGTGGAGGTGTTGACTTTCCAAGGCTGAGCTGGTAAAGACAGAGGAGAATCAGTGAGCAGAGCAGGAGCAGAAGGACTGAGGAGAGGCAGTGCAGACAGGGATAGAGGACCGGATAATACAAACAGTGGTACACACACAGGCTTCACAGGAGAACACAAGATAGTCATAACCATGAACGGCCCTACTGGCCGAGGAGGAATAGGCAGGGAACTCACTGGATTTAGACATCCAGAATGGGAGGCAAGGCAGGAACTAAATCCTAAAATTTCAGTGTTGTGTGTAGAAGAATTAATTGTAGAAGAACCAATGAATAGTTTCCCGCATTTTATATTGTTGTTCGACAATGTTTTTTTGCTTTGCCCTGAAATTCAACACAAGTATTCAGATGAAAGAAGCTTGTTTTATTGCTTTCCTACTGATGCAGAGACTCTGGGTTCAGACCATAAGGTAAACTCATATTATGATTATTACATGTAAACACCACATTTACCGGCTTTACGTGGTGAAAGTGAAACTTTAACGATGCATACTGCTTAAAGCCACATTGAAATTAAATGTTTGCGGCCACATGAAGCTGTTAGAAAGCATATAGTTTGAGGATTTCCTAGAAGGAAGGATAAAATAACATTTTGTGTAACCACCGTAACAAAATGATAGCTGAAATGCGGTACTTTATTCACTAAAATAAGTTTAATCTTACCATATCCAAAAACTCACTCACTCTGCTGTTAATTAATAGATTAAATACACTAGAATTGTATTGAATAGTATGTGGAGACATGTTTTTAATTAAAATATTCATATTAATCAAGGTTTTATTGACTTTTAATGCACCTTATTTCAAAATGTGCAGAAATACGTGCTTTCAAATGTCCTTTAGTTATGATTATTTCATTTATTCACTATACTATTTATTACTAATGTCTCATTTCAGTTTTAGTTTGGCTCTAGTTTTGTATTTATTCCAGTTTATATGAAAATCTTTCATATACAGAGTAAATCCTTTTCACTGAATGTGTTAAAAATAAGTTTGAGAAAGTTGTCAGGAGCGTGGTGGTGCTGTAGTTCGTTTATAGCCTAAGTTTAGCTTTTTAGTTCTGGCGCTTTTATTTAGGCTTCAAAATTCATCAAAGTTATATTATTTTGTGAATTATCTTGATGGACAAAACGTGTAAGTTTCATAAACTATGTTTGAAAACTGATCTTATTTTTTGCGAACCAGTTTCATGCTAACAGCCGATCCGCCTACAAAGTGACGTCATAGTTCCCCCACTCTATTAAACACATCTGCTCCAGCTAATCTATAATAGAGAGCTGGATTGCTCATGACGTCATTAAAGTGAAGCCACCGTGCCGCCATATTAGTATTCCCAAGTATTCCCATACTTTCTATTGAATCAACAGGAAATCGTACGATTTTAATGAGAAAACCACCTAACGAGTCAGCTTTTTTATATCTGAAGTATCTGTTCTTTCTTACAATGCAGACGTCCTATGGATATAAATGGTTATTTGTTTAATGTCGGGAATTTCCCCTGCGTATTAAAAAGTTACTTATATTCATTACAGTAGCGAACATCAGATGAACATGATACACGAGATCCTTAAAACATGCATTTCAAATGACAAAGTGCTCACAAAATCTGAATAAAGATTTATGCTTTGTATACATTAATTCACCTTACATTCGCAATTATGTAATTATGTTGTTTTATTGTTTTTATTCGTACAGTAGGCACACTACAAATGTTTCAACAATGATTTCGTTAACAGCGTGCATTTTGAAGCAGTTAATCATTTAAACATTGGTTAAATTAATAATTAATTAAACACAGGCTACATAACATTTTACTCCTATTCAAACTGAAATGCTGGTAAAACACCATAGAATTTGTGTGATCTTGAAGAGTCTGAAATAGATGTTGCTCCATCAGGACATAAAAAATACACTCATCATATTCAGAGAAATAACACTGATATGCGAAGGACTTAAAGAAGCTATATTTCCATGATGATGCATGATAAGCTTTGAATTTCAATACAATATAGAGCAATATTAATGTAGATTTGGGAACTGAAAACTTTGACATTTTGGAGCTTTAGCATTATGAATGTGAGTTATTGCAACATTTGGGAAAATTATGGAGAAAGTAGGTTTCACTTACCTTTACTGCCTCAAATAATTCATCATTCAAAACCTAGAACAAAACATGGCTAAATTAGAAATATTATCCCAACATACTAGACTCGTCAAATTATGATCTATGCAACAGAGACTTAATATTGTAATGTGTTGTTTGCATAAATTATTAAACTATTTACGCTTATTCATGCTGAAGTGAGAAGTGTTACAGAAATACTTCACATACAGCACATTATATCACAGTAATTATTATTCATTATGCATGTTTCTATATGCAGTATAATGATTATATTATAACATTAGTACATTATGTTTATACATCAAATAACTGATATAATTGTTAATGGTTTTATGTCTGTTTTCTGTGAAAAACTACATTGTGCTTAAACATCAAATAATGAGTATATTTTTTAAATTATTTTATTTCTGTGTTTTTAACAAAAGAAATACTAAATTATGTTTAAACATTCAATAACCAATATAATTTTTTAAAAGTGTTTTTTTTTTTTTTTTTTTGTGAAAATAAAAACTAGGCTTATATTCAAATATACAATAACTGATATAATTTTAATGTTTTCATTTCTGTTTTTGTAAAAATAAAAACTACATTATCACTATACTGCAACAACAGAAACATATACTTAATCAGCAAACATATAATCATAATCAGCACTCATAAAATACCATGCAGATCAATCTTTACTACACTAGATAGAAATCAATTATAATTATAGTAAGCATTTAAAATTGGTGTTTTTATTTTTCTGTTATTGTAATGTGTTGAAACATCGGTCTGACATCTGAATGAACTCTTTGTGAATAAAAAAATTATTTTGATCATGAAAAATGAACATTAATAAAAGACATCAAGCCACAATGTCTGACTTTTTTTTTTTTACATGTAAAGATTTTTATTTAAAAATATGGATTTTCTAAACAGTATCTCAACACTTTGTGATCTGAATTAGATTTCATACAATGCATACCTTGCTCAGATGGCCCAGCAGTGTCAATAGCAGGCCTAGGTACAGGGACACTGTTACCATCCTCTGCACCCCCCAAAAGGTCAGGATGAGTGCTCCTCAAACAGCGTATCATGGATGATGTATTATTACAGAAGGCTAGCTGCCTATCACACATACATCTAACTTTATTTTGTGTTTCCAAATGGAAATGCTCCCACACCACAGATTCACAGCATCTCTTGCGTGGAGCTTCCATTATTATGTAATCTATCAATATGAACTAATCTATCTATCAACTAGCCTATGATATCCTATCTATCTCTAACTTGCTGTGCTTGTCACTATCTAACTTATATGAATGTATATGTATGCCTATATGAATGTATCAGTATATTTATCCTAACTATCTGTTAATGTCTATAGCCTATCTATCAATATCTTAATAATAACTTTTAATCTAGCCACATTTATACTGGCACTGAGTTACACAGATATTCGTGATTTGTAGGGAAAAATATAGCCTATAGATTTTTTTTCTTAAGTGTAAAGTCAAAGTTAGACGCTTTGATGTAAGATCAAAGGCTATAGAACACTTTAAAGGGATTTTGGTGAAACAAATCCCTCAGAATTGGAACAAAAGGCTGCTGTGATTATGGAATTTAATTATAATTCATGGAGTTATGTAACAATTCTATGAATTAAAAGCACATTTCAAACTTGTTCATAATTTATCATAGCCTATATGCCATTTATTTCTATTATTAAATCTCTTAAATTAAAAATATAGGCCTGTGTATAATTCATATTGTAATTTAGATATATCAGCTAAACTGTTAAAGTGCATTTCTGAATATTTATTTTAGTATTTGCTATTACTGGAACCCTTTTCAGATAAATAAATAAATATATATATATCCTCCACCTGAGAAACATTTGAATACTGAGCAAATCTTTTAAAATATTTTTTTACAGTCGTGTTGTAATGAAGTCCTTCAGATTCTGAATCAGTCGCACAATTTCAGTAAAAGTCAGTATAAAGCTGTGCTGAAGTTTCCGCTGCTGACAGGAGCTGAGACTGATTTAAACAAGCCACTCAATTACATTCATTTATTCATTCATTGAGGAAACAGAAATAAACTAAATTCAGGATTCACACCTTTAGACCAATGCATTTCCACGACTTACAAACTAGATATCATGTACAAACATTTAACCTTTCGTTACTAAAATCATATAATCAGTTTTTAATGTAAAAATAAATAAATAAATCATTGTTCTGGTTCTGAAACTGAGACAAACTTTTAAAGAGTTTTCAGTGAGTCACAGAGACTTTGTTCTGAGAATCAGATTTGTAAACAACTTTAATCAAGTATTTTCATAGTATTTATATTTCATTCAATTCTACGCCGACGTCAAGAACCCCGACATATATTCAATATTCCATGTGGATTACATCATTTACATCAATGAAATAATGATGATTTCACATGAACAAATATTGAAATTGTGATATGGATTAAATATTGGAAACATAATGAGTGTAAAAGATGAAAGCAGGTCGATCCAGAACTACAGGAGTAACGTTTACTGACTATTGAACGGTAAGATCTTCAGAGGAGAAATACTATAACTACAGAAGAAAGGAAAGAGTGTGTGAGTGAAGGAGGTTGTGAATGTGTGTAGATGTGTGTTAGTTACAGGATCAGAGAATGACACCGTTCCTCTGTCATAGTCCAGATGCACTCTCACACGCTCAAGATCCTGTTTAACAGGAAAACCAAACTGTTCAGACGATCCGTGCTGCACACTCCAGACATCAGTGTTAAAGAAATCATATCCCTTCCTTTGGTTTGATGCTGTAGTTACTCCAAGACTCCAGACTGGACTCTCTTTAACCTCCACATCCCAGCAGTGTGTTCCTGAGTTAAAACCCTCTGAACCCAGAACACAGCCAAACCAGTCAAATCTCTCTGGATTATCAGGAAGCAGTTGTTTGTTCTTGTTGTTTCTCACACTGGTCAGATCAACAGACAGAACGAGACGTGGGTTTGCAGTGTTTGGATCCAGAATCACAGGAGCTGATGAAACACAATCAACAGCTGCTTTTATTCTGATGTTCATATAATGATCGAGTGAACCGTACACAGATTATTATGAATTATGGCACTTGTTCTGTTGATCAAACACATCATTTTCCTCTGATCACTGTCATCTAGAGCTGCACGATTAATCGTTAAAAGATCGCGATCTCGATTCAAACACCCACACGATCTCATTTCTAAATGACAACGATTCAGTGTTTATTAAACCTTTGATAAAATCATACTGGAACATTAAAATCTGTTTTCGTGCTGCCGCTGACACAGAGAGAGCAGTTATCATGTTTAGGTAAGAAACAGCTTCACAAACAGTCTTTTTAACCACAAAGTATTATTTCTGTCTCACAATCATTCATATGATCACAGAAATACTGGGATAAACGTTTATAGTTTGGATATAAACACTGATGTCTATGGTTGCGATCGAGGGCGTAGTTTTGGTTTGAACATTGGGGGGGTTGAAGTGTGAACTGTTTTAGTGAACACCTTGTCATGATCCCTCATAAGCTTTATTTATTTATATGTTTGTTTGCTGATATGTTTATTTTTGTAAAATGGTCTTTTACACATGGCTCTCGATTCTGACTTGTACTTGCTCTGATGAAAATGTAGTTCTTAACTGTAGCGTTTGTCATAATAAGGCCAGCATATTAATCATTTCCAGGCCAATAATGACTTTTTTTCTTTATTAATCTATATAGCATTTGTTATAAAAAATAACACATATTTAGAAACAATAGCTACAACATGCCACAGTTGTAATATAAATCTATAGGGAATAATCTATTATAATTCTACAACAATTTAGACACAATTTCCCAAAATAAATAAGCCTACAATAAAACATGACAAATTAAGGCGGTCATGAGTAGTTTAAAGAGATTTTAATTAGTAGAGCTGCTGCAAGATTGTTTTCTCCTCTTTTCATCAGTCTTTTTAGTTTATGTGCCTTTTTTAGATAATGTTCGACTTTCTCCGTAGCATTTTAAAGTGACAATTTCTCAATAGAATTCAAATATTTCGTACATTTGACATCAGCTTCACGATAGCAACTTGTACTTGCTAGATCTGGTTATTTTACATTTAAAAATTTGGTTGTTCTGAAGGAATGTAATTATTTTTTATTTTTTTACTTATGTGGTATTTGGGGTCAATATGACCCAACACTGAAATGAATGGGAAATGCAAAAAAATCTATATATATTCTTTTTCATATATCAAAAAAAAAAAAAATCAATAAATCTGACACAAATCTGAAAATTTCCACACAGAAATGAAGGCCTGGTACTAGAACACAATGTGGAACGAGCTCACACACACACACACCAGAAAAGTAGTGAGAGGAGCAGTTAGTCACTTCCAGAAGAATGAATGGCTCTCTATGGGCCTCTGCTGGATATATATGATCATTACACTATTCTTTCAAAAACTGTTTTTGTTTTTCTCTAACCAGCAGATGGCAGAATTCTACACCTAACACCTAGATCAATATCCAGAAACAACTTAAATCAAATTTTAGATCATCATCATTTAAGTGGTTTTTCTCATGAAAATGTAATATTTCACATGCAAGCTAATGGTGTAGTTGAGGATTTTTGTGGTAAATAGGTACAAAAGTACTTCATATCTCCAAAACACAGCTTTAATGTATAGATAAGAAGTAAACAAACAAACAAACAAAAAATATATATATCATTTGTATGATTAAAAATGTATATATTTTTTACAATTACTCTATCAATTTTGGGGTCATATTGACACCAAATACCATTAGTGTACAGGAAATGAGAACCATATGAGGATTAATAATTCTTTAAAACTAATTAAACGCTTAAATAGATTGCGGCAATTAATATTTTGTCACAAATAATTTTGTTTTGTTCAGAATCATGAGAGAATCGTGATCTCTATTTGAGACAAAAAAAAAAAAAAATCATGATTCTCAGTTTATCCAGAATCGTGCAGCTTTACTCTCTGTGTTGTTACAGTAAACATGTGTTTGAGAAAATTTAGATTTGATAATCAATCAAACTGAGCTGAGATCTGCTGTATCACTGTAACTGTAAATATCATGTGGAGCAAAGTTGTTCTTCTCTTGTTTACGGCTCATTTTGGTGTAGCAGCTCATCTGGTTATTCACACATAATGCTGAAATCTGTAAATATTCCCTCATGCATCATTTCCAGTGTATGTGTAACAGCACAGATCTTCTCCAGACTCACTGTTTTGGACGATGTCCTGCATCTTCTTCCAGACTCTGAAGGGCAGGTTGCCCAAGTATCGTGGCACATGAATCAAAGCTCCAGAAGGCGTCTGTGGATCCGGCTGTGAGATCTGGACTCTGGAAGAACATTCAGGATCAGAACTGCAGTGGCTTTGGCTTCAGAAGCAGAGAGACCAGAGACACCAGCAGATCACTCACCTTTCCATCGTGACTGGAAACTCCTGCAGAACAAACACACCATTTATCATCAAGAACTCAATCAATCATCAATCAATCAATCAATGGATGATCTGAAATCAGACCTTTAGAAAGCAGACGTCATTGGCTTTCATCATCTCCTCCGTGTGTTTGATTGTGTGTGAAAGAGCTGAGATGTGTCTGTTCATCTCCTCCAGCTTCTCCTTCATCATCTGCTTCTTCTGCTCCTCTTCCTCTCTCAGTGCAGTGATTGTAGCTTCTTCTTCATCTCTGAGAAACTGATGAAGCTTCTCAAACTGCTGTTTAATCTGACGCTCTGTGTGCTCGGCTTGAGACTGAAATCAAATCACATTCACTTCAATCATCTCCATCAACACACATCAACACATCACATCATTCAGATCCAAGAGAGACTCAGACACCGACAGATAACAGATCCAGAAGAAGATCGCTGCTCGTCATTTACAACAACTCGGTACTTTCAAGGGTACGGACCGAATTGCGTCGGTACTACTGAGTATCGATTCACATTTTCACTTGAAAATACATCATAACAGTGAAGTCAGTTACAACTTCCGGTTCATGGGGACCTTAATATGGATATTTTTCGAGGTATTGAAGTTAGAAATAACTGTATCATGACCACTAATTCACGTACTTTGCTAATAAGTTAAAGGTGGGTTTTGTTCAAAGTAGCTATATCTACACAGATCTTTGATATGAATGAATATGAAAATCATTAATATCGGCGGCCAAAAAGTAACTAGTAACTAGTACTCGGAGTAGTTTTTGAGAAGAGTACTTTGTACTTTTACTTAAGTGCTGTTTTTACACCAGTACTTTTACTTGTAATTGAGTATTATTTCAGCAATGTAACAGTACTTGTACTTAAGTACAAATTTTCAGTACTCTTTCCCCCACTGCAAATATTGAAGCACACGTGAACTCGCGGTGATTTTCGGACTCTGCATCTCACAACATGAACACATGAACTTACAGGCTGTGAGAGTCACTTCATGAGAATTTTACCGTTTCATTTGAGAAAACTAGCATCATATCGTACTGTATACACACAGAAACTTCACTGCAACCTGTCAAAATAAAAGTGCGGTTTATCATGTAACAGAAACATATTACTTAATGCACGTCTTTATATATTCCATTTACTGACAAATTTAAATAAAACAATTAAATGATAAAAATAATTATTACAACCACATTAACGACTTAATTATAGAAAAAAATACAATTATTATTAAAACTTTTTTTAAAGGAATATTCACACGATTTTTCTACCGTGCATTAATTTTAACAGTAAACCTCTGTTTGTTCGCTAAAAATTGAAAAGGTTTCATGCCTTCATTTGATTATCAGAAAAAATAAAACAAGAATTTCTGGAAGAAAAAAAAGAAAAAAAATTTGTAGGGCCCTATTGTTCAAAATGTTGAAATTTAGAGTTTTGGACTTATTTTTTCACTGAAATAAATGTTTTTGTTATTACACAGAGAGTAAAGTACTGAAAAAAGGTACCGTTGGGTACCGGTACCGTACCGGTTCAAATGTGAACGGTACATATAACAAATCATAATTGTGTACAGTGATCTTACACCTGTACTGAAAATCACTCTTGATTGTGTTTCCTCACCTTGATGTGTTGAACTGTTTTCTCAAACTCTTCTGTCATTTTTTCTCTCTTTTTAAGTTTCTCCTGTAAGAACTTCAGTGCTGTATTGAGCTCCTCCTAGAATTTAACAAAATAAAAATATATAAAACAACAGATTACAGTGAAGAGAAGAGAATACAGTGATCATACCGTGCAGTGAAAAAGTATTCCAGAAATTATGACAAAGAACGTGATTGAAATACATAAATCTGGAAGCTTTACAAAACCATTTCAAAGGTTCTTGGACTCAAAAGAATCAAAGTGAGAGCCATTATCTTCAAATGAAAAAAACTTGGCACAGTAGCCAAGCACAGAAGTGGCTCAGTATGGAGGCAAATACTTTTCATATGAAGTTGAGTAAAATGACAGAGAGAAATATTGAGTGCATGAATGTGATGATATCTGTGTTTATGATGATTTATTGTTCTTTGCATATGAAACAAGAGACATTTTTCCTACCTTATATGAAGGAACTACTTCACTTATTGGTCTGAATGTGTGATTAACATGTTGTTCTGAAGTAAAGCACACGACACACGCAGGCTGTTTGTCCTCCAGACAGAAGAGTTTGAGTTTCTCACTGTGTAAACTGCAGATCTCCTCAGATCCTGATGAACGCCTCTCATTTCTCTCCTTCAGGAACGACTCACACAAGTTTTGTAATGCCAGATTTAATGGAGGACTTTCTTTTGAGGATCTTCTCCTGCAGACAGGACACTCCTGAGTTTTCTTGGTTCTCCAGAACTGTTGAAGACACTCTTTACAGACGCTGTGACTACATGATAAAAGAACAGGAGTCTTGAAGATTTCACAGCACACGGGACAATTATAGTCATATTCAGCTGATGAAGCCATTTTCACTGTTTGAGCTCCAGCAACCTAAGCTTTACTTTCACTTTCTGATCGACGGTTTCTAACATGAATAACCACGAGAATCACAAAGATCTGCTGTCTGTCCAGAAACAGACCTCTTCAATGTTTTCCTCTTCGTTGTTCACTGATGACTGATTCTTTGTTGCTTTTGTCAAAGAGAAGAAAATCAGTGACAGAAAGGAGAAATAATAAGTCAGTCTCTTCCTGGTTAGTGTTGTAAGAGGGTGGAGTTTCTGATCACCTTTGTGTGTCTTTAACCCTTTAACATTCAATCCTAAAAGGAGTCAATGATTTATTTATTTACTTAATTTTAATTTTTAATTTTAAATTCACCATTTAAAAACATTTTACACCACAGACCCCCCACCCCCCCTTTTTTTTTACAAGAATAATGCAAGCTTTGTAAAATATTTCAGTCCATTTATGGTACACAAATTATTTTTTAGTCATTTTACTGGATGCACTGGATGTTCAAACCAGAATGTTTCTACCTTTTTGATTTGGCTGACATCAGAGTCAATGCACTTCATTATAAGAAGAAGTTAGTTCACAACCAATAAAAAGTATGTGTCCTATAATAGTATGAATTCAATCCAGACATGCTGCTTCTGCCATGTTGGCATTTTCATGAAACCTACAATATAACTTGTTTTTACTTCCATGTCATTTATGAATCCTCTCTCAAAGCTTCATAAGATAGTAAATTGTCATTTGTATGTGTGACCGGTTTAGTTTAACTCTCTCGTAATGTTTGGGTATATCCCCAGTGGTAGGACACACCCACTGGCGTTGTTGCGTAGTGTCATTGAGCACACCCTTGTCTGAAGTGTGTATTTGAAATACACAATTAAGGTTTGCATCACAGAGGGGCTGTCTGTCTAAAGCCTCCAAGCGGTTGTTGGAGAGACCGAGTTAATTTAATTGTTGTGACAGTTGTAACTCACCATTGGTCATTTTTTCATCTCTTTTAATTTCATTTTGTTAAATAAATACTATCATAGTGTTCCTCTAAGTGATCTCAATAAATTCCTTACTGTTAAGGGAACATACCTATATAACTAACGAGAAAGCTTCAACTGAAACACCCTATAGTATTGATTCAATCTGACACTTATCGACATTGTATAGTTAACCTTGTTATTTCCAAATCAGCAAAAAAGAAAAATGGAGAGGTTCCTAGGTTTATTTAGTCGAGAGACATCCATATTCGAACCCGTGTGCCCGTCCTAAGTACTCAGGTAATCCACCCTGAGAGGGAAGAGGGGGCTGCATTGTTTTTGAACAAAAGCCGATAAGTCCATTTTAGCGAATATAAAATGTGAAGAAAAAAATGACTGTTGGAGTTATCCATATTATTATTATTTGTATTAAATATACAAGTGCAAACATAATTATTCCCATGGGGTGATTACATGTATGTATATATATATATATATATATATATATATATATATATATATATATATATATATATATATATGCACATATGTGTCTTTAAAATGATTTTTGTTGTTGTTCTGACACTTGGATTACTTTAATCAAAATAAAAAAAATTCCCCTCCTTTTTTTTTTATTACAGTATATGATTCCAACACTCATTCCACCCAATTTTCCAGACATTTAGCCAAAAAATAAAAAATAAATGCAGCCACTTCAACTCGAGATCTCCGAAGTTCCATCGAGATCCCATCCCCCACGACATCAAACTACCGCGAGATGCAGCCCTGCCTCGATCTGCGTGCAGTGTGGATCCCGCGAGATTTCATTCAGCATTTCCCATCCCCCACGCGCTGCATCGCGCCGACGCCATTACTGCTCACTCACTGCTTGGCTGTAGTTTTCGGGAGAAGACGTTTGCTGTCAGTGTAACCAAGGTAAGAATTACAATTTTAAAACTGAAAATGTAGAGCATGTAATTACATTGTTTACAAACCATAATGTTAACCGAAATATAGTTTGGCTTTTGTCACATACTCAGATCGCGCGCCATATTTTTCCTCTTATTTCTGGCTCCAAAGTATGACATTAAACGATAATGCTGTATTGTTGTTCCCTACACCCTTTAAAACAAACAAAAAAAACACTAAAGAAGCTCAAACTGCAGTTTGGCAGCGGGCTGTGTGCTCACAGGAAGATTACGAGACGATGTGAAATGGCTTCTAGCAGAGAAGCTAACGTTAGCCTGGGACAGATCTCCATTTGAACCGTAAACAAGGCTGTTGTACTGTTAACAATACAGAAAATACAATAGTACAACAATATTTAATATTTATCACGCAAAACACGAGTCCTGCCTTATATAAATCTGCAACAGTTTGCATTCGGGTGTTATTACAAATCATACAAGTTGTTATGACCATTTAAATACATACTATATTTTTTGCCTAAATTAGATTTTTATTTTTTTATAATAACATGACCATTTAGCAGCTTCACAGGCTGAACGCTAACGTTTTTTGCACCTAAGTTACAGTACTGTGCAGAAGTCTTAGGCCACCATTTTATTTCTTTCATTTTTTTTTAACACTGCCTATAAATTAGCTGTATTTTCTTGTTGTATTCTAACAAAAAACTGAGATAATCACCATTTCCAAAACAGCAAATGTAATGGTGGCCGAACACATCTTCACAGTACTGTAGAGAATGTTTTTGTAGCACAGGCAACACAATAGTAGTACAAGACATCTGTTACAGGGGTCACTGCATAGGAGTTATGGAGCTGTGAGGAATAGACTTGTATGGACTTGATACACACAGTAGATCTGGGGGGAAATGTAATTGCAATTATTCAGGGTTAATTTTTGTGTTGTCTCCCAATAATAATAATCTTGTTTTCCGTTAGGTTGCTGCGGTGGCAGTACTGTGGATGAAGCCACAAGAAGAATGAGGGCCTTCCTTTCGGACCAGCCCTTATCAAGAGAGTTCAGTTTTGTTGCCGTCATGGAAAGCGAGAGTTTCGGGCTCAAACTGCTTGAGGCTGTATAAGGTATGTTTACTTGCTGTTGGATTATTAACGTTCATGTGCAAACAGAGGTTATTTGGTAGAGTTGGGTTTGTTCTTCATAAATCAGTGGAATCAAATCTGTTTGATTGAATGCAAATAATTTTCCATATTTGGACAAGCAGTACCCCAAATTATGAGAATATGAACCAGGTGTACTGCTTATTTTAGTGATAAGTAACTGTTCATTTGTGGTGAAGCGATCACAAAACTCAGAGTTTATAATAAATAACATTCAAACTTTATTAAAGACAAGTACACTAATACAAGTGAAGTGATGATAAAATAAGAACAAATGAAGACATCAGATGCAAAAACCGTCTGAAATTTTCAGGCTCTTATGTTCATGTTCAGTTATTTCACTGTAATGGCAATGAATTGAATGATGACCTATATTTGCCTGATAAAAAATTATAATTTTTTTTTTAAAGAGAATTTCAGATGGACATATTTTGACATTTGTAGTTAAATGATGAGACAAATAAAATTTTTGTGTGAACTATGCCTTTAAATGTTGCCGTTTACACAAAAATCATTTATGATAGAATATTATATCCGAGACCATTATTGTACATCCTGAAAAAATGAAGACGACTGCTTATTTATTGCAGGGGCTTAAATATGGAGTTTAATCTAACTTTAATGCTTTTGATGTGCTTTTACAGGAAGCTTGAAAAAAATTCTTACAAACCAAATTACCAGAAAAGAGGCAGAAAAGTCAGAGCAAGAGCAAGATGGGTAAGTCTGAAGATATTCATGATTATTAAATGGAAGTACAATCTTTAAAAAGACAAGAATCGTCTGTTTTAACTGTGAAAAAGTGGCACAGTGGTTGATTAATTGTTGTCTTTTCAAAGGGAGAGCGAGGACAGAGGAGCGAGGAGCTGCACGGTTGGTTGGTTTGTTTGTGAATGCATTTTTGTTTAAAGCATGCAGAATACAAGTTATGAAGTTTTTTTTTTTTTTTGTTTTTTTTTTATACAGGAAAAAAAGTTTTTCACTTTTTTTTTATACTTGTTTTATAAAGATGTAAATGTACAATTTATAATAGTAATGTTTAAATTATTCCAAATAAACTCTGCTTAAAAGCATGAACTACTGGTTTCTGTTTATTGAATACTTTTAGCATTTTAGTGGATTGAATGTAATGTTTGTGTTTAGGGTTTACTGTAAAATAAGGTAACCCAAACAGACAAATGTTAGTCCATGTGAATACCTGTCGTGGCCCATAAGAGACCTGTGTAAGAGCTAGCTGGGTCCCATCACTAACCCATGCAGGCACCGAATGGGAGCTACCTGGTTAACCCGTGTGGGGCCCATCTAGGCTCACCCATGTTGGGCCGCCATGGAAACTGAGGACAAAAGCAAAGAAAAGGCCTTAAGGATTCGGTGAGAACGTCTTCAGGTGGAGTTCACATTACAAGACTCATGAGTATCTTCACAAACTTTTCATCTTTTTTTTTTAATTGATTAAATTTTGATTGATAGTCGCTCTAAACTGCGACCAAACATATATATTTGAATATGAAGTCAATACGTTGAGAGAGTTTTAATCATTTAAATACTAGTGTGACAGGATGAGTTTATTATGGTTTGTGGATTCATTAGAATCGGTTTCCATTTGAATCTGCGTATTTCAAACGGGAAGACACGCCCACTGGCGGTGCGTGGCGGCTTGTCATTGGTCACAGCTGGCGCCGCGATCTAGTGGAGGCCCAGAGGCTTTATAAGAAACAAGTCTAATTGTTTAAAGTGGATGTCTGTTCGTGTTTTTATATTTGTGTTTTAGGTGCGTCCTGAGAGGCTAGCTGTTGTTTTATAACCCTGTATCCACGGCTGTTCTCGTATATTGTCTGATTGTCCTGCGCGTGCAGCTGTGTGTCCGTCACGGTGTTGACCGCGGCTCTGTTGTTCAATCGATCTGCATTTATATCCACAGGTGACTGTTAGATGAGCTGTGATACGGAAGCTTAACAGAGGGAGAGAGTGTATTTTTTTTTTTCTTTCTTCTATTTGCAGCGCGTTGAGCTCTCGGTCACTGTGTCAGTGACGCTGAGCGTGCAGTTCCGTCTTTAACCGCACGAGGCGCTTCTAGCCTGTGGAAAGCTTCGTTTTTCCATTGTTTACTTTCTCAATCTTGTCTAAACTCTGGTACAAAGATTTCATTGTTAAATCGTTTTTATTTTATGATCAACAGAGACTATTAGGAGTCTTAAACCAATTTTATTATCCTCTAACGCTATTCTCGTGTTTGATTGGACGATGGGAACGCAGCGAACCGGAAGTAGAAGAATCCGCATGTCTTGAGGAGGTTTTCAGTTTCTTATGAGTGAGAGTCTCGGAGTTTTTGTTGGTCTTGTCAGAGTTTCGTCGGTCTGTGAGTGTGTGGTGGGTTCTGGAGTGTGTGTGTGTGTGTGTGTGTAGGTTGAAGTGTGTGTGATGTGATCGGATCGTGTCACCGTCGCTCAGATGTGTAGCGCGCGGAGTGACTCCGTCAGCGCTGAGAGTTTGTGGGTATCGCTTCTCGGCCTTTTGGCTAAGATCAAGTGTAGTATCTGTTCTTATCAGTTTAATATCTGATACGTCCCCTACCCGGGGACCATATATTAAATTGATTTTTGGAGCAGGGAGATGGAATAGGGGCTTGCTCCGTCCACTCCACGCATCGACCTGGTATTGCAGTGTCTCCAGGAACGGTGTATCCCCTTTTGGGGAAACATGAGTGGTTGAAGATAGAATTCAATATTGTTATACACATTTTCTTTTTTTTCTTTTTCGTCGTTGTTAGGTAACCTGTGTATCTATAGCGTTATTGTAAGAACTGTCCGGGAGAGTTTGCATGGAGTAATATGTTGATGATACCAGTGTAAGTTGTCCCACGTGCCAAGTTCAATCGCCAATTTATATAAATTGGCTCAAAATTTGAATTTTGTTAGAGCAGTATATCTATTATGGAAGATTTTTGTCCACTTAAACAAATAATCTGTGATGCCCGAGAAACAGAGCCGCAATATGGAAGAGAGTGCATTGTCCCACATGCCAAGTTCAAAAGCCAATAAAAAAAAAAGTTGAAAATTGGAAAGTACTAAAAATGTGTGGTTTGTTAAAGCAGTATGTCTATTATGAAGATCTTATGTCAGTGTCATCTATGTTAGCCGAGAAACAGCACTGTGAATTGTGCTGATGCTGTAATATGGTTGTTTGCATTGTCCTGCATGACAAGTTCAAAGGCCAATTCGAAAAAAAAAATATTGGAAAATTGAAAAGTGCTCAATTTGGATTTTGTTAGAGCAGTACCTCTAGTATAAAGATCTTTTGTCCACTTTAAAGCACGCTCTTTCGTGGATGAGAAACCGCGCCGTGAAATGGTCTGATGGCGCAATATGGCTGTGTGCATTGTCCCAAATGCCAAATTCAAAGATCAATTAAACAAAACTGGTACAGTGATAATTGCTCAAAATTTGGATTCCATAAGGGCAATACCTTTAGTATCAAGGTCTTTTGTACACTTTAATGCATCATCTGCGCTGGCTGTGAAATGAGCTGAAGGTGCAATATAATTCAACTGTCAATGTGCATTGTCCCGTATGCCGTAAGTTGAAAGGCTAATTTAAAAAAAATTGTAATATGGAAAAGTTTTTAAAATTTGGATGTTGTTAGAGTTGTACCTCTAGTATAAAGGCATATGTCCGCTTTAACGCAACACGTGTCGGACGAGAACTAGCACTGTGAAATGGGTTGATGATGCAATATGGCTCAGTGTGAATTATCCCACAGGCCAAGTGCGAAGGCTGATTAAAAGAAATTGGAAAATTTAAAAAGTGCTCAATTTTGTTAGAACAGTACCTTATGTTAATAAGCATGTTAAATTATTATATTTGTATTTATAATCTGCATTTTACAGCTCAGTTTTACTAATTCCTGCATGATAAATGTGAGGCATATGTGAACAACACTGTGATAGACTGACCATCCATACAATTCAAAGCTAGTTTTTGCTTTAAAGACCACATTCTCCTTTCACTTCCCTGATTTCATTTAACCCATGATGATAGTCTAAGAAAAACACTCATAACATTTGCTATTTACAACCATCTGCCAACTCATGGGAAACCTAAAACATATGCATAGCTACCGTTACAAATCAATGATGTACATACAGGGCCAGTACATCTGGGGGCCCTAAGCAGGATAATTTTGGGGCCCTGCCTTGCAGTGAATAGTGGAGTATTGCCATCGCAAACCAGCAACTGTATACAGTCTAACACATTTTACACATAGATATGCCAGTGCATACCAAAGCAGCTCAATAGTGCTTTTTAGACTGGCACTACAGCTTAAGCCTCGTCTGTAAAACCGCGCAATTTAAAAAGATCAAATATTTCATATTGGTATTCAATGTTTATTAATCTAATTACCTATTTTCAATAAAGACCAGATTAGGTCTTTAACGTCGACATAACGTTACCACTTAAATATGATGTTACTAAAAATGACCTTGTGCTTATTTCTTCTCATCGTCATTTTTTTCCCTTTTTTCTGCACCCGAAGGATAGATTTGTTTCACATGACAAAATTAGCTTATCTGTATTCGTGCTCCTCATGTTAAAGCACCGTTTTTCTGTAGTTCAAAAGTGCATAAATCATATATTATTAAATTGACAAGTTGCCTCTCAAACATGCATATCTTAATTTGATGTTCCTTTTAGTAGGCTACGTTGCAAGTTAAAATGTATTCATTTTGTTCTGAAGATCTTGTTTTACGTGGATATTGGAACGATAAGTAGCCTACAACATTTTAAATTAATTTGTTTTGGCTTGTTAGTAGCTTCTTATATTTTTATTCTTGTTGTGTTCTGAGTAGTCTACTGTCATTAAATTTAAGGTATGACCAGTTTACAACACTCGCGGAATAACGAGATCCTCGTCGCCACTTTATTGTGTATTTTAGAAGATTATAACAGCGCATGCAGGCAAGGATGACACACACACGCTTAACATGACTGCTTCGTTTTTTTACTCACATGTGTCAGAGAGGTCACAACGGAACATTTCCGAAAACACGTAACAACGTGCATCATAGGAAATGTAGTTAAATAACAGCATTAACAAAATACACAACATCAATGATGATTCTGAAAGAAAACGCGTCTGGAATCTAATGTTGCTCTAGAAATGAACACAACTTCCACACGCATCTGATTGAAAGATAAATCACACGCTCTTATTTTAGCAGAAAGTTTGCTTTGTAAAGTAGGTTTAACAGTGTTAAGATTGCACTGTGTACATTTGTTTTTAGACGCCTAAGTTATGTTCTTGCACCTGTAAGGTTGAAAATGATGAAAAACTGTATTTTCTGGCGTCTGGTAATGTCAGTGATGTGACCCATTTCAGCAGTGCCCAAAATGACATTTTTTTAAAATCATATCAGTGCTATATACATACTAGTACTGCTTTGTATTAAGATGTGGTAGAAAGAAAAGTTTACATGAGCTGAGTTTCAATCAACTAACCAAAGCAAGTGCTTTGATGAAGATCAGAGATGAGTGACAGGACAGGGGCTCTTCAGGAGCCAATCACATTTCAGCTGGGGCCAGTGCCCCTCTGGCTCCGCCCCTAGATCCACCAGTGCTCTCACACAAACCTGTTTGCTGTTTCTCTGCCATTTCTAATTTTTTATTTAGTGCACAGTGCTCCAGTCTTAACCTTGTCAACACAATTTCCTCTCTTCTGTTTCCACTACCTACACTCTCAGAAATAAAGGTACAAAAGCCGTCACTGGGGCGGTACCTTTTCAAAAGGTACTGTACATGTTTGTACCTAAAGGGTCCATTTTGGTACCTTAAAGGGATCCCTGGGTGTTAAGACTTGTATGACTTACTAGATTACCGTTGCCCCAAAGTATAGAGATATCATATGTAATTAACAAAATATGTCTTAGTTCTTATAAAATTTATTTTAAAAAATCGGTGGTAGTAGAGAAGTCCAGTTGATATGACTCAACTAACAGAGAAGAATGCTGGTGTGTATGCAATGTGTTTGTATAGATGCAGGTACTTGAAATGTGAAAACTGCTGTGTCTGAAATATGATCTGTGATCTGGATGGTCTTTGTTGTGGTGCCATGATGTGTGTTCTGTCTAGAGTCATGTCCACGCTCTGCTTTAAATCTGTCACAGAGGATAGAACATCTGCCACCATTGCCATCATGTAGCCATAGTCCTTCTTAACAGCCACCGGTCTTGCTCTGAATGACTTGTGAACTTTGCTCCAGGAGATTTTGAACTTAGGTTCACCAACAGTCTCCCCATCTTGAAACACTGCTTGTTTAAAACAGAACATATAAATATACATTAAATGTTAGAGAAGCAGTTTGCTGTAAATTATTCTGTAACAAACAGTGGGTGCAAAAGTTGGACACCACATCAAAAATATGTGATATTTTTATGTAAACTTGGAAATAATCAGGAAGTTTGAGGATTCTACATGTTCTGACATGTAAAGTGAAGAAGAAACATTTCAGATTCTGAACTATTTCTAGCTCAGAAATCAAACTGAAGCTAATTAGTGTCACTGATTGCACTAACTCATTTGTACAAAGCTTGGATCTCCAGGTTACAGTAAATCAAGCTGCAGCCATTGTTCACCTGTTATAAATATGGCTTTGCCTCAAGTTTCCAGCAGAACATTGCTGAATAAGTATAATTTTGATAATGGAAAATATGGCATCAGAACTAAATGAAAGTGTCAGAGGTCAGTTTGTTATTCTAAACAACAAGGGACTCGGTTCATGGCTAGACTGTAGTGCTTAAAAAGGAGAGCTGTGTCAATAGTACACTCACCTGTTCCCTGTTGTTCCCTGTTGTTCTTATGATCCAGAGCAGGAAGCATGGATCATCACATCATATCCAAAATGTGTTCTCTTCAGAAGGTATTTGAGGCACATGGAACAAATTTGTACAAATGTTAAATTGTGTGTGAAAAATACAACCAAATTATTTTTAGATGCAACCTCTGCAATCCTGTTTAAAACTACTAAACATACCTCTAGTGTTGTAGTGTGGATGCACTTCGTCAGGTGGTCTAGGTCTTTCAGAAGTCACTTGTCTTTAACGGTCTTCACCAGTGCTTTGTGGGCTTCAGATCCTGGACTCAACCAAAGCTTCGTTCTCTCGGTCAGCTCATCAAGGGGCTCATGAACACATCTATGGTAATGCTTGTTGCCTGCCCAGTCATGCCGGTTGGTAACATGGTGTATTACTGACACCCACTTCTCCTTCAGCACCTCAGCATTACCCTCACAGGTTTGGGCACTCCACCATGAATGGTTAACAATGGATGGTATCCACTCTCCCAGGCCCACACATTCTTTCCTCTTAGCTGCAATAGCCAGTTTTTTTGACACTCCTTTTGCCACATGCCAGGGGACAAATTCATGGTGTTTTTCTGGGTTACTGGCCCTCATTTCTTTGACAATTTGTGGGTGCCTGTCTGTGTGACACTGCAAATAGCAGGTTTTCAACACCCTTGGTACCGCTGACAGTAGGCTGAGACTGCCATCTGTAACTACAGCCATTAGCACATGTGAGCTCCAGAGTCATCTGTGATCCTTCATTTTCCATGGCAATCAAAGAGCCACACTTTATACAACGCTGTAGTCATTTTTTTAACTGTTCTTCAAAAACAACAAACAGCCTGTCTTTATGGCTGTCATTTGAAGTTTCAGATTCATGGGTGCTTTGAGAAGGCTCAGATGAACTTGCATTATATTCTGAATGAGATTTTATATCTTCTGGTTGACTTCCTTCCCTGAAAAGAACAGATCCTGGGACTGACCACCCTGATTTACTAGTTCACCTCCCTCACCCTCTTCAGCAGGCACTGCAGCATAAATATGGTCGGTGTTAAAGGAACACTCCACTTTTTTTGGAAATAGGCTCATTCTCCAACTCCCTCAGAGTTAATAAGTAGAGTTTTACCGTTTTTGAATCCATTCAGCTGATCTCCGGGTTTCGAAAACGGTAAAACTCAACTTATTAACTCTGGGGGAGTTGGAGAATGAGCCTATTTCCAAAAAAAGTGGAGTGTTCCTTTAACAGAGTCACACACATCCACTGACCACTGTACTGCTGCGTCACACTTGTCAACATCTGTCTGCATTGTTGCATTAACCATAACTGAAGAACACTGTACACTTACTGACTGCAGTGAAACTGACGAATTGTCCGGTTCCTCCGCGAATAAGCTTGAACTTTCTCCTTCAGTGGCTGCGGTGTCATGTTTACCTCCTACAAGAATAGCGTCTAGCGTTTCTTGTCTCTCTCGTTTCTCAGCGCGGATTCCACTCGATATCCGGGGGCATCAAGACTCTTTGTGGGGGAAAATCGATGGTACAGTGTTTGGTTTAAGCCTATGTTTAAATCCGTCAGCACATGTAAATTCTTTCTTACATCGCTGCTCTTGTTGCCCTTCGACTGAAAATTACAGCCACAAGTCGATGTGGATTTTTTAACTAACGTAAATCTTTCATGTAGTTCCTCTTCAGGAACTTGAGCTGCATCGACGCGCTATGGGAACGCCTTCAGCGTGACCACGCTCTGAATCGCATGTGTAATCTGTCCAATGGATGGGCGAGATGTCACGGGCAGGTGACGTAATCGGCCAGGAAGCATAAAAGCATGTGTGGTGGAACCGGCGTCAGCTTTTTGTCATTCAGCAACCGCTACTCTGTGTGTGTGTGTGTGTGTCTGTCGATCAATCTGTGTTGTGAGTCTTATTTAGTGTTGTTTGTCCCTATACAATCACTTGAAATAAGCTCCACAATGTCTAAAAGTGCAGAGAAAACTAAGCACTTGGGCGAGAGCAAATCGCATTACTGTGTTCCTCCCTGCAAATGCTACATCACTGCTTGGGATACACACAGTCTGTGTGAGGTCTGCTTGAGAGTAGAGCACGCAGAGTCAGCTCTCGAGGGTGCGATTCTTCCCCCTTTGAGCGTTGCCGAGGCGATGAATCCATTCTATGAATCCTTTTCATATCAGACCGTGTTTACTTGTCTGATTGTTTTTCTGCATTTAATTTTGAGGAATTAAATGATCTATTCATCTAACTAGGAGAAGTTAGATGTGTATAAATGTATACATATATGTGAGTATAGGAGCACAATGTTTTATCTAGCAAGGGCGGAGCAGTCCCAACCGTGTTCCAGCTTTAAAAATAAAAAAAACCTTTAGGGAGTGCCACTTCACGTACTCCACAGAATATTGGAGTCAGAGTGACGCTCCCGGGCCAAAGGCTTCTAGCAGAAGGCGGATCTGCAGACCGTCATTCTTGCTGGATGGTCTTCGGCTAAAACGTCCTGCTGCCTATGGCCCAGGACTTCTGAGGGCCGCCCCTCACCGCATTGGTGCCCGTCTCTCCTCAGTGCCCTCAGGAGATTGGTCTGCCAACCCTGCCAGTGTTCCAAGATGCAGCGGTCTCCAACGAGCGTTTCTCTCAGTTACTTCCGCCCAGAAACGTAGCGGAACTGAGAGGCTCACCGCCCCTTCGGGGGTTTTTAGAGCAACTAGAGCGGCCATCCCCTGCCGGTCTTCCGCTTCAGGGCACCGAGCTAGCAGCTCTAAGCACACCAGAGCCCAGTCTTGAGAGACTGGTTCCCTTAATAGGCACTTGACGATGTGGGAGCCCCTGCCAAGCGTGTCTCATTGGGTCCTGCCTGAGTAGGCTCTGGTTCTATCAGTCTAGTCTTCCTAGAAATGACGCAAGTCTGAGGACCGTCGTTTTTAATAGGAGACTTTAGCTGAGGCAGTCCTGATGTCTTTGGCCCAGGACTTATGGGGGCAGGCCCCTCTGGGGAAGAGCGGGTTACATCGCATTACACGGTGTCTGTCTCTCCTCAGTGCCCTCAGGAGATCAGTCTGCCAACCCTGCCAGAGTTCCAGGGCGCAGTGGTCTCCAGCGAGCGCTTCTCTCAGGAGTTCCGCCCAGAAACGTAGCGGAGCTAAGAGGCTCGCCACCCCTTCAGGGCTCTCTAGAGTAGCTATTTCGGCCGTGTCCTGCCAGTCCTCCGCTTCAGGGCACCGAGCTAGCAGCTCTAAGCACACCAGAGGCCAGTCTTGAGAGACTGGTTCCCTTAGTAGACTATTTGGCAGCGTGGAAACTACTGCCAAATGTGTCTCAATGGGTCCTGTGCACTGTAGAGAAAGGTTATCGCATTCAGTTCGGCGCTCCACCGCCGCCATTCAACGGGGTGATTCCAATATTGGTGGGCCCCGAGCAGGCTCTGGTCATGGAACAGGAACACTCTCTTGGGGAAGAAGGCCATCGAGGTGGTCCCTCCTCACAAAAGAGAGTCCGGGTTCTACAGCCGGTACTTCATAGTTCCAAAGAAGGATGGAGGGTTGAGTCCCATTTTAGATCTGCGTCAGCTGAACCGCTCAGTCATGCAACTGAAGTTCAAGATGCTCACACTCAAACAGGTTGTGTCTCAGATCAGGCCCGAAAAAAAGGACTGGTTTGTCACGATCGATCTAAAGGACGCATACTTCCACGTCTCCATCCTTCCCACTCACAGGAAGTTCCTGAGGTTTGCTTTTGGGGGCAAAGCATACTAATATTGGGTTCTTCCCTTCGGCCTTGCACTTTCACCCCGCACTTTTCCGAAGTGAGTGGATGCTGCTCTGGCTCCTCTGCGACTCCAGGGCATCCGCATACTCAATTACATCGACGATTGGTTGATTCTAGCTCAATCGGAGCAACTGGCGATTTGACATCAAGATGTTGTTCTCGCGCACATGTAAGAGCTGGGGTTGAAACTGAATGCCAAGAAAAGTGTGCTTTCTCTAGTGGAATTCAACCACGATGCAGGCACGCATGTCCCCTGCTCAGATCGAGTCGATCCTCACATCAGTCAAGAGAGTGAGAGAAGGCCGGTCATTCACTGTCAAGCAGTTTCAAAAACTGCTGGGTCTGATGGCAGCTGCGTCCAACGTGATACCTCTTGGCCTGCTGTACATGAGACCCCTAAAGTGGTGGCTCAGAACCAAGGGGTTCTCCCCGAGGGCAAACCCACTTTGCATGATCAAAGTCATGCGGTGATGCCTGCGTGCCTTAGACATGTGGAGACATCCTTGGTTTTTGTCTCAGGGCCCGGTGCTGGGAGCTCCTTGTCGCCGCGTAACGCTAGCGACGGACGCATCCCTCACCGTTTGGGGAGCGGTCATGGATGGCCACCCTGCCCGCGGTCTGTGGAGTGATCACCATCTCACTTGGCACTTCAACTGCCTGGAGATGCTGGCCATGTTTCGAGCACTCAAACACTTTCTCCCAGACCTAAGAGATCACCATGTGTTGGTGCGCACCGACAACACAGCGGTGGTCTCAACCACCAGGGAGGTCTGCGTTCGCGCCCCTTGTACAAGCTGGCACCCCAGATCCTTGTGTGGTCTCAGGACAGACTCCTCTTGCTGAGAGCCGTCTATGTTCCTGGACATTTCAGTATGGGAGCAGACATCCTGTCGAGGCAAGGGCCGAGGCCCTGGGAATGGATGCTTCACCCCGAGATGGTGAAGCAGATATGGAGAGTTTTTGGCCAGGCTCAGGTGGACCTTTTTGCGACTCGGGTGACATCGCAATGTCCCCTCTGGTTCTCTCTGACTCCTCCAGCTCTTCTGGGACTGGATGCTATGGTGCAGACTTGGCTGAGGCTTCATCTGTACGCTTTTTCCCCGATCTGCTCGCAGGTGTTCTAGAGAGAGTGTGTCGGGACGGGGTCCGTTTACTGCTAGTAGTCCCGTTCTGGCCAGGCCGAGTATGGACCTGATTTCTCTCCTCGACGGCTCTCCATGGGACATTCCCATCAGGAGTGATCTCCTCTCACAGGTGGGGGGCACTATCGTTCACCCTCGCCCGGAGCTGTGGAAGCTGTGGGTGTGGCCTCTGAGGGCGAACAGCTCATAGCTTCAGGTCTCTCAACTGAGGTTGTTGAGACCATCCTCCAATCCAGAGCTCCCTCAACGAGGAAACTGTACGGCCTACCGCGCCCTTCTCAGTGGCCTTTCAGTGGGTAGGCACCCTCTAGTTACATGTTTTCTCCACAACACAAGGAACTTGTACACCCTGAAGTGAAGTGTCACTTCATGGTGCAGAGGTTGCCAGCCCAAGGGGAATAAATGCCCCAGTGACAGCTTTTGTACTTTTATTTCTGAGAGTGTACCCTACCCTAGCTCTGCTTTCTTGCCATAATTGGTTGATTTTTTTCCCCAGATTATACATTTCACCTCTGATTTATTTTTCTTCTTTAACGCCTTCTTTACCACCTCATCCACACTCTCATTCCCCTTTACTCCTACATGTGCTGGGACCCACAAACATTTAACCAGTCCTCCCTGATTTGTTATTCTTGTGACTGAATAAAGGATTTCATATAGTATATCTTGTCAAAATTTGGATCTGTAATGGTGTTACACACAATACTATTGGCTGGTGTGTGTCATGTGACCCTGAAAGGAGTGAAATTATTTCCCTATGAAATTATCTCCTCATGAAACCAAGTGTCAGGAACTCACACAAAACAGATGTCATGCAATAAAACTAACCTGGAGAAGAGATCTCCAAAGAAAGCAAACAACACCACCCTGATCTCCTTGTTCATTTACAACCCCATCCCTGCCTCTGACTCTCACTCTTCTCCCCCAAAACCAAGAATATCCATATGTCACATGTGTTATATCTTGTAAAAATATTGTTCTTCCACTTCATGTTTGTATTGTTCTAAAGGTCTCTGTGCAATTGGTAAACTGGTCTCAATTTCACAGTAGTCATTTCTATTATGAGAAATATTGAAAAGTGAATTCTGTACTTCTGTTGTGGGCGGTCTCCTTTCAAAATCTGATAAACATTGCTCTACACCAGGTTGTGACCATTTGGGCCGAGAACAACTTCTACAGAGGCTTCTCATCTCCATACACAGATGTAATCTGTTTGGGGCCGAGAATAAATGCTTAAGGCCCTTTTGTTCTGGTAGTATTGAAGGGAAAGTTGCAGGTCTTTGGGATTTTGTAGCCAAAAAAAACCCCACACTGTGTGTGAGAGACTCGCTGCTGTGTGTCTCTATGCTGTCAGGTATGCATTTCATTTTTATTTAAAAAATGTAATTGTGTTAAACACATTGTGCCCATAGAGCACACTGTATAGTTGTTTGTGCTACTACATGTGTACATAGACTAGGTAAGTTTACTCTCTAAAACACCTGATTGCTTTGCTGTACGTATTCTTTAAAATACGTAGGTAAAAGGTTGTTGATGCTATGTATTTTAGACCGTGTGTCTTGTGTTAAATTAGGTTAAAGCGTTAATCAGGATAAAACAGTATATTATAAGCTAGCAAAAGCAGTAGCATTTACAAACAACAACATATCTAAAAGTATGAGACATTAACAAACAAAAAAACATACCATTCTGAAACATCCTGTAAGAACCGTGTGCTTGCACAGGTTCTGCGCGATCCTCTTCACTAATATTCTCTGGGTCTCAATCGGGCTCAAACTGATAAGCAAAATATATTTTGAGCTGTGGGGCGTGATGTTCACCCACTGGGCCAGCTAACCAACCAAATCCATTGCGTATATTTCTGAGGGAAGGGCTTCATAAAAACAGGAAAGCATCAGAGCTTTCATCGGAAAAGGGACAGAGTGTTGTAGAATAAAGGTAAATTATGTGAAAAAATAGGGCTTGGTCGACCAAAAATTTTTAGTCGCTTAGTCGCAGAAAAAAAAATTCCATAGGAAGTGGCGAAGTCACGCAGTCCGTGACGGACACATCGTTAACGGCTGGTCTATGTGGTAATATAGTGTATCGGGCTGGACATCCAAACGCTCACCTATCATTCATCGACCTCAAATATGGCTTTTCATCTGAAAGATGTATGTAGTAGCAACTTTACATGGCCTCTCAATCTAATGTTAACTGTTAAATGTGAGCTATTGAAGTGTCTGTGCGGAGTGTAAAAGCTGAACGATAGCGCTCACTGCAGGACAGATGGAGGCGCCGATGCGCTCATTTACTCTTAAAATACATTTTTTGAATCTGTAAAGACTCAACGTTTATTTGTGTGCACTCAGAATAACAACGAAACGTTGCACTTTTGTAAAATAATTAAAGCAAACGGGATGTGCTTTCTGCTGTCTCGGTCTCTGTGAACTTGAGCGCGTCACTCCGAAACTCTGTGTATACTTACCTTACAGATATTAAAAATATATGTACAGAGAGTGAAATGTATACTTTTCAATGAACCAATTCAAATAGAAAACAAATATTTTCAGATTTTGTTATCTGTATAAAACATGCATACAGGCACATCACTACTGTGGAGATGACGAGTCATTGTCGCCGACTTCATCTCTTAAACCGAAAACAAAGAAAACACTAGTTTTATCAATAAATTATTAAAACGTTAATGCAGACTCCTTGCTGTTTTTCCCTGACACATTTGTAATTATTATATCTGCCGGTGCGCTGTGGCAAGCTTCTTTTGCGTGTTTTGAGCACTTATTAGGCTATGTAGGCAATTAAAGGCTCATTATTATGATTTATATGGTTTATTTACAAACGTCCGACTAAAAGTCAACTAATGCTTGAAACAAACGACTACTAGTCAACCAGAAAAATCTTTAGTCAAGGGCAGCCCTATGAAAAATGTGTGTTTTTTTTTTAATCGAAGCATTAAACACATTAGACTGCACCCCATAAACACAATCAAGCCAAGAAAAAAACAGTCAACCACCCCTTAAAATGTGAGACGCTTCTATGCAACAATTCTTTAATGAGGCCCAATTTAGTAAACAGCTGTAATAAAGAATTTCTGTAGTAAGTATTTACATTTCATTCAACTCTGATGTGGATAGAAAATAAATTTTACATCCATTTACGTCAATGATCATTAAAGGGTTAGTTCACCCCAAAATGAAAATTAGTCCATGTTTTACTCACCCTCAAAGCATCCTAGGAGTTATATTCAAAATTATCCTGGCTCTTCAAAGCATTAGAATGGGAGTAGGCAGATGTTTTCTTTTGGTAAAGTAAGGAAACTGTTTCCTATGCTTCTGTAAACAAATTTGCGAGACTAGAATATCTCACATATGTCCTACGTCATCCCCCCATTCGTTTTTGGGTGAACTAACCCTTTAAACAATTATAACGGAAATAAACAATTGTGACCTGTGCTGGCAAAATGAGTCACAATGAGCAAGTTTTCAAAAATGAGTTATTATTATTTTACATTCATTAAAAGACCTTCAAAATGATGTATGATTTGTTGGAATCGGACGAAAAATGACTGAGCTACACCCATTTGAAGTCGATATAGTCAGCAAAGTCAATTTTTAGAAAAATTGCGTTAAAGTAAAAATTCCTTTAGTGTATTCATTACAAATAAATTAAATATTAAAACTACAAAAGCAGTGCAATCAAGAGCAGCGAGTGATTCCCTCTTTTCTTTTATTGTTAGATTAACATTAATGAGACAGACGGTCTATATATTAAGACCTGCTGTACGGATCTAATATAAATGTTACACATAAGATGTTTTCCCCCAACAGTTCCCCAAACATTCACTTAAGACATAAATTATATTTGAGTGAATACTTAAATACTGTAATTCTGTGTATATGTGAATATTTTTTTACCGGGATCGCATGCTGCCAGGAGTGCCTTTATGCACGCTTCGGATGACAGTCAGCGTGAGAAGTGAGTGGAAAAAAGGTACTCTTCTCAGAAAACATACAAATAAAGATGTTTAATTACTATTTGGAGCATTGGGAACCATAGACGGGGGCTTAATGAACTCATTTTTATGAAAACCTCAAACTCAACATTTTTCCTTATTTTTTTTTTTTTTTTTGCCTTTAGCTCAAAATTAGCCCATGTGCATTCACATTCATTTTGCCAGCACGGGTCACAATTATTCATTAGTTTCATGTTGAACAAATATTGAATATGGATTGAATATTGAAAACATGATGAGTGTCAAAAATGAAAGCAGGTCGATCCAGACCTACAGGTGTAACGTTTACTGACTATTAAGCGATAAGATCCTCAGAGGGTAACAACAGAACAATGGAAAGAGTGTGTCAGTGAAGGTGGTTGTGAATGTGTGTAGATGTGTGTTAGTTACAGGATCAGAGAATGACACCGTTCCTCTGTCATAGTCCAGATCAACTCTCACACGCTCAAGTTTCTGTTTAACAGGAAAACCAGCCTTTTCAGAACATCTATGTTCCACACACCAGACATCAGTGTTAAAGAAGTCATCTCTTTTCCTTTGGTTTGATGCTGTAGTTACTCCAACAATCCAGCACGGAGTCTCTTTAACCTCCACATCCCAGCAGTGTGTTCCTGAGTTAAAACCCTCTGAACCCAGAACACAAGGATAAGAGTCAAATCTCTCTGGATTATCAGGAAGCAGTTGTTTGTTCTCGCTGCATCTCACACTAGTCAGGTCATCAGACAGGACGAGATCTAGATTTGCAGTGTTTGGATCCAGAATCACAGGAGCTGATGAGACACAATCAACAGCTGCTTTTATTCTGATGTTCATAAAATGATCATAGAGGGAAAAGGTTCTGAATGCAAGCTCTACACCCTACCAGTCATCTGAATTCCTCTGTTGATACTAAGAACCCTAGATTAACCTGGTTCCATGCACAGATTATAAAATCTGGTGAATGTATTGGGAGTAGCCCAGCTCACAGCTCTACATATATCTGCTAATGAGGCACCATTCGCTAATGCTGAAGAGGCAGTGACACCCCTGGTCGAGTGCACCCCTCACTCCCAAGGGGCATATACCAAGAGAATTGCATCCACAATCCAGTGAGTTATTTTCTGTTTGGAGACAGCCTTCCCCTTCTGCTGTCCTCCAAAACAGAAAAAGAGCTGTTCAGATAACGTGAAACTCTGTGTTAAAGTCCAAATAAATTCACAAAGCATGGGCACAAAAGAGACAAGACTGAGTCTCCCTCATCAGCAGGTATAGCTTGCAAGGTTACCACCTGATTCTTAAAGGGGGTAGTAAGAACCATAGGCACATAGCCGGGCCGGGGTCTCAGGACAACATGAGAGTATGCATTTCTCGTTCACAGAGAGAGTTTGTAGATACCCCAACCTCTTGACAGAAGTAAAGTCGGTCAGAAGGGTCGTCTTCATGGAGAGGGCATTGAGCTCGACTGACTCCAAAGGCTCAAATTGATCTCTCTGTAAGGCCTGAAAGACCACTGAGAGCTCCCAAGAAGGGATGAGGTACCGTTTTGGAGGATTTAATCTCTGTACACCTCTCAGGAATCTAATACTGAGATTGTGTTTTCCCATCGATCTACCATCCACAGTGTTGTGATTTGCTGCTATTGCAACCACGTTAACCTTCAAGGTGGATGGAGTTATGTGCCTTTCCGGGCCCTCTTGGAGGAAGGAAAGCACTGACCCAATATCACATCTCCGAGGGTCTTCCTCCTGGGAAGAACACTAATTTATGAACAAGCGCCACTTCAGAGCATGTAACCACTTTGTTGAGGGGGCACTAGATTGAGTAACGTCCCGGGTTACTTGACTGTAACCCTGTTCCCCGAAAAAGCGGGAACGAGATGCTGCGCTGAAAGCGCTATGGGAAAACATTCTTTGTTCGACCGGTTGTGAAGCATGTGTGTCAAACACGCCAAGAATTGGCTTAAATAACCTCAGTTGGTGACTTCATGATCACATGCACCTGCGAGGTTATAAATAGACGTGACACGGAAACATCCTCAGGTTATACCTTTGTCTGAAAGGACGTCCAGGCACGACTACAGTGCGGCATTGAGGCGCAGCATCTCGTTCCCGCTTTTTCAGGGAACAGGGTTACAGTCAAGTAACCGGGACGTTCCCCTATCAAAAGCTACTCTCGATGCTGCGCTGAAAGCGCTATGGGAACGAGAATACCCACGCCGCACTGGAAGTTTCTGGACCCCCAATGTTGTGTAGTGTGCATGCACAAACATGAAAGAGGTCTCAGACATGACACTGGGATGTCGACTCAAGGACATGCGAGCCCGGAGTAACATGAACATCCAAACTATAGAATCTAACAAATGTGTGCGGAGAGGACCAACCTGCCGCATCACAAACTTGCTGCAAGGGGACACCTCTTGCCAAAGCCATTGAAGATGCAATCCCCCTGGTTGAATGGGCCCTTACACTTAGAGGTGAAGCTTGACCACGCGCCTCATAGGCTAGGGCAATAGCATCCCTCACCCAATGTGACATAGTCTGTCGAGTGGCAGCCGCCCCCCGTTTGCGACCTCCAAAACATACGAAAAACTGCTCCGACTTACGCCACTGGCTAGTGCGGTGGACGTAAATCTGGAGAGCACATACTGGACACAGTAAGTGAAGTTTCTCCTGCTCTGGTGTCGTGAACGGCGGAGGGCAGAAGGCTTCGAGAACGGCCAGATTTATGGTTGAGAATGGAACCTTCGGAAGATAACTAGGGAGAGGATGCAAAATAGCTTTGACCAGCCCAGGGGCAAAATCTAGGCAGGATGGCAACTAGAGGGTGTTTCCCCACTGAAACCCCATCAATCAGAGCATGGCAAGCCAAGATGGCGGCCATGTACGTTCTGAGAGTATTAGGACATGTTCCTGAGGACAGTTTCTCTTGCAGAAACTCCAGTACTGAAACAATCTGGCAGTGAGCTGGATCTGCATGGTGTGTCGTACACCAACTTTCGAAAACGCGCCATTTACTGGCATGAGTTCTTCTAGTGGAGGGAGCCCTAGCGCTCAGAATAGTCTCTATTACATTGGCTGGAAGGCCAGCATGTCTCAGTTGGTCCCCCTCAGGGGCCAGACATGAAGGTTCCAGAGCTCGGGCCGGGGATGAATATTGTCCCCTGTGCCTGAGAGAGAAGGTCCCTCCTCACCGGAATCGCCCACAGCGAGCCGTCGAGGAGAGATATTAGATCTGAGAACCATATTCTGGTCGGCCAACGGGGCGCTATCAGTAAGAGGCGAGACCCCTGTTGACGGACCTTGGCCAGGACTCCTGGGAGCAGAGCGACCGGGGGAAATGCGTAAAGACGCAGTCTGGGCCACACATGGGCCATCGTGTCCAGTCCCAGGGGAGCTGGATGAGTCAGAGAGAAGTAGAGGGGACATTGTGCTGTCTCCTGTGAAGCAAAGAGGTCCACCTCTGCTTCGTAAAATCTTTCCCAGATCTGACTGACTACTTCGGGGTGGAGTTTCCATTCCCCCTGTATCACAGCTTGTCTGGAGAGCAAGTCTGCTCCCACATTCATGTGTCCGGGGATGTAAATCGCCCTGTGGGACAGGAACTTGTCCTGTGTCCAAAGCAGAACCTGGTGCGCTAGCTCGTTCAAGCGGTGCGACCGCAGTCCACCCTGACAATTTATGTAAGAGACTACTGCCGTGTTGTCCACCTCTTAACTGCTGGAGGAAGTATTTCAGGGCCAGAAATACAGCTTTCATTTCGAGGCAATTGATGTGCCATTCGAGAAGATGACCTCTCCAGATCCCTTGGGCTGGACGGCCATCTAAGACCGCTCCCCAGCCCGTGAGGGATGCGTCTGCCGTTAGCATCTTGCGACGACAACACGGACCTAGAGTGGGACCCAAAGTCAGAAACCGGGGTCTGAACCACATAGAAAGGGTATGAAGCCCCTGGCGCGTAACCCTTATTTGCCTCTGGGGATTGGCCCTTGGATGAAATCCCCTGGCTCTGAGTCACAACTGAAACGATCTCATGTGCAGGAGACCTAAGGGTATCCCCGTAGATGCAGCTGCCATGAGACCTAGAACCCTCTGAAGGTAATGAAGAGTAATCTTCTGGCCTAGCTTGATGTTCTTTAGGGCGTCTAGAATGGATTCTACGCGTGCAGGAGACAGCTGTGCCCACATCATGATCGAATCCCATACGACCCCCAAATACGTTGTCCTCTGAGCAGGAGAGAGAACGCTTTTCTTGGCGTTGAGTCTCAACTCCAGATATTCGAGATGAGCTAGGACGACATCCCGATGTTGAAGCGCTAGCTCCTGAGACTGAGCCAGAATCAGCCAGTCGTCTATGTAGTTTAAAATGCGGATGCCCTGGAGTCGTAGAGGAGCCAGAGCTGCATCCATGCATTTGGTGAAAGTGCGGGGTGACAAGGCTAGGCCGAACGGAAGAACCCGATACTGGTAGGCTTCGCCCCCCGAAAGCGAACCTCAGGAACTTCCTGTGTTGTGGCAATATTTCTATATGAAAATAAGCGTCCTTTAGATCGATAGTCACAAACCAATCCTCCGATTGGATGTGAGAAACAATCATCTTGATTGTCAGCATTTTGAACTTGTATGTTCTGAGGTAGCGGTTCAACCCGCGAAGATCTAAAATCGGACGCAACCCCCCCATCTTTCTTGGGAACAAGAAAATACCGGCTGTGTCATCAAATGCGCTCGTTCAGGTTTCACGGAAGTGGAGACCACGCCGTTGAAACGCGGAGGCCGATACGCAAACTGAATCCTGTAGCCTTTCTCTACAGTCCTTTCCACCCACGGAGAGATATTTGGCAGTAGCTTCCACGCTGCCAGCTTCTCTGAAAGGGGCACTAATTTTGACACTTCGCTTTGATGTGGAGATGTTAGATGTCTGGTGTCCTGAAACGTGGCAGGAGGCAACCGAACACCTAACATTTCGCTGGAGACCGCCGGTCCCCGAAACACCAGTGGTGGCGGAGATTGTACAGCGGCCCCCTGAGGGTGCTAGGAAGGAGGCTCTACTCTCTGTTGGAATTTTACGCGCCCCTCCCTGGGGGGAAACACCCACGGTCCTGGGCGCACCAGCCTCAGGACTTCTTTTTGTCGGAGATGATGCTCCACAGGTCCGGTCTCTTCGAGGCAGATTGAGAAGCACAGCGAGCCGCTCCCCAGTCTCTACGAGGGGGCGCACGACTCGCCACACTCTCCTTCTGGGCTTCTCGCCTCAGAAGAACCGGACCTGGTCGGGACTGGGTGGCCGACAATCCCGACGCTTGAGCACGGCGGGGGAGGAACCTCACATTCGCCTCCCGAAACCTAGTGGCGACCGTGTTGACAGCCTCTCCAAATAGGCCGGAAGGCGAGACGGGGGCATCAAGAAGGAAAGATCGATCCTCTCCTTGATGTCCGTGAGGTTAAGCCACAGATGCCTCTCCGTGGAAACCATGGCAGCCATAGAACGGCCGATGGCACGGGCCGTCTGCTTGGTCGCACGGAGAAACAGATCTGTGGCCCGGCAAAGCTCTGAAAACGCCTCCTCATCGATGGAGCTGCCTGTGCTCAAGTCTTTGAGCAGATCAGCCTGGTACGCCTGCAGAACCGCCATGGTGTGCAGGGCAGCACCAGCCTGACCCGCTGCCTGAAAAGCTTTCCCCACCAGCGAGGATGCCATTCTACAAGGCTTGGTGGGGAGCATAGGCTTCTTCAGGGAGGATGAAGTCCCAGGGGAGAGATAGCCCGCAAGCGTCTCTTCCACCTGGGGCATCATGCTGTAGCCCCGTGCCTTTGCATCCATGATAGTCGAATAAATCGGCGTCGACGGCACGAAGACACGGGACAAAAAGGGCTTACTCCATGAGCGAACCAGCTCGTCATGGAGATCGCCAAAGAAGGGGAGAGACCGTCGCTGAGGCCCCTCCCCCCGACCACCTGACAGAAAACTGTCATCTAATTTTGAGCGTTTGGGGTTCTCCTGCTCCTGTGGCCAGCCTAGTTGTAGACGATTGACTGCTCGAGTTACCACCTCGAGTAACTCCTCCTACGCTTTATCATTGCGAGAGGAGCGCTCTGAGGTGGCACTCTCCATCTCCACAGAAGCATGAGATGAAGAATCCTCGGTCCGTTCAGAAGAAGCGTCGAAGCACGCTTCAGAAGCGGACGCGAGGACCTCGTGATCCGGCGAGAGCAAGGGGCGGACCCGTCTCACGCGCCTCAGCCAGATCAACACGCGACCCCCAGGATTTTCCCGAGGGAGCGCCGGCTCGCTACTCTTTGAAAAAAAAAAGCGAGCCACGCGTGAAGCACTTTGATAGGCAAAACATCGCAGTGCTCGCATTCTCCCTCGAGCCCGAGGGCAGCGTGCTCATCCCCCAAACACTCAAAACAGAATCTGTGAGGATCGTCCTCCGAGATGAGCCTCTGACACGGAGGCACGCATCTCTTAACAGACTCTGCCATCTTACTAATATATATATCTTATATAAATGTTCCTTCTTTTTTTTCTTTTTTTCCTTTCTCTCACACAACACACGCACACACAATGCGGTCCTTGAAGACAAAGAAACCTGAGGATATTTCCGTGTCACGTCTATTTATAACCTCGCAGGTGCATGTGATCATGACGTCACCAACCGAGGTAATTTAAGCCAATTCTTGGCGTGTTTGACACACGTGCTTCACAACCGGTCGAACAAAGAATGTTTTCCCATAGCGCTTTCAGCGCAGCATCGAGAGTAGCTTTTGATAGGGAAACTGTATACATCTCTGCTGGTGATAGCCCTCTGAATCCTTCTTGTCCCAATCAAAGACCATCCATGGAGGTTTCAAAGGTCTGGGCACAAGTGTGAAATTGTGCCTCGCCCCTGAGAGAGATGGTCCTTCCGCAGAGGAATTCGCCAGGGAAGGACAGACACCATCAAAGTGAGCTCTGAGAACCAGGTTGGTCCAATATGGCGTGACCATTATGACCTGTTCCGCATCTTCCCTGATCTTGCACAGCATGGGTGTAATGAAGCTCACTGGGGGAAATGTATATTTGCGTAGGTCCCTGGGCCAGCTGCATTCGTACCGAGGGGGACCTCGGTTAGAGAGTACCACAGAAGACAATGGGGGGATTCCTGAGAAGCGAACAGATCTACCTGTGCTTCACCAAATCAACTCCAAATCAGCTGGACCATCTGGGGATGAAGTCTCCACACTCTTCTGAGCATAACCTGTCACGTGAGTGAATCCACTGCGAGATTGAGGACACCTGGAATGTGAGTGAATCGCAGAGACTTGAGCCACTGCTGACTCCAGAGGAGGAGATGGCAGGTGAGTTGTGACATATGTCAGGAGCGAATACCACCCTGGTGGCGGATATAAGCTACTGTTGCTGTTTTGTTTGTCCATATCAACATGTACTTGCCTTGGATCAAAGTTTGAAACCTCCTCACAGCTAGAAACACAGGCAACAACTCTAGACAGTTGATGGACAGAAAGGGAACTGTAAATATTCCCTCATGCATCATTTCCAGTGTATGTGTAACAGCACAGATCTTCTCCAGACTCACTGTTTTGGACGATGTCCTGCATCTTCTTCCAGACTCTGAAGGGCAGGTTGCCCAAGTATCGTGGCACATGAATCAAAGCTCCAGAAGGCGTCTGTGGATCCGGCCGTGAGATCTGGACTCTGGAAGAACATTCAGGATCAGAACTGCAGTGGCTTTGGCTTCAGTAGCAGAGAGACCAGAGACACCAGCAGATCACTCACCTTTCCATCGTGACTGGAAACTCCTGCAGAACAAACACACCATTTATCATCAAGAACTCAATCAATCATCAATCAATCAATCAATGGATGATCTGAAATTAGACCTTTAGAAAGCAGACGTCATTGGTTTTCATCATCTCCTCCGTGTGTTTGATTGTGTGTGAAAGAGCTGAGATGTGTCTGTTCATCTCCTCCAGCTTCTCCTTCATCATCTGCTTCTTCTGCTCCTCTTCCTCTCTCAGTGCAGTGATTGTAGCTTCTTCTTCATCTCTGAGAAACTGATGAAGCTTCTCAAACTGCTGTTTAATCTGACGCTCTGTGTGCTCAGCTTGAGACTGAAATCAAATCACATTCACTTCAATCATCTCCATCAACACACATCAACACATCACATCATTCAGATCCAAGAGAAACTCAGACACTGACAGATAACAGATCCAGAAGAAGATCGCTGCTCCTCATTTACAAAAAAAAATAATAATAATCTGGAATCCATTATATTAAATACAACAATTGATAATTGTGTTTAGTCATCCTACACCTGTACTGAGAATCACTTGTGTTTCTGTTTCCTCACCTTGATGTGTTGAACTGTTTTCTCAAACTCTTCTGTCATGTTTTCTCTCTTTTTAAGTTTCTCCTGTAAGAACTTCAGTCCTGTATTGAGCTCCTCCTAGAATTGAACAAAATAAAAATATATAAAACACCAGATTACAGTGAAGAGAAGAGAATACAGTGATCATATAGTGCAGTGAAAAAGTATTTGCCCCGTCCTGATGTCTTTTGTTTGTGTGTGTGTGTGTGTGTGTGTGTGTGTGTCTCATACTAAATTGATTCAGAAATCAAAACCAAACCAAAACAACAAAAATCTGAGTAAATACAAAATACATTTACAGTTTTTTTTTTTCAACAGCATAAAGATGGTTGAAGTTCTTACACAGTAACACACTATACCAAAGGTAAAAGAAATTCTAGAAATGATGAAGAAAGTGATAGAAATATATCAGCCTGAGAGGGGTTAAAGAGCATTTTTTTAAGGCTCTTGGACTCAAAGAACCACAGCAAGAGCCATTATCATTATCTACATGGAATAACAAACCTTCACAGAATTAGCTCATCCAAGAAAAAGAGCCAAGGACAACATGGAAGAAGCTGCATTTTTTACACCCGACGAGAAAATCCTAAAAGAGAATGCCTGGTCTTCAGTCTGCAAATTGAAGTTCAACTGGATTGGATTATGCAGAAAGACAATGATCCAAGCATAGGAGTAAGTCCACTTCAAAAGGACTCAAAAGAGCAAAATTGAAGTTTTGGAGTGGGGTCTAGTAAAAGTCCTGACTTGAACCCAATTGAGATGCTGTGTCAGGATCTTAAACAGGCAGTTCATGCTCCAGTGTGAAGCATGTGGCTGAACTAAAGCAGTTCTGCAAAGGGGGAAATTCGTTTTTACATGATTGAATAATGTGTGCTTATTCTGTTTTGTACTCAAGTTGCCTTTATGTTGTATTTTGAAGATCTAAAACTATTTAGTTTGAGATGGGCAAATACTTTTTCACAGCAGATAATATTTCATATGAATTTGAGTAAAAAGGCAGAGAGAAATATTAAGTGCATGAATGTGATGATATCTGTGTTTACAATGACTTAGAGTTCTTTACATATTAAATAAGAGACATTTGTCCTACCTTATATGATGAAAGCACTTCTCTTATTGGTCTGAATTTGTGATTGTCGTGTTGTTTTGAATCTCTGCACACGACACACGCAGGCTGTTTGTCCTCCAGACAGAAGAGCTTGAGTTTCTCACTGTGTAAACTGCAGATCTCCTCAGATCCTGATGAACGCCTCTCATTTCGCTCCTTCAGGAATGTCTCACACAAGTTTTTTAATGCAAGATTAACTGGAGGAAACCTTTTTGAGGATCTTCTCCTGCAGACAGGACACTCCTGAGTTTTCTTGGTTCTCCAGAACTGTTGAAGACACTCTTTACAGACACTGTGACTACATGATAAAATAACAGGAGCCTTGAAGATTTCACAGCACACGGGACAATTATAGTCATATTCAGCTGATGAAGCCATTTTCACTGTTTGAGCTTTCAACAGTGTACTTTCACTTTCTGATCGACCGTTTCAAACATGAATAACCACGAAATCACAAAGATCTGCTGTCTGTCCAGAAACAAACTTTTTTCTTCGTTGTCCACCGATGACTGATTCTTTTTTTCTTTTTCTCAAAGAGAAGAAAATCAGCATGACAAAGGAAAAATAACATGTCAGTCTTTTCCTAGTAAATGTTGTAAGAGGGTGGAGTTTCTGATCACCTCGGGGTGTTTAAACAGCTCTAATGACAACATCGGGATTTCTTTAGGTTACATTTGAATAACATGTATTCAAAATTCACTTGCATTGAAACTTTCTCAAGCATAATGCTAGAAGATTTTAAATTGCACACAAGAGAACAATGAAAAACACATAGGGGTGAATTAAGAGTGATTGGGACAGTTTTTGAATTTCTTGCCATAATTTAAAAACATCAGCCCAACACATGATATATTTCTGTAATACTGAAGATGTTAACTACAAATTTGAAGAGGAAAAAATGTTATATTATAACGAAAGGATGCGTGACGTGCACTTTTCTGTAAACTGAGCCAATTATTATTATTATTTTTTTTTGGTAACATTTGGGTGATTGAGACATTTGCATTTTTTCATTAGTGTAAGAATATTTACTGTATTGCACAGGATAGTTCATACTTTGGTATAATTTTATATGCAATATTTCCTTTTCTCATCATTAAGAGTCCATGTTTATTTCTGTTCAACTACATTTCTCAGTTTATAAATCCATTCACAAATCATACAACACATGTTTAACTGAGGTAAAAGTTCTCTATTAAAAGGTAAATAATTTTCTTAATTAGCAAAGCCTTTAAGCACTGTCCCATCCACCCAAATTGTGTTTGGACGGATGGGACAAAATAAAACAACCTAATTCTGAAAATAGAAACATGATATTAACACATTTTTTTACTTATTTTGCAGAAGTAGTGCATCATATTTATGCTACCATCAAAAGTTTGTATAATATAGTAGCTATAACAATTTTAGGACCTTATTATGAAAACTAGCAAAAGCTTATGTCATTTTCCTCAGTTCATGCATTTCATGGTCAACTTCCGGTTTGATGCATGCCCCGCCCACCTACATGATGTCACACCAATGAGGGCATCCCATTTTAATTATGTGGCCTTACAGCTAGGGCTCAACAAAAAAAAGTTTTTATTTTCACTCATTAGGTGAGAAAATTAATTCTGTATAGTTATACTGTCCCATTTGACCTTACGTCCCAATCGCCCTTAATTCACCACTGATGTTAAAAAGACACTGAATTTGTGTTTTATTTATTGATCTTTATTTGTCTCAGACTTTCTTGAGAAGAAGAGGGAAGATCAACCAAAAACTACTCAATAAAAGTATTTCTAGAAATGTGTGTTAATTTCATACTCGGTGATAGTATCACGTCTCAAAACATGGTAATACTATAGTTTGTAGTGGCCTATTTAATGCACTGTTAGTTTAATCTTTTTGGTTTGAACTATTCATGAACCAGTTCAGACTGGCTTGCAAATTGTTTTATCAGCTCGTTGAAAAGACTCGACTCTTCTTGTGAAGACAAAGAAAGTCATACAGAGGTTTGAAACGGCAGGAGTAGGTGATGACAGATGTTTAAGTTTTAGGTGAAATATTCCTTTAAGAAGTGGTTAGTGAAATTCAAGGTGTATAAATATATTTAACCTGTGTTAACAGTACAGCAGAAACAGCAGCACATCTTCAGATGAAAGGAAAGATTCAAATCAAATCTCTTCATGCATTCGTTCTCCAAGCATGACCTTCATGTAGCTGCCGTGTGTCTACAGCAGGCTATGAACGAATCAAATAACAAAGATAAAATGATCACACATACAGTTTACTGTATCTCAAAACAGTATATTTCCATGTTAAACAATGACATTGGAAGACTCTGAGAAGCTTAAATGAACCATTGCATTGATGATGGCTGCATCCGAAAACTGAAAAATGATGCATATTTAATTTTTGACCGTGAGAGATGATCTCTGTAAACCCATGCATCAGTGTTCACCCCAGTGTCTGTGGTCTTTACCTGATCTCAGTTCAGTTTTAGAAATTTGCAGACATTTTTAATGAGACATTTGTTAGTAGTAGTAGTTAATTGTCTGTTTTGACAAGCAAACAAAACACGTTACACAGACACTTCATTTTAATGGTAGTTGATGATTTGTCAATTGCATTTTTTTATACTTTCAATAAAACGTGTAATGGGTTAGTAAAAGCTGTTTTTATGCAATAAGTTTTCATTGCATTTACTCAGTTTTGACTCGAGCACTTCGAAACACAGAATCCTTTTATGAAGCAGTTGGTTCAATTGATTCAAAGCTTCGAAACGGTTCGTTTCTCTCATCAATATGTAAATCTATCCCTCACAGCCTTGTTAAATTCAATATAGCGTCTAACCAGTGTTATCGCTAGATATTTTTTTTTTTTATCACCACTGAACAAGCTCTGAGGTGACGTACAGAAGGTCTGAAGGTTTATACTTCATTGCCAAATATCCATTTCTTTATAGAGAAAATGAACAGAATGCTGTCCTCTTGACTATGAGTCTTCGCAGAGTTATTGATTTGAAATTTAAAAGAATTCTGAACAGAAGAGTACAATCTATTAAAATATTTTAATGTAAAGCAAAATTTACAGCCATTATAATGTTACAATGTTTATATAATCATACAAATATTGACTGATATCTACCTACAATCAGAAAACAAAGTATCAATAACACTGACTTACATAAATGTAATTCTCCTTACTGTCGTGCAGGTTTGTACCTGCTTATTATGAAAGCTGAGCAACAGCTAAAACTGTCTTTTGTTGTTTTTGTTGAGATGGTTAAAAAGTAATGATGTCCTTTGTGTCACCATTAAAAGATGTCAGATTTATCATCCGAACAGGGTCCAGAGATCAGAACCACGTGATCCAGACCGATCTCTCCACTCACTGCCTTCCCACGCTCAGCCTCAAAGATGATCTGAAGAAACAGTTAATAAATATACTGTAATAAGCTGGAGAACAATACAGTATCTAGTTCAAACAATTAGACACATTTCAACATCCAATCAATTACGGGTTTTTTTCCTGGATTGTTTGTAACTTGTTCAAAAATCAGTCAGTATTTGCTAATATTTTCTTAGTAGTTTTGTTATGTTTTCTACACTCTAAAAATGTCTGTAAAATATGGCATAATGTACTGTATTGATATGCAGGGTTTTTTTTTGTTTGTTTGTTTTTTATTGATTTTTGCACTGCATTACGTTTTGTTAAGGGAAATTTCTGTAAAATTTATGAATGATGTCCTGGCGGAATTTTTTGTTTCTTTCTTTACAGTGTAGTTGAAATATGTAATAATACAAACATAAACATACTTTTAAATATACAATATATATTCAAACTTAAATATTAAAGTGAGTAAAATAACAGTATGATTAAAAATAACCTTATCTTAAATAAATATTAATATTTGTGTGTCCACACGTTAAATATATTATTTATTATTACTTTATATACACATATATAGAGACACAATCTAGATCAAACAATAAGATACATTTACTTGAGATTCAAAATCATTTACTTAAGTATTGTTTTCTGAATAATTGATCAAAATTAAGTCAGTTTATGCTAAAAACGAACAAAATATAAATATATATATACACTGCCGCTCAAAGGTTTGGGATCAATAAAATTTTTAATATTTTTAAAAAAGTTTCTTTTGCTCATCAAAGTTTGCTCACAAATATTTGTGAAATATTATTGCAATTTAAAATATCAGTTTTATATTTTAATATACTTTAAAGTGTAATTTATTTCTGTGATGCGCAGCTGTATTTTCAGCATCATTACTCCAGTCTTCAGTGTCACACGATCCTTCAGAAATCATTCATGCTGATTTATAATCAATAGAAATTAATACTTTTATTCAGGAGGGATGTGTTAAATTAATAAAAAGTCATAGTAAAGACTTATATTGCTAGAGAAGATTTCTATTTTGAACAAATGCTGTTCTTTTTAATTTTGTATTCATCAAAGAATCAAAGAAAAAATTATCACATGCTCCAAAAACAATATGAAGCAGCACAACAGTTTCAACACTCGTAATAAATCAGCATATTATTATGATTTCTGAAGATCATGTGACACTGAAGACTGCAGTAATGATGCTGAAAATACAGCTTTGATCACAGAAATAAATTATATTTTAAAGTATATTAAAATAGGAAACCAATATTAGAAATTGCAATAAGATTTCACAATATTACTGTTTTTTCTGTATTTTTGATCGAATAAATACAGCCTTGATGAGCAGAAGAGACTCCCTTAAAAAACATTAAAAATCTTACTGATCCCAAACTTTTGAGCAGCAGTGTATATATATTTATATTTGTTCATTTTTAGCATAAACTGACTTAATTGTGATCAATTAAAAATAAATAATAAACAAACACATAAAAACAGTATTAATAAAAGATAAATACATTAAAAAATATTTTTATTAATGCGTATTAATATGTTCCGAAGATGAACGAAGGTGAGGGCGAGTAATTAATGACAATGCAATAGTCAAAATATGTGTAAATATTTATAAAAAATTCAGTATTAGTGACAAGTGACACAAATAAAAAAACGAATAAAATTAATTTAAATAATTATTAATATCAAAGATACTACCTGAACTATCCTTTTAAGAATGTTTAGATATTTTTACTGGAAAACAAGACATAAATATTGAGGAAGAAAATAATTTTTTGGAGTGTGTCTGAAATATTACACCCTTCAGTTTGAAGAACTCTTAGAAAGCTCTGAATATCTGTAACTCACGGCCTCTGGAGTGTTTTCTGTCCAGGTGATGGTGATCTGCTCGGACCGCCAGCTGCGGCTGAGAGGGTTTCTTCTCTCCCAGACGGCCGCGGCGCTGTTGTCCAGCATCACTCGTAACACACCCATGTTCTGACCCTGAATGCGATAATCAAATTTCAGACAGAAGCTGCTCTGACGCATGTAATCATCCAGCAGCAGCTTCATCCGCGCCTGCTCCTTCCAGTTCCCCACCGGACCGTCCAGAGCCAAGTAATACTCCCTTCCTGAAGAAATATTAAAAAAATACAAGTTTTTACAATAACAAGACCCAGGAGGAAATACAATAGTCAAAATATGTGTAAATATTTATAAAAAATTCAGTATTAGTGACAAGTGACACAAATAACAAACTGAATAAAATAACTGTAAATAATTATTAATATCAAAGATACTATTTGTTTAATATTATGATATTTATTACACTATTATATTAATATTATATTATAGTTCTATATAATATGTAAAGTACTATTAAACAGTAAATATAAATGTGTAAATTATAGCATTGTTAATAATAGTACTTTCAGTATTTAATATTTTGTAAAATAATAATAATCTTACAGTAACTAAAATAACATTACAATTATAAATGAGGTAAATATTTATATATTTTCATGCATATACAAAGATATTAATTGTTTAATTATATATATATATATATATATATATAATTGTTTAATTATATATATATATATATATATACATATATATATATAATTTATATATATATATATATATATATATATATATATATAATTTATATATAAAAAATATTAATTTTAGATTATATTATGTTATTTTAGTTACTAATATTACATTTCTTTAAAAAAAAATTAAAATGATTGCATTAAAAAAAAAAAGAGTTAATCAGTTAATATGGATTTTGAGAAATATGGAAAATGTTTATACACTCAAACATTGACTAAGCTTTTAGTAAATTTGAAACTGACACAAGGGGGAACTCTGACTATGACTTGTGTTCATTTTCCCAGTAGACACATTTATTAATGTATGGTTGAGTCTGTACCGCTTTCATGATATTTGATGGTCCAGTCCAGATCGTCTTCATTATCCTGCAGCCATTCACACGCACCGCGATCAAAGTCACAGTCCGTCAGGAATCCTGCTCAAATAAACACATACAGCACCTCCTCAAATCATCTGAACGCTGGGAACACAGAAGCGTTTGGATGTAATCAGAGAGAGTTTGCTTACTTTCCTTCAGCGGCGCTGCTTGGATCTCCTTCGGCTCTGATTCTGGACCGTAAACAGGCTCAAAATCATCTGGGACTACAAACGGAAAAACACACAGATCATAAAGAGCATTTCCAACATTTGTCTTCAGCCTCTGTCAGACCAGAAGCACAGACAGAAAGCAGCACATAACGATCCAGACGCTGTTCCAGCTGCGCTCAACAGGGGGCGTCACAACAGAGAGCTGAGCTTCTACTGCTGCACGAGAACAGCATAACTTCATTTAGAATAATATTTTCATGACTCTCTTCAATGAATAATGCACAATAAGTAAAGCAAATGAGCTTAATTATGATTTCAAGCTTACATTAAACGATTTGAAGATGAGTTAATGGCAAAAGTTTACTAATTACGGTTATACGTTTAGAACAAACCTTTTTGAAGAGCATCAATGCAGTACTGGACTCTAAGAAAAGTCCATAAAAACCGGACTTAATATGAAGGAATTGTGCGTTGTGTTGTGTTTAGGGTTGAAGAAAATCTCTGTAAACTTACATTAATAGGTATTTTTCTCACTGTCTGTTTTCCTACGGATTTTAAAAATATATATTATGTCATATTAAAAAAAAGGAAAAAGTTGCAAAGTAATATTACACAATTAATATAGTTGTGTGTATAATATTTAAGATAATTTTATTTGTTTAATATTGTACTATTAATTATTTTAATCACTTTAATATTTAAAATTCTAACATGTATTTATTTTGCACTAAAAATTATATTATTATTATTATTATTACATATGCATTATTAATTAATTAATTTAAATTACACTACTACATACAAAAACATTAATATTTATGATTATTTTATTCATTTCTGAGGATACTGTTATTTCAGTTATTTCACTTTAATATTTATTTTTTACTGCCGATATTTTATTTAAATTAGAGGTCTGTTTTTCAATGGATTTTGCTTTTACTGTGTTGACTAGCAAACTCTTTAAAATACTTCTGCTTCTCTTGGTAAATCAGGGAAAGCCCCCATTAGAAAGTGAATATCTGTAGAAGAGAAGGATCCTGCAAGTGGACACTTGCCTGCGCTTTCAGACTCTCGTGAGCTGTTAGCTGAGCAGACTAATGGAGAGAGAGAGAGCTGATGATGAAAGACTGTCAAACAGCTGTTCTGACGAGGATAATAAAAGGCTTGAGCTCTTTCCGGCCGTTTCTGCCTCTAGGAAAACAGCACTGGAAGATGTTTCTTAAAGCAGAGGGGGATTTTCTCCCCAGAGCTCATCTGTGTCTCGGGCTTGTCTCCTCCTGTCGGATCTCCAACATGAGATTCTGCCGGGTTTATGTCTTGTCTAGAGATTTAGAGTTTCTCAGACATGTCCTTTCATTGTGTTAAAAACAGTTTTTTTTTTTTTTTTGATTTCGATGAAAAAAAGATTTTTTACTAGTTTTAGTTTTAGTTAACAGTCACAACATAGCAAAAAAAAAAAAAAAATAGTTTATTTAAAATAAAGTAAATAGTGTGCCAAGTTTTTTTTTGTTTTTTGTCTTCTCTGTTCTGTGACCGATGGAGTCTGTTTCTTCTCCTGCGGGTCACAGAGGTTCAGTGTTATTGATCGTGTGTCAGTGTGATTGATCGCTCTACGCCTCGGCTCTTCACTCATCTGTTGTGAGCAGGACTCTATAGAAGACACTGCTGTTTCTCCATTAGTCAACAGTCTGTCTTTGCCACCAAATCCAGTGTAAACAGAGTGTAATGGGACAGTCATACTACACTTGTGTTTCATTCACTTCCATTCATATGCATGTGAACGAAGAAGATCACAATCACCAGCAAACACTGACCTGTGAATGACAGACTGACCCATTTGGATCAAGACAGAAAATACAAACTCTACAGGAAAGTGGATAATTTAATTTAATTTAATTTAATTTAATTTAATTTAATTTAATTTAATTTAATTTAATTTAATTTAATTTAATTTAATTTAATTTAATTTAATTTAATTTAATTTAATTTAATTTAATTTAATAAAAAACAGAATATGTATATATATATATATTTTTTTGTATTCAAAACAGGGTTATTATTGTTAACTAAAACAATTTTTTTTTTTAAATCACTTGAAAATTACTTGAAATGAACTAGACATTGCTGGAAAGTGAAAATTCATTTCTCATTTTCATTTGGTTGAAGTACTAAAACTAAAACTGAAATTCATTCATTCACAAAAAAAAGAAAAGAAAAATGCATATTTAAAAAAAAAAAAAAAAGTAGAATAGAAAATTGAAAAGTTTAATATAGTTACCTAAAAGCAGACCCATAAAAAAAAACATGTTTTCACTTGAAATAAAATACATTTTATCTTAAATAAATAAATATTTTATTTTAGCTAGTTGCCATTTATCATATTCATTAGTTTAACTTGATGTATGAAAAATAAATACATAATAATTTAAAATAAACTAAATAACAATAATAAAATTATTTTAATTATTATTTGTTATTAATTACATTAACATAATAATTACATTAAAAAACAAATATTACTAAAGACTAAAATTATCAAAACTTCAACTGAAGTTTAAAAGGAAATAGAAAATGACACATATTAACAGTACCTCAAAGATAATAAAATAACACTGAATCAAAATATGTAGAGTCCTAAAATTGAATTAAAGGGATAGTTCACCCAAAAATGAAAATTCTGTCATCCTTTACTCACTCTCAAGTAGTTCCAAACCTGTATGAATGTGTTTGTTCTGCTGAACACAAAGGAAGATATTCTGAAGAATGTGGGAAACAGAGCAGTTCTGGGGCACCATTGACTTCCATTGTATTTTTTTTTTTCCTATTATGGAAGTCAATAGTGCCCCAAAACAGCCTGGTTACAAACTTTCTTCAAAATATCTTCCTAATTCATACAGGTTTGGAACTACTTGAGGGTGAGTAAATGATGACAGAATTTGGGTGAACTATCCCTTTAAGGCTGAAAGCAGGATACAGAGTTATAATTTTCATTTCAGTTTTAAGTGGGTGAAATTAAATTAGAATCAGGTTTTTAACAACAATTTAATTTTTCAGTAAAAATGATTCTTATCCATTCAACATAATATTTGATGGTGGAAAATGCCTACAGAAGAAAATAAGCTATAAATAAGCTCTGTGTGCTAAAATGATCTGTGTTTATTGATGAAGTCTGCAGTATAATGGTGTTCAGATGTGTTTCACACCAACATCCGTCTCTCCGCTCACATCAGATGAGTTTAATAAGCACTTACTCCACCAGCACCAGTTATTTCCTCCGACACCATCCTGCAACCGCATGAAATGTTGCTTCCTCTCACGGGGAAATAATAAGAGTGAATTGGAAATTATTCTTGATCTCCCTGTCTGTACATGTAGTACAGCAGATATTCATATACAGGCCGTATTTGATGAATGTGGTTCAGTCCCAGCATGCCCTGAAAACAGACCCCACTCATCCGCCGTGTTTTCTTGGCTTTGTGAAAAATACTAGAGCAAGATATGAAAAGCTCTAAACATTAGTGCTGTTATTGTTTGCTAAAACTAAAACTATTTAAAATTGTTAACTGACATATTAGAAAATGTTAAATTTGTTAAATTTCATATTAGAAAATTTCATATGAAAAACTATAAAAACCTGAAAACTTGCTTTTGCAACTAACTAAACTTTAAGTTGAAGTACTTAAAATAACTTAAATTAAAACATTAGTTTTGTTATTTTTAAGCAAAAGTTAAAGCTATTAAAAAGAATTTATTAAGCTGAAAGAAAAGAAAAATATTGCATGAAAAACGTAAAAAAAAACATGAAACATAAACTTGAAAATTTGCCGTTGCAACTAACTAAAGTATAAGCTGAAGCTTATTATTGTTAGCAAAAAAAAAACTATTAAAATAATTTCCATTAACTGAAATAAAACTGAATTAAAATTAAATTAAAGTTAAATTTCATATTAGAAGAAAAACTTGAAAATAAAATAAAAAACCTTTGCAACTAACTAAATTTAAAGTTGAAGCTAAAATGACAAAAACTAAAATAAAATAATCTAAAGCTATATATAAATGTAAAAAAATGATAATAAAAATGACAAAAGCACATAATAAAATTACTCAAATTAAAATTAAAACTATAATAAAGCTAATTTAAAATATTAATAAATACTATAATAGTACTTAAATTAAAAAAATAAATAAATAACACTGTATGAAGAGTTTTGCCCTAAATTCCTTACTCTCCATATTAATTCTGTCATATAAAACACAATAATACCAATCTTTCGGTAACAGCAATATCTCACAAAAGTTGATCCTCATTTTAGTCTGTAATGCAACCCAATCTGTGTGCGGTTAATAATGCCTAGTTCAGTTTCTCCTGCATGTATATGAACCGTATATCTGTAGCTGTGAGTGGACTCAGCACATTACTCAGTATATGTGCTCTTTAAATAGGACGCCGTGTGTCAACAGAGTAAAGAGGAGTATTTTTAGTGCGTCACTCACAGAAAGCGTCTCCTCTGGGGTTCAGCTCCTCGCCCTCCAGCTGGTTTCCAGTGTCGCCTTCCTCTTCCTCTTCCTCCTCTTCATCTTCCTCATCATAAAACTTCTCCTCCTCTGGAAACACAGGTTTCTGCTCCGGAGGGCCGATGTAGACCTCGCCGTCGTAGTCGTAGGGTTGCAGGTGTAATCGTGGAGATCCGGTCACCGCAGGCTCGGGGATGGTGTTGTCAAACTTTCCTCCCAAAATACGAGTTTTGGAGGGGAAATCAGGAATAGCTGCAGGACACAGAAGATGGAATTAAATGCATGAGAAAACTGGAATGAAATTTTGTATGCTGCTGTTGAATGATGTTCTGAAGTCATTAAAAGTCAAAAATGCATGTATGGAGCCTGTTCATTTGATTCATGCAATCGCAGCATTATTGCATTAATTATTTAATGTGCTTTATATACGTCATAAATGCATGTTTAGATATGCATGAGGCTTTTCCATGCAAAGTGCATCTGTTGTGCGTGAAGCCATTCGCAAAGGTCAGTGATTCAGTTGCATGGTAACACTTTACTTAAGGTTTCAATATTAGTTAACTTAATGGTTAACATTAGTGCATTATATAGTAACATTATATATAAGTCCAGTCCTAGATATCGCATTAACAAATGAGACTTTATTGTAAAGTGTTACCAGTTGCATTTGAAAAACATTAAATAGGTTGCCATAGCAGAAGTTTCCTCTAAATGCTGATTTTTGCATGTTGTTTTGCACCACAAAAGAGTGTTTTCAGAAATCACATCAAAGATCAGAGCTTAAAGGAAACGTCCTTCTGCACATACAGCAATTAAACATTTGCTCTGCATCGCTGGACTTTCTCACCGTTGAGAATCGCATGTGCATTTCCTTTCTCACCTTCCCAGGATCTGTGATAAAAAGGCTTGACTACAAACACACAAAGGATTTGATTCACATGAGTTAAATGATGTTGCTCAGAGGTCAAAGCTCAGGAGAATTACTGAGATCTCAGTTCAGTTTAATAAAGGAATTATTTACCCCAAAATGAAAATTTGCTGAAAATGTGCTCACCCTCAGACTATCCAAGATGTAGATGAGTTTGTTTTTTCATCAGATATTGCATTCCATCCATTTTAGCCGGAAACAATGGTTTGAAGTTGCAATGTCTCGATGGATTTGCTTCTTTTGTCTTCTCCAGATGTTAACTGCTGGACTGGAGTGGTGTGGATTATTGTCATGTTTTTATCAGTTGTTTGGACTCTCATTCTGACGGCACCCATTCACTGCAGAGCATCCATTGCTGAGACACTGATGCAATGCTACATTTCTCCAAATCTGATGAAGAAACAAACTCACCTACATCTGGGATGGCCTGAGGGTGAGCACATTTTCAGCAAAATTTAATTTTTGGGTGAACTATCCCTCTAGAACAGTTTCTCTAAGTCCTTAGATGTTTCTCCTGAAGTTCCTCTATGTGTGGACCCTCATTCATTTCTACAGAAGTGCAGCTCTGGCGTCTGTGCAGATAAACAGCACAGAAGAACCGTTTCCTTTGGCCTTCGCTTCAGTGTGTTCGGTACAAACGCAGATATTTACACAGGTGGGATTTCAATCGCAGGCTTTCTCTGCCTGACACCTGTGAAATTCAGGAGGCTCTTTAAAGGAGCTGCTGATGATTCCTACAGTATTTTCTTTCCTGTCATTTCACCCCTTCTTCATGGCTAATTACAAACAGATATTTACACAAATGAACTCAATATATAATTGGATATCCATATGCAAAATATACAGTAGAAGTCAAGAGTCCAGACACGGAAACGTACTCATAGGACTAATCTATCTATCTAATTATTATAGTTTTGTAAAGAATTTCACACATCCATTATGTTTTAGATTTATATTCTACAAAAATAATTTCAAGCACTGATGAATTTAAGGTCTTTAAGATCATGAGAAACGTACATTCAGTCCAAACTCATGACTGGCGGTGTATAATTCAACCAAAAGCAACCATACAAATCTATAAAACTGCACATTATGCATATAATTTTACTGATTCATTGCTTTCAGGTTGTATTTTGTCTCTCACCTGAACAATCAAATCCACTGCCACGGAAACCCTGCTTGCATTTACACTTGTAGGATCCGTGAGTGTTGATGCACTCCGCGTGATGACTGCACTTATGTGTGTTGGACACGCATTCATTTATATCTGAAAACACAATGAGTTTTAGTATTACATTTCAAATTATGAATCATTCTTATCATTGTTTCAAATATTTCAGTTGCATATGCAATGCATATATCTTATATATATATATAAAGCATAAGAGCGAATGCACATTGTTTCAGCGGCCTTGATTCTGTAAGTATTTTAATACTCTCCAAGCATTTAAAAGAATAGTCATTAAAGTGTTCTGATCCATGAACCAAAGCAAGTGGCTCCAAATGAATTACAATATTTCAAGCAAATGTGTATTTGAAATTTTGAAAAAAAGACTGTTAAGTTATTGTATGAGAAATTATACTACTCATCAACAATCAAATCAATAATGACAATACAATGTTTGCAATTCTGAGAAAAAGTCAGAATTACGAGATATAAACCTGCATTTCTGTTTTTTGTTTGTTTGCTTTGCTTTTCACCTCATAGTTAAATAAAAATGAGATATTAGAAAAAGATAACTGCAACTTTTTATCTTGCAATTTTTCTCCCAAATGCAAGTTTATATGTGAAAATTCAGACTTTTCCTCTCAAGTTTATATCTCACAATTTTGAGTTTATATCTAGCAGTCAGAATTGTGTGTTAAAAGCTTCTATACAATTCTTCCATTTAACGATTTATTTATTTTTTCCATAAGAAGTTTTTGTTTGTCTCTTCTACAGAAGCAAATATCATCAATAAACAACTTCAGAGTTCATACACTTAAAAAAAAAAAGCTTTAATATTTACTTTGAAACAATTTTCACTCAGAAATTGCTATTAAATTTTAAAAATAATCACAAAGAAACACAGTGAATTAAACCTGAAATTTTGAAGTAGAAAAACAGAAATAGTATTTTATTTCAAAACATACAATAATCTTTGCTTTATTTACAACTTTACAATAAAGTTTTACTTTTCAAACACGACTGTTGCACTCTATTATTTAGTCAATAATATCAGCTTTCAGCATAAAAGTTATGCAAAGTTATGCATAATATCAGCAAGTTGCACTGTTTCTTTCTTACCAACACAGTCGTATTTCCCATTGACGTATTTGAGATCGTAACCCGGCTGGCACTTGCAGTAGTAGCTTCCAAATGTGTTGGTGCACTGACGGTTGAACGGACACTGGTTCTTCCCAGTTGCACATTCATCAATGTCTGAAGAAGAAAATGAGGGAAACAACAAGAGATGACTCAGCATCTTGACTATCGGCTTTCATTGATCCAAAGTCCCACGCCTTATGACTTATGATTTTCCAGGATTTTTCCACCAGCTCTTGATTACTAGGATTTTTCTAAAATAATTTAAATACATAACACTCACAAATAAACTCAAACCAATTAAATATAATATTTTAAAGCAAAGCACAACTAGAAAAAAAGTATATTGCCTATATAAAATTCTACGATTACTCAATGACAAAATTTTGTTAATTTTCATGAATTTTCTTAATAGTATTTTTGACGTTTTCCAGTACAAGATTATTTTTTCAGACCCCACTGGCAGATTTTTTTAAATCTCATATTATGCAAAAATTCAACTAATTTTGAAGAAAAAAATATGTGCCAGTGGGGTCAGAAAAATGTACTTATTTAATTATTATCATTTTTTGCAGTGAAATCTACTTTTAAAATGCACTGATATTTCAAGTGCAAGTGACGATTGTAATTTAGTTTCTTTTTTCTTGTCTTCACCACCTGGCTATTGTTGTAAAATGTTGAGAGATTCAAACAAAAAATAATAAATAAATAGAACAAGGAAGTGCGAGTGTCTGTGAGTGCAAGTGCAAGTCTGCGTTTACTAGCTTCATCTGAAGAGCGGGTGCACTGAGCTGTTCTCACCCTCACAGGTCTTCCCATCAGATCCCAGCTGCAGGCCAGGAGACGGACAGAGACAGCGGACCTCGCCCTGCACCTCCTCACAGCCGTACTGACAGTGAGCCAGAGAACACGTCCTCGAGTCTGCAGGACACACGACAAAACATCCACAGACCTTTAGAATAACACACATACGTGTTATTCTGAATTAGCCGTTTAGCTCTATTGAATGTTATTAGGTCATTATTAGGGTGGTCAGTTTTATGGAATAAATTTGGTGCATAGAAATAATATGACCTTTTGAGTTTGTGCAACTAACTGATACACAAATTAAGCAAACTTAAATGATTTAGTGGATTTACGTCAGATTTACATCAATAATGCGCAATATTAATACTCATTTATCTTCAAAATGATAGCTTTTTGAACTTGGATCCACAAGTTTAAGAACTTACTCTATTATACTCACATTTAAATATACCGAAGCACAGTTACTTACTTGCACAGGAGCCATCAGACATCAGCATGTATCCGTTTAAGCAGTAGCACATATAGCTACCAAACGTGTTCATGCAGCGATGTTCACAGGGCCGAGGCTTTAGCCCGCACTCGTTCAGATCTGAGCTCAGAGACAGAGAGAGACTGGCGAGTCAAAGGCTGTGCTCAAAGCGTCATATGTCTGCAGTAAAATACTGTGCACAGTCTGGGAATTTACTGTATGCATGGATGACCTACTACATTTGGTAAAATATAAATCTCATGTTAACTCACAATATAATGGCCTTCCATTATCAATGTGATGAATGAATTAATAGTAATATCAGACCATTTTAAATATTTCTGATAAATCCTTGTCTGACAGCGGAGATTATATACCTCGTTTTCCTCGATATGTCAGGAACTATCAGCTTTCAGAATCAGATCAAGCCATGCCAGATTGCACGAATTAATCATTCTTTTGAACTAATCTGATGAATGGATTTGGTCTTAATTAGTTTGTGACTCAGTTTGATTCACAGTTCACAGACGTACTGAATGACTTGCAAAGACAAGCAAAGGAAAACCACCAAAAAAAGGCCTTACTTAAAAACAACAACAAAAAAAACATTAACTTAACATATACATATATATATATATTTTTTTTTAAACTTAGTTTAAGTTGAAGTAACTAAATCAAATAAACTAAACAAAAAACTAAAACTTATAAAATAATAATAATAAATAAAACAAATGACAAAAAACAAAACAAAATTACTTAACATTTTAAAAATATAAAAAATAAAACTGTAACAAAAACTATAATACCACTGGCACAAACCTTGACTACATGTCTTTCCGGTGTATCCGGGGAAGCACTTGCATTTGTTAGGGCCGACACACTCGCCGTGTTTGCAGCCCAGGTCACACTGAGCTGGAAAAACATTCAACACAGAGATATATTAGTAAAGGAAACATCGCAGGTCAAATCCGTTCACAAAACCACACGTCTGGAAACCAAAGCCAACTTCTGTTCTCCCAGATTTCCTCTCATACTTCAGCGTGGTTTAAAAGCACCAGACCGCAGAAAGAATGAACTTATCATATGAGTTCGTGGATGGAATATTCAGTGTTTCCATGTTTTGAATGACTAGCTACGCTCACATGAACAATTCTCAATCACGGTATACATGATTATATAACGCTGTTGTAAATAAATAAACAAACAAATAACATAAGAGTATGAGAATAAAGCCATAGCATTGTGAGATTGAAGTTCCAAACTCAAAAGTCCCGAAATATTAACTTTATTCTCAAAATATTGACGTTTGATCGTTTAACCTTTATCAAAGTATTATAAATTTAACCTCACAATTCTACACAATCTCGTAATCTTGGATGTTTTTTTTATTTTTATAGCATTTTTTATTTATTTTATTTTATTTTTTTTTACATGGCACTAAAACGCCATTACACACTTACATTCTTGTCACTAAATAAAAAATAATAATAATAATCCACAACTTTATTTTCAAAATATTATTATTTTAATCTTGTTTTGCTGAGACTTTGGTCATTTTGAAGTTATTCTCAAAATATTTCGACTTTAATCACATAATACTATGATTTTATTATTGTAATTTTGACTGTACTGTCAAAATTTTACAAGTTAAATATTGTACATGACTTTATTCTCTTATTGCTGTGACTTTATTCTTGAAGTTTTGACTTTATCATCAAAATATTAAAACTTTCATCTCAAAATGCTACAACTTTATTCTCATTTAGCTTATTCTCAAAACATTGTGACTTTATTCTCATCCTCTTTGTTTTTTTTTATGTGGCATTAAAATGACATTGTATACATCCTTGTCATTAATAATGTAGAATTGTTCAATTCTCCTCATCTACCTTCACAGTGTCCTTTGCTGTTTTTCTTCCATCCATAACAGCACTCCAGTCTGCTGCCGTATCGACAAACACCTGCCAAACTCCTCGACGGGATCTGACGCTTTTCCCTTTCAGGAAAACATCAGAAACATGTCAGTTTTATACAAAGACGGGAGGATTTCAAAAAAAAAAAATGCATTTAGATGAAGGCAAAATAATGTTTTTTTTTTTTTTTTTTTATATGAAAACATAAATGAAAATTGCTTCTACACCCCTTTTTTCAGACTGCCATGACTAATGCATCACTGGACGTATGAGGCTTTTAGAAGATCACAGGTAGTTTCAGGTGAAAATGAGTCATGATTTGAAGGTAAACGTCTCTCTCTGGTGACCTGTGACCCTCCTGAACTAATTGCAGCTGTAAAAGCAGCAGAAATGGGGAAACACACATGAAGATCCAGCGGGGATTTGAACAGACAGGATGTAGGAACCTCTGCGTTTATGGCTCTTTAAGTGTTTAACAGATGCCTCTCACAGGAACCTCTAAAATCTCCTTGACCACATTTCTGCTATAATTAAACCTTGCACTATTCATGGAGATCACACCTCAGCAGATGGATCAGGAGCAGAAGGTGTGTGTTGTTTACACTGACAGCTACTTGAACAGGCTTTCATAGCCTTTACACACTCCTGGAAGAGGTTTTGGCTTTGAAATATTGCTGCAGAAAACATTTTATTTTTTTAATCCCATTGCATTTTTAAAAGTCTGATTATGAGATTTCTTGCCACTTAATAGCAACATTTTGTAAATAAATAAAATTTCAGCAGTGCACAATGCATCAAATTACGAACAAGATGAACATTTGTGAATGCATGTATCAATCTTAGTTATTATACTGATACGTTATCACATAACATTTTTAAATGCGTACACTTCCATCGTGTAAGCTCATTTATGTTAAGTTAAACATTTCTCAACTTTGTCCAGCCGCTGTGCACTGCACACACAATGTTATATTTGAAATCATCTATATGCAAATGTGCTACTAAAATATTCTATTCTTTTTCTACTCTGTTTGTTTTCTTTTTATTTATTCTATAATTAAAAAAAAAAAAAACCTTGCTACGTGTACTGCGTTAAGATAACTGAGACTTGTTATAGCACTTGCATATCATTGCTCTTTTGTTGATTTTGATTGCTTCCATTGTCCTCATTTATACGCTTTGGACAAAAGCATCTGCTAAATAACTAAATGCAATGTAATGTAATGTAAAATGAAAAAAATAATTAGTGGTTGGCTGATATATCGGCCATAATTTGGCATTTTTTAATTATCATCATAGTTTTTCTGTTTGGTGTATGTGTCTGAGGACTTTTATTTTGACAGTGCTGAGAACGCCTACTACTACTAATACTTTCTCATCTACAGTATTCAGCAAATATGGATTTATATCACTTTAACAAGTCTTTTAATATCTAATAAAATGTAATTTCACAAACCTTGCAATAATAAGTTTAATAACTTGCGATTTTTCTCTTCCTGGACCAAGAAACATAAAAATAATACTGATGACTCATCCTGCACTACACAAATTTTGATCCAATCAGATGCTCTCTAGAATGAGCAAGGCCCTCCCCCTAATTCATCTGCCTAGCAACAGAAAGTCAACTAAAGTCTATAGCAATATATTACAAGACCCAATAACTGCTTCCACAGAAAATATGCTAAAACAAAAGACAAAACTGCTTTCCTTGAGTGATCAACATCCTCTCTGTGGTTCCAGATGTTTGTAATTCTGCGTGCTTCTCATGTTGGTCTCTAAATTTGGACGAGGCTCCAGCGGGACGGAGTGAATCAGTGAACCGACGGAAATAAACTCTGCACAGCAGCAAATGGGAGCCAGTCGTGTGAACAGGTGGCCAACACTCATTACGGCCAAAATTAGCAGCTCATCACTGGCAGATCAGCACCGACAGCTTCACAAACCAACACAACAACAGCCTTTTACATAAATACTGCACAAATATTTCAAATCTGTTCAAGCATCACTTACAGCTACTTTTGTATTTAATAGTGATTTGAATTGATGATTAACAGCCATTCACGTTAACAATTAACTTAAAATTCATTGATTCAAGTGAAGCAATTAAAGTAAATTCACATTATTCTGAAAAAAAAAAGGTTTTCTATTTTGATGACACTTTACAATAACATCTCATTAGTTAACATTAATGCATTAACTAACATTAATTAACAATGAGTAATACATTTGTTTAAGTTTTTATTAATCTTAATTGATGTCAGTTACTAAAAATACAACTATTCAAAAGTAATTGTACAAAAAAAACATTATTCCAACTATTCATTATTTGATCATGCCAGCTCAAATAAATTAAATTATATAAGGTACAACTTTTGATTTTAATAATGTGTTTTGAAATTAATATTGATAAAAAGATTAATAAATGCTTAGTTGTGATTGTTAAATCATGTTAACTAATGCAGTTAGCGACTGTTAACAAATGAAACCTTATTGTAAAGTGTATTTTTTTCTTGTCTTCCATTAAAAAAAAATCTAAAAATTCATACATCAAGATATGCTTACTTGAGAAGCAAAAATACTTCAGATATTAAGTCTTGTTTTTGGAAAAATGCACCAAAATTAAGTCAGTTTTTGCTTAACACATTAAATATCCGGCAATGCGATAAGAAAAATATGTGTGTTTTTTTTTTTGTTGCTAACAGATTTTTTTACTCACTTAATATTTTTTTTTATTTTTCAGTTGTGTTGTTTGTTTATTTTTTTGTTTACAGTTTATGCATTTAATATGGCTACAAAAGCAATAAAAATGAAATATTGACCTTTAATTAAAAAAGGTTGCATTGGTCACAAAAGTTTTTGCACATTAATTACTGTTGCCTTTTAACTTAAGAATTGATCTGCTCCATAAAAACACCCCAAATAAGATCTCACTTAAATGAAGAAAAAAATCTACTGTACTTCTCAGATGTTTCTCCTAAATACTTAAATAATCTGACATGCATCTCCTCTAGAGCTGCAGAAAAGATCTCAACGATGTCTCAAACTAAAGTCTGCAATCCAAAGTCAGAGATCTCGATACGAGCATTAAGGTTGCTCAAGTTTTTTTCCACAACAGAGGCTGTTTAACTTCAAGCAGGAGAAGGTCACTTACCTGTAATCTGCAGATCCTGAGGAGAAATAAAGCAGGAATGACAGAGCGCTGATCCACGTCAAATGATTCATGTTTTAAAGCAATCCTCTTTATTTGCGTGCTGTTCTTTTCTCTCCTGTTTGCGTTTCCTAGTGTGATTGCAGGATAAAGTCTGCAGCGTCTGTCCTCTCGTCTCTCGAGTGTCTCGCTGAAATTCCAGATGTCATTGCGTTGAGTGACAGAAGGGCTGGAAGTCTTTTGTGGGGGTGTTTCAAACATCTTCTCCCTGAAACTCAATCTGTGACGTCTAGATTGATGGAGTCACGTCAAACATCTCACTTCACGCTCCAGGAGAAAGAAAACCTGCTTTAAGAGATATTCAGAATGAAAGAATACACTCTTTTGAATCATGAACGTGAATTTGAATCAAATTAGAAACAGCACGGAAGCTGAATTTACTTAATGGCATTTTAAAGAAATTTGACAGTCATAATTTTTTGCAACACAAGTTTTATGACGAAACTATTAATTTTGACTAATTATACCTATTTACAAATTTATTTTGTTAATATTTTGAATTTGACTTGATTTTTATATTTTCTGTTTTCACTTTAAGTTCAGTTAAAGTTTTAGTAATTTTGTAGTGCATTCTTGTTATTTTAGCATTAATTTAATATGTTGATATCATTTTTTCATTACTTTTTATTAGGTTTAGTTTAGTTTTAGTTATTTTTATACTTTCTATTTGCACTTTAATTTTAATTATTATTTTTTTTATTTTAATATGCCTGTATAGTTTTTATTAGTTTTATTAAAACTAATAAAATATAATTTGTTTTTAGTTAATTTTTATATATTTCTTGTTTTCACATTTTAGTTACAGTTTTAGAAATTTAGTTGTGTTTTTGCCATTTTTAATAGTTTGTTTATGTCTATATTGGCTTTTTTATAATTTTTGGTTTATTTTTTATTTTTTCTGTTTTCAATTTGATTTTAGTTAAAGTTTTATGTTGTTGTCAATTTTATCATTTTAGTAGCTTTTTTGTGTAATGTGCCTTTATAATTTTTATTTTTTAATTAGTTTTAGTTTATTTAGCTTTGTATACTTCAAGTAAACGAAAATGAAATTTTACCTTGAAAACTTGCTGAAATAAATTAAGTTTATGTTTAATTTTACATTTTAATTTTATTTCAGTTAACATTTCTTTAAGTAAAGTTACTTCTTTGTTAAGTAACAATGTTTGAATGGTTTAAACGTCCCCATTTTAAAGATTTTGTGTAAAATAAATAAGTAATCTATAGTATCTCTCTGTCTCTATCGTCAGTATCCGCTCTGGTGTTGGTGGTGAAGTGAATTTCTCTCTCTATAGTGGAGCTGAACTGTGTTTGGGCTTGTCGTGAGCAGCTGGAACGCTCTTTGAAGTGCTTCACGTGATTATTAAGTCTCAAGCTTGCCAAGTCGTTCAAGAAAAGACAATATCCATCATTACAGCAATTTTATGCTTCTGAACCCCTGCATCTCCATGTGAAGACAACGAACATCTGGTCAAACCTGACAGAGCTCTGACCCTGAGGAGAAGCTCAGCAAGGCCACAAACACTCACACAAGAGCACAACCACAGCTAACAGATGACAGGCGTGTGGTTCTGTTGTACATACTTACATGTGTCCCTGTGTTTCTGTGGCAGAAACAAACCTCAAGCCTCAAGGGGGCGGCAGAGTTTCCTTCAGATGCCATTAAACCAGATCAACATGCTGACGCTTTCACTAAGATTTTAGTTGCATTGTTTTTCTAGGCCTATTTTCTAATGCTGAAAGTAAAACAGCTTCCATATAAAGACTTTAACCACACATATTTAGTCTACGTATATGCCATTTTTAGTAGCTTGTGGTAAAAATCACCATTAATTGTATTAAAAAAGAGCTACTGTATATTCTGAGGCTCTGTGTAACATCAACTTTTGTGTTTCATTGAATAAGGAAAATAATATGTGGCTCAAATGAATGAATGAATGAATGAATGAATGGCCACTTATTGTATAGCTGACAAGACAGAATGTCTCATTTTCTTGATGTACTAAAATATCTAAAACTAAAACTGAACTAACTATATAAACATTTAAAAACAACAACAACAAAAAGTAATAAAAAATCATTTAAAATTAATTAAAAAAATTAAACCAACAAAATTAATAAAAACAAACTAAAATGAAAAGAGAAAATATCAAATTAAAAACTAATTCAATACATTAATAAAACTACGATAAATAAATACAGAATATATCATACATACATATATAGAAATATATACATTTAAAAACTAATGAAAATATATTTTAAAAATTATATAAAATATAAAACAAAAAAAATAATTCAATGTTATTAAGTAAAAATAAATAAATAAATAAGATGGTTACACTTTATTTTAAGGTCCAATTCTCACTATTAACTTCTTTAATAAACTCCTAATTTGCTGTTTATTAATATTACAATTTGGCAATGGGGCAGGATTAAAGGATCAAAAATAATGTCATTCAGAATAAAGCATTAAAATGTGCTTTAGAAGTACTAATAAACAGCCAATGTGCTTGTAATATGCATGCTAGTTAATAGTGAGAATTGGTCCTTAAAATAAAGTATCACCATAAAAACTACAATAGTGGACCTTTTTCAGTATCTTAAAATAACATTGTAGAGTTGCTTTAACTGAATTAGCTTCATAACTGATGCATTTTTCAGCATTTTCCTGTTTAGCCAATTTGAAAAAGTCTGTATTGTAAAAAGAGCTGTAAATAAATGTGACTTGATTTCCCGAGGTAGTAAATGGTTATGTATTTTAACAGCATGTTGAACACAGGGCCACATACAACTGCAGGTTTTCTGCTTAAATGTCCTGCAGTCGTGAGTTTCTAATGCTTCTTTGTCAGACAGGATGTTTGTCGGCTCCTCTGGGCAAAAGCAGTTTGTCTGACAGGAGATTATTTCACATCATGGGGAGGAAACAAGCTTGAATTCGTCCCGAAGCTTGAAATGTTATCAGCCTGCAGAAATATGCTGCTATCTGAGACTCGACACAAAGTCTGAGCGCCTCAAACAGACAAACGTTCCTTCACAAAAACACAATTGAGCACTAAAACATGAACTAAAATTAAAATAAAAACATAACATGTAAAAATAAAAACTAACTCATAATATTAAGAAAACAATGGTAGTATTTCAATGACACTTTAGTATTATTTACTAGCTGGCTAAAAAGCAAAGTGACAGTGAAATAATTTCTCTGCAGTCATGTCAGGTTAAGTGCCTTGTGCTGGTGAAAGGGCAGAACAGTGCTGACCTCTGTAACTCACCAGATCAAAGGTCACCCTCATGTGGGATCAAGCACTTGACCTTTGTCCTGTAGCAGGAGGAACCGCCCTGTGAAAAGAAACCAAATGAAGCAGAGCTTATATTCACACTTTAAGGTTAGAGGTTTGACATTAATTTGAAGAAACAGTTCACGCAAAAGTTAAAATTTGCTGAAAATGTGCTCACCCTCAGGCCATCTAATGTGTAGATGAGTTTGTTTCTTCATCAGATTTGGAGAAATGTAGCATTGCATCAGTGTTTCAGCAATGGATGCTCTGCAGTGAATGGGTGCCGTCAGAATGAGAGTCCAAACAGCTGATAAAAACATCACAATAATCCACAAGTAATCCACAGCACTCCAGTCCATCAGTTCACATCTGGAGAAGACAAAAGCTGAAACAAATCCATCATTAAGACGTTTTTAACTAAAATAGCAGTTCATAATTATAATAACGAGTCCATGTTGTCTCTCAAAATCCAGTCACATGTTTGTTAGAGTTGTTTAGAGCTGTTTTGGCTTGTAAACGCTACTTGATCTGTACAGATTTCTCTCCTGATTCAGACAAGACCACTTTTTCACTGGATAAAGCGTTATTATGGATTATAGTCGCATAGTTTAGCCAGAAGCAATGCTTTGAAGTTAAAAGTGTCTTAATGATAGATTTGTTTCTTATAAACACGCAGCTTTTGTCTTCTCGAGATGTTAACAGATGGACTGGAGTGGTGTGGATTACATTTGCATTATTTTGATGTTTTTATCAGCTGTTTGGACTCTCATTCTGACGGCACCCATTCACTGCAGAGCATCCATTGCTGAGACAGTGATGCAATGCTAAATTTCTACAAATCTGATGAAGAAACAAACTCATCCTTATCTTGGATGGTCTGAGGGTGAGCACATTTGCATTTTAAGGTGAACTTCTCCTTTAACAAAACTACCCTGTTGAAAAAAACCATCATATGCTGGTTAGGTAGGTTTTGAAGCATAGATGCTGGTTTGAGCTGGTTTAAACTGGTCCTGAGCAGGAGCTAGTTGCTTAGGACCAGCACATGCCCAGCTAATGACCAACTTAAACCAGCTCAAACCAGCATCCATGCTTCAAAACCTAGCTACCTAACCAGCATGCTGTTTATTTTTTTATTTTTTGAAATATCTAACCTGTTTGCTAAAATGAGATATGCTCTTTTGTGTTTTAATATGACTTAAATCCGTCCACAAGGGGTCAGCAGTGGCAAAAGGTTATTTTCTTATAGTGCTCAGCAAGTCTATCAGAGTTTAGTTTATCAGGTTACGTTTTACCTCAGAGCTTCCGTTCTTCATGATAATCTGTGGAACAAATTAATCTTAAATCCCCTGGAAAACTACAAACAAAAGACAAAACTAGTCTCTAATTAACATGACAACAGAAAGGCTTCCACTCGTGTATTATTGTCATTGCGAGTGGAATTTTACCAGATCTCTGACTGAACTCGTGTTTGTTTACTTCTGGTCGCTAGAGGGCTCCCTTTGTTAGCATCATGTTTGCTATGAGGAAGTATCTGTGAGGAAGAGGAGGAGACGTTCAGCCTCGGCCTTCATCGAGTTTAAAGTCGAACGAGGAAGGAATGTGGCAGAAATGAGCATGTTCATTCATTAACCATTGTGTGTTTTCAGGAAGCAGCTGTAGCAGGAAGGCTAATATGTTTTTTTTCTGTCATAGCTGACATTTAAGACTAGCGGCACATGCTAATGAGCCTCTGGAGAATAATTAAAACATGTAAAGACTCACTCCAGAGGAGAGAGAAATCACAGAGGACATCTTTGAAGGATTCACTGAGAATGAAGTGCTTCTGCTGATAGTGTTTATTTGCATGTGCTGTCTGCAGTGTTTTAGCACCCAATTCACTAAAGAATTAGTGCAAATGAGGTAACATCACACCCCAGAAATGAATGCTAAAGAGTTTGTCATCTTACAGACCAGTTCTGAGTGGATGACATTGATCTGACATTTACTGGGACTGTTCAGCATTAAAATAACAGTTCACCCAACAATGAAAATTCACTCCAAATGTATTTCTCCTTAGGCTAAAGATGTAGATAAGTGTATTTCTTCATCAGTTTGGTGGAGAAATGTAGCATTGCATCAGTGTCTCACCAATGGATGCTCTGCAGTGAATGGGTGCCGTCAGAATGAGAGTCCAAACAGCTGATAAAAACATCACAATAATCCACACCACTCCAGTCCATCAGTTCACATCTTGAGAAGACAAAAGCTCAAACAAATCCATCAAGACTTATTTTTTTTTTTTTATGTCAAACCATTGCTTCTGGCTAAAATACGAGTCCATTATACACAATAATGCTTCCTCCAGTGAAAAAAAATCCATCTCATCTATCAGATATGGAGAATGAATGAATAAATGGATGGGTCGATAAATATAATCCACCAATCCATTTATTCATTCATTCTCTATACCACTTCTCCACTTCATGAACTTTCACATACTATTTTTAATTTACTGCAAGCAACACATTTAGTAATCTAATGTCATGTTATGAGTAGAATCTTTAACTTACAATGTATAACCAACATTATTTCATATAGAAACTGATTCAAGTAACTGATAAAGCAACAGTAAACAAAACACATTCTTCTAGTGAGACAAACTTACTTGTGAACTAAAATTGCATTATATATAATTTAATTCTTTCAGAGGGCATAGCTTAAGTTGCGTATATTTTTAGTGAGGTTTATGCTTGAAACATAAACAACAGTTTGCCAGTGGGGTACAAAACATCTATTTAAGATGCATTCACCAAAAACTAATATCTAAATATGTACTTTTGCTTCTCAGTTAAATTTCTCGCATTCTTAAGGAAGGTTTTAAACAGTTTTATTGTAAAATGAGATTAAGCCAATGATTTTGCAGCGATCAGGTCAGTGTGGCAGTGAACGGCTGTCAAACCTCCCACTCGAGCAGGATGTGGTCGTGTCAAACTTTCGAAATAACTCTATACACTTATGGCCGCCTCTCCTTTTATAGGCAAAGACAGCGAGAGGCATTGTGTTTTTATCAGTGTCACGAAGCAGTCCTCATCCTGCAGTCAGTCAGTCAGTATGGCTCCTGGTGCATCATCAGGTCTTTAACTGCACAGCATTATGTGAACAACTGTGTTTAAGAGAGCTGCACATTGAGATCGTATTACTTAGTTATGTCTCAGATTCCTTGGGAGAAAAGGAATTTGTGGATGATCATTTGATCTTTGATGAGAAATCAGAATTTGATTGAGTTTGAGATCTCATGTAGATGCATATATTGAAATCTCTTCTGAATCACCTCAGAAACTCTCTCTATTTAAACACATTGCTCTATAGGGGGTGAATTCACTAAAGTTGCATCACTTTTGCACATGGTATTTTTAAGATCATTTTAAGATCATTCTCATTTTTTTTTTGACAATTTAACTATTTTCACACCAAATTAATTTAATTTCATGGCAAAACAATCGTATTAAATAGTAATATACTACTTTATAGTATTTAAACAGCATTTATACTATTTGTGTACTTAGTATACCATACTATTTGTGTACCAGTTTTGCCAGGGCAGTGGCACAAGTGGCTATTTTGAAAATACAGTCGCAGGAAAAATTACAGAGCCATGGGTTGCGTTTTTTTGGGCTACTTTTATAATGTACCGCGGCCGCCCGCTAATTTTACTAATGTGTATTATACTTGGAATGTATCCCTGGCAACTTAAAGGTGAGGCGGTTGTAACATCACACAGCAGAAATAAACATGACAACAGCCACTATAGATTATATAAGATAATAAACACACGATTACGATATGATATTTGTATTTGTGTGTGATTTTCTTGAGATGAATGAATGTGTACATCTGAAATGCTAATTTGTACAGCGATATAAAAGACTATAAACAGCATATTTTAACAACAGTAAACGACCAAATTCCACATGTGATCGCAAAAGGAAGTTATTACAAACACTCGATGGTGATTTGAAGTGAGTTCTGAGTAAAAGCGTACTATTAATCTCATAAATTGTCTTATGAAGCATGATGCTAATATTAGCTCTAATGCAGGTGCAGAACAGGTCCAATTCTTCTTCATAATGCATTTTGTCATAATACTTCATAAGGTCGCAAGAAAATGTTTTGTTGTATTTATTTAGAAATACTTTTGATAATAGTTGGGTAAATGTATACTGGGATTGAAGCGATGTGGCTTGGTAAACTGTCACGGTTCTGTGGTTGTGGCATGGATAATCGTCAATATAAATGAAAGACGGGAGAGCAAACGGCTTCAACACACACTATACCATTTATTAAACTAGTTAGCAAAGTTAAACCAAGTTTTAACACAGTAGAACAGACAAACAAAGAAGGCGCACTCAAGACTTATAAAGGAACAGGAACAAAAGAGCAAACAACATAATTAAACTCAGGTGGAGATAATCACAGATAATGAACTAAAGAGTAATGGAACTAAACCAAATAAGGACAACGGGGATTCCAGACAGACAGACATGTAGCAGTAAACGTTTTATTGCCAGTATAAAGGCTGATAATGGCTGAATAAAAACAAAAGAATAATAAGAATTATGTCTCATACCTGGCAGAAGTGTTTATTTGAACACATTTACAGGTAAATCCTAGTATTTTAAATTTGTGATTAATCATGACTAATCACTATATATATATATATATATATATATATATTGCAATGTATAATTTTACATCATTTTATTTTAAGATAAATGTTATTATAAAATAACATTTATAATACTATATGCAATCATTTAAATACATAATAAATAAAATTAATAAATGATTAAAAATAAATAAATAATAAATGTATTATGTATTACAGTATTTTATCAGTTAAAATTATTTAATTATTAAAAAATTAAATAGCATTAAATATATGTATACACAATTTTATTATATATAATACAATTTTATAAATAAAATTATACTGCAATGTATAATTTTAAATTGTATTAAAAAATGTAAAAATTATTACATTTGAAAAAAATCATTATAAAATTATATAATATTGTATACAATCATTCAAATACACATTAAATGTATCATGCATTACAGTATTTTATTACAATGTAATAAATATAGATAATCCTACATACAATCATTTAACTACACATTAGCTACACAAATCATTTTCTTCCACACCATTATGCAAACTCTTCATCAGTTTGAGGAGAATCTGACTCAGCATGTTAGTTAAACTCTCAGCATGTTTATACCGAGCCTCATTAATAATAACACATCCGCTTTAATGGCACAGACACCTGAAGGAAACTCTCTTATCACACTAGTTAGCATTTTCAGTAGAACTGCAGACGCCGCTGGGCCTTTTCTCTAATGTTTAACCATACTCTCCAGCACACCTGAGAACAAAGCCCTGTTTCTCCTGTGTGTGTGACTGCAGGAAGCAGCGGTTCATGTGAGGGTTATGCAGCTGAAATCCTCTGTCCGGCGTGTGTGTGTGTGTGTGTGTGTGTGTGTGTGTAACGGATGCATTAGGACGAACACACAGACAGATGGAGCAGCAGACAGAAGAATCTCCTGCCCTTCCCCCCGTCCACTGTTATGCAACACACTTTCACTATGAGCATTATGAACCAGACATATGGGACAAAACAAGGAGATATTATACTTTGTTTTGTATCATTTTCTGATTATGAATGCTGAATTAGCATGTGAATATGATTTTGATCATAAGCATATCCAGGGAAAAAAAACAGTGAAAGAAAAAGAATGTGCTTTCCTAAATATGCATAAATGTCACATTTGACCACAAAATAAAACAAACAATAAATAAATAGAAAACAAGAAAAGCTAAAATATTTGTAATTTTATTTTAAAAAATTTTTTTAATAAAGAAAACCAAGTTTATTTTTAGGACCATTAAGATGACGTTATTGTTTTAATGAAAATTAAGTGTATATATATATATTTATTTATTTTTTTTATGTTATTTAAACTAAAAAAAGTATTTATACACTATACAACATTTATATGGTAGTATTTGTTTACTGTTTTTAATAGATGTTGATTTTATTTAAAAAAAATGTATGTACAGTATTTTATTACAGTTAACAGTTATATATATATATATAATGTATTTTTATAAATGAGATAATGAGATACCATTAATTTGATATAATAATATAAAATATTATATGTAATATAAATCTAAAAGACTCATGATACAAAAGTAAATATTTCAGAAAAAAAATCAAAATGCACAAAATACATAGTTATTTATATATTTTGATATTTATTAAATACAATACAATATTATACATATATTTATATATGTTTTACCAATTGTTAATTATTATATTATTAATTATATATTATATTATTAATTATATATTTTTTTCAGATTTCTTGTTTTTTTTTATATATTTCTTATTTTTTAATAGTAGTTTTTGGGGGGTGAAATGTGACCTGGACATTTCTTCTGTGAGATATTGTCAGATGTGAAAGTCTTCATGCTAATAGATTTCAGTGTCATACTCTCACACCTCCTTACTATGGAAGGTGTGAGAGTATTCTCTTACTATTCTCTTGCACTAAAGTGCTGCTGATGTCTGCTTAAATGACCAAACATGGCTGTAACTGTTATTTAAAACACGTCACATGGTTTCTACAGCAGTATAAGCTCAGTCAGCGCATTGAGTCCGTGTGTCTTTCTCCTCTGCGAATATGATCATTAAACTCAAGCCTGTGTAGAAAACATAGAAAACAGCTATTTTAAATTCTAATAATATTTCACAATTTTACTGTATTTTTGCTATTTATTTTACCGTACCTAAATGCAGCCTTGGTGAGCAGAAGAGACTTCTTTCTAAAACATTAAAATTATTCCAAACTTTTGACTGGTATAGTTACTCGGCAAAAGTCTAAGACAGCATCTCGTGTTTCTTATTTAGACACTTAGGAGAAATAAAGGCCTCTAACCTATAAAGCTTGAGAGGAAATGACTCTGTTTCACAGAAATGACATCATTACTGACCAGATCCATTTATCACTTCAGTATAACCTTTTAGGCCTGATCTACTTCAGAAGCCCATCTGCTGGATTCAGAGATTCAGCTGGATTTTCTGACAGTTATCTGGCTATTTTCTCCCTGTTATCTGGATATGAACTTTCTTTCAGAATTAATATTTACATTTCTGCTAAATGAAGTTAGCTCGTTGCTTTATTATTTAGTAGAATGAAGTATTTCAGTGTGTTTTTGTTTTTCTGAACCTGTTGTCACTGATGGTTTTGCTCCCTCCAGGTCACTGGAATGTTTTAATTTTCCTCCCACATCCAGTCGAGTCTTCATGTCCTCACTGACAGACAAACGAGCGAAGCACATCCTCTTCATCAGGGTGTTTCTCTACTGCGGCAAGAACATTTCAACATGGACATGAGAGAGAAGTTAGGAGTCATTTTCAAAGTTCAACACAAATAAGAGTGGATTTGTTCACCACAATAAAAATCATTAATAATTAACATCTTACCCTTCAGGAATGAGACCGCATATAGATCACGGTGAGACAGATCCACCAAACAAATCACAGCTGCTGGAATCTAATGAGAGAAATTAATTGAAATTAGTTCATTAAAATTAGTTAAATGTTATTTATTTTCAAAGAAAGTAAATATATGTAATATTTTAAAATTAATAATTATACATTAAAATACAATTATATATATATATATATATATATATATATATATATATATATATATAAAATACACAATTATTGTGTGTGTATTGTAAAATACTATATATATATATATATATATATAAATAATAAAAATTGTAAAATACAATTATGTATACATATATATATATATATATATATATATATATATATATATATATATATATATATATATATATATAATACACACACAATTATTTAATTATTAAATGTTATGTAATTTAAAGTACTTTAAAATCAAAGAAAGTTAATATATTAAATATTTGAAAATAATTATATACATATATTTTAAAAATCAAATACATTTTTTAAATAAATGATAGGCTATATAATTTGTAAATCTATAGCAATAAAAAGTGTGTATGCATCACATTTATATATTTATATATATATATATATATATATATATATAAATATATAAATGTGATTAAATAAATATATTATTAAATTAGTTATTATTATTATTATTATTTTATAGTTATTACTATTTTTTTAAATTATGCATTCTTAAAGAAAGTATATATAAAGAAAGTGGTCCTTGGAGAGTCTTTAGCCGCTCAAACTCTCCTTCTCACCGTGCATTAGGACGATATAGACACACGTCCTCTTCCAGACAGATTCATAACATTTTATATGCATTGGAAATTGTTAATTATTGCCCTGATGGTGGAAATGGGAATTTTCACTGTTCTCGCTCTTTTCTTAAAGCCACTTCACTAATTTGTGAAGCTCAGTTATCTTTTGCTGCACATCGGAAATATTTTCTTTGGTTTTTCTCATTGTGATGATGATTAAGTGAATTTGGCCTTTGTTTTCCTTCCTATTTATATTTCTGTGAAACAGGAAACCATGGCTGGATAATTTCATTTTCATAATCACTCTGGAGTGCTCAAAATTGTGATTATGAATGGGAATATACTTCAGAGATATTTTACTCATAAGAATTTCTAGGGGTGCCAAAAATTGTGTCTAATGTGTATTTGAGAAAAGCATTTATTTCATAATGATATCTCCCCCCATTTTAAATTCTTATTATCCAATGAAAGGTTTTAGATTTTTGTGAATATTTTAAATAAAAGATCAAAAGGATTAACAATGCAGATTAGTTTTCACTGCCTTCTTTTTATTTACCAAGGGTGCTGATATTTTTGGCCATGACAGTATAGATAGATAGATTATATGAATAATAAGAAATAATATTTCTTTATATATATATTTTTTAATAATTTTTACATTTTGATTTCATGTTGACTTTAATGTCAGTCACTAACATCTCGCATCTTGAAAACCCAATCGATTGTCCCAATGTGTAATATGTTTTTTTTTTGTTTTGTTTTTTTTAACGGTTGACCAGTCAAAGTTGTTTTTGTGAGCCATGGCTGGCATTGCATGGCCCTTTTTCACTTCCTAATTTAGCCTCTAGTTCTGCAAACTGCAACAAAGGTGCATTTGAGCGGCGGCTGACGATCAGGAATACATGCAGCATTATCTGACATTTATAGGTCAGCTTCTCTGAACTGAGCTTCTGTTCAGCTGCTGAATGAAATGACAAGGATTCTGCAGTCTTTCATTTTGAACTCATGTGTGCAAATACAGGAAATAAGCACAAGTAGGAGGAACAGAAAAACACAAACACTCACACAAAGAGCGGAAGGAGGAAGTTACTGTGCAAAATAACTTAAAAGAATGTGTTGCAGGAACTTTATGTGCTCAGCTGGGGGCCGACACTGTTCAGAGGTGTGAGATATATATAAATATGCATGTAGCTTGTCATATGGTCTCTCTCTCTCTCTCTCTATATATATATATAGGTTAATAATTTAAATTTAATCAAATTAATAAATAATAATGAAATAATTTAAATTAAATGTCATTTAACTGTGTGTGTGTGTGTGTGTGTGTGTGTGTGTGTGTGTGTGTGTGTGTGTGTGTGTGTGTGTGTAAATGTAAATGTATAACAAGTTTCATTTTAGAATAAATAAATAATTAAATAATTTAAACATTTAAATGAAAACAAAAATACAATTATTTTAATTACCTATTTATCGAAAAATATCAAAATAATAATAATTTACATTAATTGTTTATTAACTATAAATAAATAAATAAATAATTGAATAATTGTAATTAAATACATTAATATTAATATTAATATATACTTGGTTGTTGTAGGTCTTGTTTTCTCTTATATTTTGTTAAAAAGTAAACATGAATTTAAGAATTAATTAAAAATTATTAATAAATGTTAATTTAATATTTGTAACATTTAAATACATAAATTGAATTACATACTTGTTTAAAAATACAACAACAACAATATTATTATTATTATTATTAACTGATTATTATGAGTAATAAAATAAATAAATAAATAAATAAATAAATAAATAAATAAATAATGAAATAAATAATGAAATATTATTAATTAAATTAACACAATTACAGCAATGGTTATGTTGGCTTCAAATATTTAGTTCAAAATGGATCTAAATAAAATCATTTAGGGAAATATTTCCTCCAAAATAATATTGCAACACTGTCATATGTTTGTTTTGTGTTTCCTCATTGTTTTAGTGTCTTGTTTTTGTGACTCACAGACAGGAAAAATACACTGTGCAATAATGACCTTTCTGAACTGAAATCTCAGATGACAATGCGTATCAGTAAAACTTTTTCTTAAAATGTTTCAAAGAGTATTTGAACTAAAGATAAAGAGGCTTGGGTGAGTTTTATATTTCCTCCACAGAAAGAGATACAGGAAATGATGTCACCATGACTAAAAACACCATGGCTGTTAAAATCTGACAACACCACATTTCCTGCGGCCTGAAAACTCGACGTGAGATTCAGAGCAGCTGTGAGCGCAGGTTTATCGACTGCTGTTTAGACAGCTGGAGTCGGGAATGAAAACCAGCCACATGCAAAACCTGATCATGATCATTTGAACTTATTGCAATAATATGTGCACTTTAAATCGGAAAGCATGTGGATATTGTGGCTGCCATCACTGCATGTAGTATTTTGGTGTCAGATGCGCTGGAATGAACATATCAGACCTCTGCATGTTTCCTGTGACAGACTGCATGTCATGCAAAAGCCACAGGCTCTTCTAGAAAACTTCATCATTGTCTTCTGCTTCTCAGAATGAGACATCAACAGCAAAAGACTGGTTCAGGAAGTTTAACTTTGTTATGTCACCTTGTGTCTAGGTAACAAACATCAAGCACATACTGGTTTCCCAATGTCTGTTTAATTGAGAAGATTGTTGTGCATCATGTGATCTGATGTATTCATGACAGATCTGAAGCATTAGGCCATTAGTTAACGTTTAACTTGCATTTCACTGATCTTTATTTCTCAACACCTAAAATCATGCTCGATACAGATGTCGAGTGAAAAGGTGTTTTTCGCTTGCAAAGACTGAATGCTTGATTGCGTGTCTCATGGCGCCAAACCGCACGACTTCCTGTGTGGCACGCTCATTAGCTCTTCAGATTCCCTGTTTGTGCTACAGTTGCTCTGTGTCATGCTCATTATACAGTATGCATTATATTATGAGTATATAACATGCATTATATTATGAGCATATGCATTATAATATGAGTATATAATATGCAATATAATATGGGCATAGGATATGCATTATATTATGAGCATATGCATTATAATATGAGTATATAATATGCATTATATTATGAGCATATGCATTATAATATGAGTATATAATATGCAATATAATATGGGCATAGGATATGCTTTATATTATGAGTGTATAATATGCATTACATTATGAGCAACATGCATTGTATTATGGACATAGAATATGCATTATAATATGAGTATCTATATATTATGAGCATAGAATATGCGTTATATTATGGGTGTATAGATTATGCATATTACATGCATTATATTGTAGACATATAATATACATTATATTATGGGCATAGAATATGCATTACATTGTGAGCGTATGCATTATATTGTGTACGCATAACAAGCATTTTATTATGGGCATATATTATGCAAATATATTATGAGCGCATACAACCCGAATTCCGGAAATGTTGGGACGTTTTTTAAATTTGAATAAAAGGACAACTAAAAGAATTTCAAATCACATGAGCTAATATTGTATTCACAATAGAACCAAGATAACATAACAAATGTTTAAACTGAGAAATTGTACAATTTTATGCACAAAATGAGCTCATTTCAAATTTGATGCCTGATACAGGTCTCAAAATAGTTGGGACGGGGGCATGTTTACCATGGTGTAGCATCTCCTCTTCTTTTCAAAACAGTTTTAAGACGTCGTCTAGGCATCGAGGTTATGAGTTTCTGGAGTTTTGGTGTTGGAATTTGGTCCTATTATTGCCTGATATAGGTTTCCAGCTGCTGAAGAGTTTGTGGTCATCTTTGATGTATTTTTCATTTAATGATGCCCCAAATGTTGTCTATAGGTGAAAGATCTGGACTCCAGGCAGGCCAATTCAGCACCTGGACTCTTCTACTATGAACCCATGCTGTTGTAATAGCTGCAGTATGTGGTTTTGCATTGTCCTGCTGAAATACACGTCGTCTGGAGGGAACCATATGTTGCTCTAAAACCTTTATATACCTTTCAGCATTCATAGTGACTTCCAGCACAAGCAAGCTGGCCATACCGTATGCACTTATGCACCCCTATACCATCAGAGATGCTGGCTTTTGAACTGAATGCTGATAACACGCTGGAAGGTCTCCCTCCTCTTTGGCCCGGAGGACACGGCGTCCGTGATTTCCAACAAGAATGTCAAATTTGGACTCGTCTGATCATAGAACACTGTTCCACTTTGAAACAGTCCTCAGTCCTCAAATGAGCCTTGGCCCACAGGACACGACGGCGCTTCTGGACCATGTTCACATATGGCTTCCTTTTTGCATGATAGAGCTTTAGTTGGCATCTGCAGATGGCACGACGGATTGTGTTTACCAACAGTGGTTTCTGGAAGTATTCCTGGGCCCATTTAGTAATGTTAATGACAGAATCATGCCGATGAGTGATGCAGTGTCGTCTGAGGGCCCGGAGACCACGGGCATCCAACAAAGATTTCCGGCCTTGTCCCTTACACACAGAGATTTCTCCAGTTTCTCTGAATCTTTTGATGATGTTATGCACTGTAGATGATGAGATTTGCAAAGCCTTTACAATTTGACATTGAGGAACGTTGTTTTTAAAGTATTCCACAATCTTTTTCTTTTTCAAACAAATTTGAAATTAGCTCATTTAGTGGATAAAAGTGTAAAAATTCTCAGTTTAAACTAGTGCTGTCAATCGATTAGAAAATTAAAAATTAAACCTCATCACACAATGATAGATAACCTTCGGGTTGTATATTATGCATTTAACAAGCATTATACAGTATTATGGGCACATAACATGCATTATATTATGAGCCTATAATATGCATTATATTATGGGTGTACAGTATATATTATGCATATAACAAGCATTATATTATGGGCACATAATATGCATTATATTATGAGTTTATAACATGCATTACATTATGAGCATGATAGAGCTTGTAATGTATGCTTATAATATAATATGCATTGGCAAAATATAATTTTAAATGGAAAAAGTAAGCATTTCATGTGCAAAAGTGTAAAAATATGCGTAATAGAACGCGTGCATTATGCATTACTGAAATTGGTTAAAATGTGTTACTGTTAATGCAAGATAATATCATCCATATTCATATGAAAGAGATCATGAAGGAGGTGTTGATGATTACATGAAAGTGTGTTTATTGGCATATAATTCACAGATCTCTAGGTTCCCGTCACCCCTCTAGCAGATTTAAATGTTATACACACAACATTTGATTATGTGTTCAGCCATGAATAAAAGCGCAGTCACGTCAAGAATGATAACTATAATGAAAACTATATTAGCATCCGCATCACTGGACCATAATGATTTGTTAATTATAAGTGTGCACTTTTTTTTGTATGGTTTTTGTTTGCAGGCACAAAACACCTTTTCACAAATTTCTTTTAAAATAATTTTAGTAATTTTTATTTATTTATTTTTTATTTTTTCATTAAACTATATAAAAATAAGAAATCTTGCCTTGGCAGCTATAGATGAATAAAAATAAGTTTAATTTTTATTTAAAAAAATTTCAAGTAACAAAAATGTATGGGCATAAATTGGCCTCAAGACTGCATTTTTTTAATCTGATTTTTTGGGGGAATTAAAGTCTCTCCATCTTAATCAGCTCCTGATGTTCAAGAGATCTTCAAGAACTCAAGGTAAAGCCTTCAAAAAACCTTTAAACCTCAAGTCTTTCTAAACCTTGAGGAACTTCTCTAGTAACTTCAGTGCTGATGTTTGGATAAAGCAGAACTGTGTCTGTTTGCAACTAAAGTTCCTCTTTGTCTTTGGCCTGTTTTTTTTTTTTTTTTTTCTCTCACATAATGTGATAAATCTATGCACTCTTCACACACTTTAATTCTGTCTCTGTCTCTTTCCACGTGAGGATATTCAGTCTTCCAGAACTCTTAGAACAAGAGATGATTGTGTGTGCGACTCTGATACGAGAGCAACATTCCTCAGCTGGAAAAAAACGTTAATGCTAGCCGACTTTTTTTTCCACCCCCTAATATGGTGAAAGGCCTGCGCGGCAGTGAGATAGTTCAGCGCTTACATCACCAGCATCAGTGCTCTGGAGTGAGGAATTCTGGGGGAAAATGTGTGACGTTTCTCTGAAAACAAACCCATTCCAGTCTTTTACAATAGATAAATATTACAAAAGCCACAGCACCTCCCTTATTTATGCCCTTATAAGGGACTGATTTTCACATTTTAGCACTAATTGGACGGGAATGTTATGGATTACTGTGGAATAGATTTAAATCAATGGTGCTGAGAGGATCAGGCTTTTATTGGTTTTAGATGGAAGCATGATCAAACGATTTTTTTTTTGTCTCATTGCACTGCATCTGCATTAGGCCTATTGCACTGTATAAAACTATCTATCTATCTATCTATCTATCTATCTATCTATCTATCTATCTATCTATCTATCTATCTATCTATCTATCTATCTATCTATCTATCTATCTATCTATCTATCTATCTATCTATCTATCTTAAAACAGGCAGAACAAAACAACTATACACACACACAAAATTAAACTAAACTTGAACTAAAATTTAAATTAAAATGGAAAAACTAAAGAGCAAAAACTAATAAAGGTATCTCAATGATACTAAAATAACACTGATTTACATACAGTGGAGGAGATAATTATTTGATCCCCTGCTCATTTTGTAAGTTTGCCCACTTAAAAACAAAAAAAGAGAAGGGTTTCTCATTTGTATGGTAGGTTTATTTTAACTGATAGAGACAGAATATCAAACAAAAAATCCAGAAAAAAAAAAAGATCTACATTTTAGTAAGTCAAATAAGTATTTGATCCCCTACCAACCAGCAGGAGTTTTGTCTCCCACAGTTTGGTTATGTGCACATGTGGAACTCAGATTAGTCCTGTCACTTTAAGAAGATACTCCTTATTTCAGCTCGCTGTGTGTATAATAGACTCCTGTCCATAGAGTCTGTATCTTCCATTCCAACCTCTCCACTACCATGGCCAAGACCAAAGAGCTGTCAAAGGACATCAGGGACAAGATTGTAGACCTGCACACGGCTGGAATGGACTACAAGACCATCAGCAAGAAGCTTGGTGAGAAGGAGACAACTGTTGGTGCGATTATTCAGAAATGGAAGAAATACAAAACAACCATCAGAACTACACGGGAGGAGCTTGTTAATGATCTCAAGGCAGTTGGGACCACAATCACCAAGCAAAACATTGGTAACGCACTACGCCGCAATGGATTGAAATCCTGCAGCGCCTGCAAAGTCCTTCTGCTTAAGAAGTCACATGTACAGGCCCGTCTGAAGTTTGCCAACGAACATCTAAATGATTCATAGATGGCTTGGGAGAATGTTCTGTGGTCAGATAAGACCAAAATTGAGCTCTTCGGCATCAACTCGACTCGTCTTGTTTGGAGGAAGAGAAATGCTGACTATCACCCCAAGAACACCATCCCTAGAGTCAAGCACGGAGGTGGAAACATTATGCTTTGGGGGTGTTTTTTCTGCTAAGGGTACAGGATGATTTTACCACATTGAGGGGCAAATGGATGGAGCCATGTACTGTAAAATCTTGGACGAGAACCTCAGCCAGAACACTGAAGATGGCTCATGGATGGGTCTTCCAGCATGATAGTGACCCGAAACATACTGCCAAAGGAGTGGCTCAAGAAGAAGCACATTAAGGTCAAGCAGTGGCCTAGCCAGTCTCCAGACTTTAATCCCATAGAGAATCTGTGGAGGGAGCTGAAACTTCGAGTTTCCAAGAGACAGCTAAGAAACCTTAATGATTTAGAGAGGAGTGGACCAAAATCCCTCCTGAGATGTGTGCAAACCTGGTGACCAGCTACAACAAACATCTTACCTGCAGGGTTTCTGCATCAAGTACTAAGTCATGTTTTGCTTGGGGGTCAAATACTTATTTGACTTACTAAAATGTAATTTTTTTTTAAACATTTGTATGCTGCTTTTTCTGGATTTTTTTTGATATTCTGTTTCTATCAGTTAAAATAAACTTACCATAAAAATGATAAACCCTTCTTTTTTTAAGTGGGCAAACTTACAAAATCATCAGGGGATCAAATAACTATTTTCCCCACTGTATCAGGATCTGTAGTTTGATATATTCAACAAGAAAAGGTTATTCGACAAGCAAAAAAGTATTAAAAGTGTGTTTAACATACCAGAATGGAGCCATTCGATTGGATGAGAGGTTCTGAAAAATTAGAGGAATTCATAATGTCGGCTGAAACGAAAGCCGTTTCAGATATCATGGTTAAAGATTATGTAGACAAACTCTTGTTTAATTTGGAATAATGTGCACCGATTAGACATGCAATCTAAGACTGTGAATGTGGATTATGAACACAAACAGGGTTGATTTTGTTTTCTTGTTGACTTTAAAAGCAGCTCCATTAGTCTTTGTCAGATCTGCACAGAACTAGCGGCCAACAATTGAGCCGCTCATCATTCATAACACTCTACACGTCCCTCGTCTGTTCATTTGTTCAATATTTTGATAATGATTTAAGTTTCCAATAAAAATTGAAGTACCGTACTCTGTGTGCAATTTGACACATTTTGCATTGTTAAAATCCCCAAAATCAGTGCAAGAAATGCGACAAAAGTCTGCAGGTTCTGTTTTTTGTAAAAGTGGAGAATTAAATGACATGTTACTGAACACCGCCCTTCAGGCCCTTCACAATGCTCTGGTAAACGTGTTGTTCTTAAAGCCATCATACATGCTTCACTGGCAAATCCTTTCCCTCTCTATTTAGTGTTATGAATGGGTTTTGATTTCAGAATAAATCCAGGCGTCATTTGACTCTGCCTTTTCTATTTACAACCAAAACTGAGTAGATCAATAATAGGGTGACCAGTGTCACAAGGTGTCTCTTTTCCCACAGTGAACCAATATTTATAAGGTATATATTTATACAGGTATATATATATATATATATATATGAAGAGTTCAGATGCAAAAGCCTCTAAGTGCCGTCTGAAATTTTCTTCTAAAATGTGCAATTTTTATCAGGCTCCTATATAGATGTTCATTTATTTCCCCTTAATTGCATAGAAAATGACGTATACATTGACCATAAAGTGAAATTACTGTACCCACACATAAGAGCCTGATAAAAATGCTCATTTAGATGAAAATTTCAGATGGCACTCTCACTGTGTGTGTGTATATATATATATATATATATATATATATATACACTGTATATGTCCCTGTTTCATCTTTTAGGTTCACTGACTTGTTTTTAGAAAGAAAAACATTCCTTTGCCAATGCAAGATGTACATTTGTAGAGCACTTTAAATATTATATATATATATATATATATATATATATATATATATATATATATATATGTATACAATGTAATGTAACATTAAGAAAATAAAAGGCAACTTAAGTGCACTTAAAGAGAGACTTTCACGGCTGTTTCTTAAAACACACTTAAGTGCACTTAATTTGAAAAAGTTTTACTTTGAAGTATTTTTTCTCATTTTAAAGAAGCGCATTTATTTTGATGTGCTGATTAACATACTAAAGCGCATGTTCTTGATTATACAGTAATTTATCTTGATCATGTTATTTGATATTGCATGCAAAATTAATATTTTTAAAAGTACTACATTTCAACTTCATTGTTACGAATGTGCAATTAAAAAAGATTTAAATACACACATACACACTTCAATAGAATTGAACAAAATATTAGTTTACCATAAATGTTCAGCAGTACGCTTTGTTTCAAAGACAATATAGAAGTTAATTTTGAATTTACATATAAGGATCTGCTTAAGTCCTACTTAAGTGTGTCAAGAAAGCACTCAAAACTAATTGCATTTAATATAAATTTAAACTACAATGCATTTTAATATATTGTAAATAACATGCAATTAACTGTGTGAAAACATTACATTCAATTCACACCTAAATATATAATATATTCTTTTAAATTATAAGTACTATTTTTAAAAGTATGCAAATTTTTGCAGGTACTTTCTCGCTGTCTTTCAGCAAATCAGCTTTCAAACCACTTTGAATGTGGCTCACCCAATCAGAATTTAGATTCAGGTTTATAAAGTTAATTTATCTGCTGTGATCAGACTGGAAAATATCACAGTGAGCTTAAAGTATGTGCATGATAAGCCAAAGCTTTCATTTCAAAATGTGTATATTAATGACACACACATCTCTTTTTAGTAACTCACAGTGTCATATGATAGCAGTGAACAGTCATTTGATTTCTTAATTGTTTTTGCTTCATAATACCATAACACTAGCTGAACATTCAGTATTATGGTGTGAATAGGCCTCTTTAAAACTGCAGATTGGCAAAAGGTTGCAATGATTTTCCCAGGAATGGCATTGCTGTGGAATGATGATTGTATTTAATCTGGAGAATATGGACACGACTGTTTGGCAGGAAAAAAGAAAGAAAAAAAAAAGTGGTCTATTGCATAAGCAACAGCTTGACTGGCTGCTGTAGTGAAATGCCTGGAGATTTAGGTCAGAACTTCAGAACAAGGTACTTTTGTGGTTTGAATGTTAGCGTCATTCATTCAGCTGTCATGAGGCTAAAAACAAAACATTACAAACAAAGATATAGCTTTCTAAGGATATTTTGACCTTTGACCTGTATGAAGGTTTTTGATGCTAACAGACAAGGGGACAAAGGGTTATAGGTTTGATGTTGGTATTGTGGGGACATTATCTTTGGATTGTTTGAATGATAGTATAGAAAAATATAACTTAATTTGTTTCCTGCTACCTAAATTTCACAATCATTAAAAAAAAAAAAAAAATCTGGCACTAAGTCTCTCTTTTCTTTATTCAAAGTTGATCTAGACAGGTGCATAGAAACTATCAAAAGCTCTGTTAATCCTAAAGCAGTGAAAACGGCATCTCTATGTGTAAAGGTAAAAAAAAAAAAAATGGTAGGTAAGGTAACCACATGGTTTTTCTACATTAATCACAATGTAACCATGGTAATGTAGAACTGTGGTTATACAAAAAACAAAACAAACAAACATGGAATCAAATGATTCGCGATACGTGATCTGATTGGAGCGCTTCGAAACAGTGACTCATTTTGCTACACAATGATTTTAACTGATTCGGAGTTTCAAAAAGCTCCATTTCACCCATCAGTATACAGGTGCATCTCAATAAATTAGAATGTCGTGGAAAATTCATTTATTTCAGTAATTCAACTCAAATTGTGAAACTCGTGTATTAAATAAATTCAGTGCACACAGACTGAAGTAGTTTAAGTCTTTGGTTCTTTTAATTGTGATGATTTTGGCTCACATTTAACAAAAACCCACCAATTCACTCTCTCAACAAATTAGAATACTTCATAAGACCAATAAAAAAAAAAAAACATTTTTAGTAATTGTTGGCCTTCTGGAAAGTATGTTCATTTACTGTATATGTACTCAATACTTGGTAGGGGCTCCTTCTTCTTTAATTACTGCCTCAGTTCGGTGTGGTATGGAGGTGATCAGTTTGTGGCACTGCTGAGGTGGTCTGGAAGACCAGGTTTCTTTGACAGTGGGCTTCAGCTCATCTGCATTTTTTGGTCTCTTGTTTCTCATTTTCCTCTTGACAATACCTCAGATTCTCTCTGGGGTTCAGGTCTGGTGAGTTTGCTGGCCAATCAAGCACACCAACACCATGGTCATTTAACCAGCTTTTGGTACCTTTGGCAGTGTGGGCAGGTGCCAAGTCCTGCTGGAAAATGAAATCAGCATCTTTAAAAAGCTGGTCAGCAGAAGGAAGCATGAAGTGCTCTAAAATCTCCTGGTAGATGGCTGCGTTGACTGTGGACTTCAGAAAACACAGTGGACCAACACCAGCAGATGACATGGCAGCCCAAATCATCACTGACTGTGGAAACTTCACACTGGACTTCAAGCAACATGGATTCTGTGCCTCTCCACTCTTCCTCCAGACTCTGAGACCTTGATTTCCAAATGAAATGCACAATTTACTTTCATCTGAAAAGAGGACTTTGGACCACTGAGCAACAGTCCAGTTCTTTTTCCCCACAGCCCAGGTAAGACAGCACTCTGTGAACAGCCACACCTTTCAGTAATGACCCTCTGTGACTTACCCTCTTTGTGGAGGGCGTCAATGTTCGTCTTCTGGATCATTGCCAAGTCAGCAGTCTTCTCCATTATTGTGGTTTCAAAGAACAAGAGATACCTGGAATTTATACTGTAGGGATGGTCATTAATTGAAACTCAAATGTAAATATTCTAATATTCTGAGATACTGATTTTTGACTTTCAAAAAAAAAACAAAAAAAAAACTTTTGAAATGTTTTACTTTACATGCAATGAATCTAAAATATATGAAAGTTTCACTTTTTGAAATAACTTACAAGAAAAAATGAACTTTTTCACGACATTCTAATTTATTGAGATGCACCTGTACGTGCTTTTTAAAATCGCTACAAGCGATGTTGAAATTCGAAAATGAAAGTGAAACGCTTGAACTGAATAATGGAAGTCGTGAGTTTGAATCAATCGGTGCGGTTCCAGCGTAAATGACTCACTCAATTGATTCGGTTTGTCTGTTCCTCCGCTTTTCGTGTCTTCAGTCATGTTTACACGACACTGTCAGTACTACTACTGGCTTAGCTCGCTATTTTTATGACATTAACTGAAATAAGTCAAAAAAGTATGATGTTTACAATTACGATACAAATATTTCAGTTCAAACATGTTCAGGTGCGGTAACCCGTTTACTGCTAACTAGTGAAACACTCCATTAATACGACGAGCTGCAGCTCAAAATACATGTTAGAGAAACAACGTGTGTTATGATCGCGTTTGTAGCTTAATTCACTATATTTGATATAGTTTGAGCTGCAGTTCAGTTGCTGACAGATCAATAGGACTTCTCCAGATGTTAACTGATGGACTGGAGTGGTGTGGATTATTGTGATGTTTTTATCAGCTGTTTGGACTCTCATTCTGACGGCACCCATTCACTGCAGAGCATCCATTGCTGAGACACTGATGCAATGCTACATTTCAAGTGATGCAATGCAAATTTTAATTTTTGAGTGAACTATTCCTTGAAGATTTTCAAGAATGAGATTTTTAGAATGTTCAGCAGTCACAAAGTAGCCAGCAGTGACGATACCATCATAACATTTGCACCGTGAGTCTTTTTTTCCTTGCAGCCGTCATGACACTTTGTTGATTCTTGTGTGCAATGACAAATGCTGCGAAACAAAACAGCAAGATATTAGTAAGTTTAAGGTCATGGAAGAGCTGCTGACTGACTGACTTGAGCGAAAGGCAAAGATATTTCCACATGTTTTGGGTTATTTTTAGAGCTCGTGAGAGACAAAGATATTTCACATGATGAGTTTAATGCTATCAGTTCTTTTGGTCAGGGCTTTATTATCAGTTTTCCCATGAATGTGTTCTGGAAAAAGGAACATGCCATCAGAAGTCTAAACAAACATCTTTCCCCTGAAGAATTCATGACCAGATGTGAAGTGTGGTTTAATTTAGCTGTGCAGGAGTTTCCTTTTGTCAGGAACTGATGCACAACCACCCACTACATGTCTTGAAAAAATAACACATGTTTACAAATGCTTCATGTGTGAAATGACACAAAAGCAACAGTGTAGCATAACAAGATCACTGTTTTCTGGAATTGAAGAGGTTGTGATTAATTTATAATGACATTTAAAAGCGAGTCAATTTTTTTTAAACTCCATTATGTCTATGGAATATTCATTATTGATTTTTGTTTATTAATATTTAATATTTCTGAGCAGACCTCTGAGCAAGTAATTTAAGTTCAAGGAAAAGGAACAAAAAACATTTTGATTTGGTTGTTTGTCTCTGTTTACACTATTCTCCAAGTCTCCATCCTGTTAAGTTTTTAACGCCGTGCCAGCATCAAGGCTATTTTCATGGTGATCTCTGAATAAATTATACAAGGTATACAATTAACAAAAGGTTATAAAAGACGTTTCAGATGTACGTTACGTTTTATGTAAATAATGCAGATATACAGCTTAGATACTGCAAGATAACTTATTAACCAGAAAACTATCACGCTTTAAAAAGACCAACTACAGCTTAAAGTTATCTAAAATGTAAAACTATCAATTGCAAAACCAAATTTGGAAACAAGAAAAGCAGCCATTTGTAGATGACATAAAAAAAGTGAACTTACATTTTAATTTCAGATGGCCAAAATCCAATTGAGTTAACTGCGACGCCCACTTTTCAGAAGTCCTGGGTCACATTCACTTTCTCCAGAGGGATTTCAGAAAGAGCTCTGATCCATTAAACCAAAGCAATGAATCACAGATGAATCACAATATTGGAAATGCTGATTTTAAACAGCCTAAGAAAATCAGGAGAAAAAAAAAAAAAAAAAAAAAAAAAAAAAAAAAATATATATATATATATATATATATATATATATATATATATATATATATATATATATTTATAAGGAAATGAAGCTATATATAAAGAAAAATAAAAGGCAATACATTTTAAATATATTGCATAACATTTATAAGACATTGTGTACTTGCATTAATGTAAAGTAAAACACTTTAGATAAGAGGGACACGTGCTGCATTTGTTCATGTTAGACCATGAATTTCTGATCTAGGATCTGTTACTTATTCTTGGATCCAAATGTGACATGTATTGAGATTTCTGGATGTCTGACGTGAGCTGCAGTTCTTCTGGCTGACTGCAGCCTGTGGAACTTCCTTTCTTGGCCCTCATTATAGAAACCTGAGTGTTTGTATCTCGATGAGCACATGCTGTTCTTCCTGTATTTCAGGCTGAATGTTATCTGCATTTTGACTATACTGATTCAGCAAAGACGCATTAAACTGATCAAAAGTTACAGTAAAGACATTTATAATGTTACAGAAAATCTCTATTTCTCTATCTCTAACTTTGCATTCATCAAAAATCCTGAAAAATAAAATGCATCACAGTTTCCTCAAAAATATTGTGCAGCACAACAGTTTTCAACATTGATAATAATCAGAAATGTTTGTTGAGCAGCAAATCAGCATATTAGAATGATTTCTGAAGGATCATGTGACACTGAAGACTGCAGTAATGATGCTGAAAATACAGCTGCGCATCACAGAAATAAATTGTATTTAAAATTTTATTCACATAGAAAACAGTTATTTTAAACTGTAATAATATTTGCCATTTTTACAGTATATTTTGATCAAATAAATGCAGCCTTTATGAAAACAAAACGTACCAACCTCAAACTTTTGAATGGTAGTGTATGTGGTTATCTATGAATATAAATGATTAATGTATGAATAAACATCAAGTTCTGATAGACTTTGATCATGCATTTTCTAGTTCAGTGTGGACAGTCATTGAGTTACACTAATTAACTATATTAGTTGGCAAAAATCATTATGATTATTAATATTAATAAATATAGCTATTTATTGAACATTAGTAAATTCCATACTATTTAATTGTTAAAACAGAATTTTACATGAAATGTAATTTACGGAATGGCCACATTTACTGTTGCTCAGCGAAATTTAGTCATTTCTACATTCAGGAAAATTTCGAAAAATTTCAGCACACAGATTTCACCCGTGTTCACACAAATTTGTCAACCCAAACAACAGAAAGATGCTGGGTTTGAAAGTGGGTTCTGCAACGTGTGAGCTGTGCTTCTTAACAATAGACAATGGACCTTTTTGGCAGCAAAACTGCGCTGAAATGTCGCTAATGTGAGCGTACCTTTAGTCAGCGATGAGCTCAACACAGATATCAGTATTATCTGAGCGCGTCTGCCTGCTCTTACAGCAGCAGCCGTCACAACACTGGCAGATGGCAGCTCAGCACCCGCGGGCCAAAACCGCTCACAATCACTGCTCAGTGTGCCTGACGACACACGCACACACACACACTCAGCTCAGCGTGCCTGGCATTAGCTTTCCTCTGCTGACACATTTGTTCAAAACCACACACACACACACACACACACACACACACACACATACACACTTTATTAAAAACTAGTGAGCTGCCTTGCTGACTACTGCCTACATAGGGAGCTACCTTCAAAGGGAGCGTTCTGACTGATGGAGAATATCATAGAAATCACCAGAGTTCTCTTTTGGAACACGTTGGGAATACGCTTATGATGCTTGAAATGTTCCCTAGGTAGGCAGCTCACTAGGTTTTGGAACAGATCCCTTATAACAGAACTACTATATACAGCAACCCCTCTCTTTCAGGGCAAGTCATTTACTGAATACAGTCTGAGAATATGTAAGGAACAATAACAGTGACTGTTGTGTGTTTTTGGCACATACAAACGCACTCAAACGCACTCAAACGCCAACACACACATTTCTTTCAGTTAGCTCTATTTCTATGGACCGTCTGCTGGTGTGAAAGAACAGATTCATTCTTTGCCAAGCAAAGACGTTCATATCTAAATCAGCTTCAAAATCACTAAGCCCTCACCATTTACCAGTTCAATTTGGATGATTTTTATGGACTTGCTGACAATTAAATGCATAAATAAATTTCTATATGTCCAGCCTCTGGCACTCAGATGATTGAATGATTATAAAAGCATTGATTTTTAATTCAAATGTGGATTAACATGCTTTAAATCTGCAGCACTACTAACAGTATAAGAAGCACATCATGGAGAACTGTAGTGAACTACAGGAGGTCAGAGATCATCTATTTTAACTGGTTTCCTCTCAGATGCAGCTATTGTTACCAGCTGTGTGAAAACACAGCGATATTTAAACCTGCTCAGTGTGTGAACATGAACAAACATGCAGAAATAATGCTGGATGACTAGTGGTTAACAACAATATCACAGAGGTGAGATATCACTTGATTAGTTGACAAGAAAAAAATTGTCTATAAATATCTTGTGGACTCACATTGAAAGAGGTCCCACTTGTTACACCCAAGCAACCACTTGGGCAGCCCAAGAAACACCTACAAAAATCATAGAAACTAAAATATAAAACTGCAGCAATGGCTAAAAATGGCCTACAATACAATAGAAACCACCTAGAAAAACCTTGCAAGCCACCATCTAGAGATGCCCCAATGAACATCTTAACCACTTATAAATGCACCAAAAAACACTGACTTTTTGTGGCAGTCTTGTTATGCATAAGCAGAAAACGTAAAAATGTAGTTTGTTGCTGCTGGTAAAAGTGAAGTGTTTAATCACGCAGTGCTGTTTGAACCCGTGTCAGCTTCGCCAGTGGTGTGAGTCTGGTGTGTATCTTTGCAGTTCTGTTTGGTGGCACGGAAATTATACACTGCAGCTTTAATAGTGTTTACAATCTCATAAATACATGAAAACAATACATGCACTCATTATGTGCCCACAATCACACAACACTCCCAATGTCCTGCATTATCAGATCAGAGCATCTGGAGTTCACATGCGTTTCTTCACTTCTTTGTGTATTATATGAAATCATTTTTTCACTGCAATGGCCAAAATGTGCATGTTTTTTCCATTTTTATCACCTTCATTTTAAGACTGGTTTGCAAAGCCTCAATAAACAGTCGAGTCAGTGCAAACCAGCCATAAGACTTTCTCAACCAAAAGCCTCTTTAAAAGTATACATGTGATATCACTTACTCAGTGTTTCCTGTGGAAACCCATATAAGCCGCTGAATGAAGAATAAAGTTTACATCTCACAATTATTTAATTATTTTTCAGAATTGGGAGATATAAACTCGCAATTGCGAAAAATAAATTCGGAATTGAGAAATAAACTTGCAACTGACTTTTTTTCTTGCAATTGCAAGTTTATATCTTGCAATTCTGACCTTTTCTCAGAATTGTGTGATACAAACTTGCAATTGCAAGTTATAGTCAGAATTGCGAGATATAAACACGCAATTGTAAATTTACACTGAACAAAATTATAAACGCAACACTTTTTGTTTTTGCCCCCATTTTTCATGAGCTGAACTCAAAGATCTAACACTTTTTCTATGTACACAAAAGGCCTATTTCTCTCAAATATTGTTCACAAATCTGTCTAAATCTGTGTTAGTGAGCACTTCTCCTTTGCCGAGATACTCCATCCTCCTCACAGGTGTGGCATATCAAGATGCTGATTAGACAGCATGATTATTGCACAGGTGTGCCTCAGGCTGGCCACAATAAAAGGCCACTCTAAAATGTGCAGTTTTATCACACAGCACAATGCCACAGATGTCACAAGTTCTGAGGGAGCGTGCAATTGGCATGCTGACTGCAGGAATGTCCACCAGAGCTGTTGCCCATGAAATGATTGTTCATTTCTCTACCATAAGCCGTCATCAAAGGCGTTTCAGAGAATTTGGCAGTACATCCAACCAGCCTCACAACCGCAGACCACCTCCAAGATCGTTTGAGACCAGCCGCCCGGACAGCTGCTGCAACAATCGGTTTTCATAACCAAAGAATTTCTGCACAAACTGTCAGAAACCGTCTCAGGGAAGGTCATCTGCATGCTCGTCGTCCTCATCGGGGTCTCGACCTGACTGCAGTTTGTCATCGTAACCGACTTGAGTGGGCAAATGCTCACATTCGATGGCACTTTGGAGAGGTGTTCTCTTCACGGATGAATCCCGGTTTTCACTGTACAGGGCAGACGGCAGACAGTGTGTATGGCGTAGTGTGGGTGAGCGGTTTGCTGATGTCAACGTTGTGGATCGAGTGGCCCGTGGTGGCGGTGGGGTTATGGTATGGCCAGGCGTATGTTATGGACAACGAACACAGGTGTATTTTATTGATGGCATTTTGACTGCACAGAGATACCGTGACGAGATCCTGAGGCCCATTGTTGTGCCATTCATCACCTCATGTTGCAGCATGATAATGCACGGCCCCATGTTGCAAGGATCTGTACACAATTCCTGGAAGCTGAAAACATCATGGCCAGCACACTCACCGGACATGTCACCCTCTGAGCATGTTTGGGATGCTCTGGATCGGCGTATACGACAGCGTGTTCCAGTTCCTGCCAATATCCAGCAACTTCACACAACCATCGAAGAGGAGTGGACCGACGTCCCACAGGCCACAATCAACAACCTGATCAACTCTATGTGAAGGAGATGTGTTGCACTGCGTGAGGCAAATGGTGGTCACACCAGATACTGACTGGTTTTCGGACCCCCCCCCCCCCCCCCCCCCCCCCCATACAGTAGAACTGCACATTTTAGAGTGGCCTTTTATTGTGGCCAGCCTGAGGCACACCTGTGCAATAATCATGCTGTCTAATCAGCATCTTGATATGCCACACCTGTGAGGAGGATGGAGTATCTCGGCAAAGGAGAAGTGCTCACTAACACAGATTTAGACAGATTTGTGAGCAATATTTGAGAGAAATAGGCCTTTTGTGTACATAGAAAAAGTCTTAGATCTTTGAGTTCAGCTCATGAAAAATGGGGGCAAAAACAAAAAGTGTTGCGTTTATAATTTTGTTCAGTGTATGTCTTGCAATTCTGACTTTTTTCTTGCAATTGCAAGTTTATATCTTGTACTTTTGACTTTTTTCCTCACATTTTTTTCTCAGAATTGCGTGATACAAACTTGCAATTGCAAGTTATAAAGTCAGAGATAAAAGTCATTGTGAGATAAAAGTCAAAATACATTTTTTATTTATTCAGTGGCAGAGAGGGGTTTCCATAGTTCCCTATATGCCATCTAAAATACTTTCAATGCTGTCAAAAAGCTGCAGATGTCTGATAGCCTCATCACAATGAAACTGCTGACAGAAAAGGCATAGCATAACCTTCATTTGTAATGCTTCAGACCCTGTGTTTCTCCCAGTCAGGTGTGTCTAATGTTTGCTCAGCGAATTAGCGTTAAAAATTAACAGTGACCATCTAACCAGTATTTTAATGTTGACCAGTGGTGGATCTTGCTTCAGGAAGTTGCAAACAAAAGTGAAAACACACAAACAGAAGCAAACCATCACTAAACAACTTAATGGTAGCGTCTAGACATTATCAATAACAATTTGGCTACAGAATCCTATAAAGTGAGATAAAGAAAAAGAAAAGAAGAGAAATAAAAGAGGAAGAGGAATTTGTTTATGTATTATGAAGCACGTACAGTCCTAATTGTTGATATCATAAACGCTTGGAAAAGGGCAAGTACAAGAGTTATAATCAGTGTCTGTTATCATAAACACAAGCTAAAAATAAACCATAAACATTTAGAGCTATGTGAATAGTCCCCTAGATGGTGAGTCCAACAAGATGTTTATGTATTTCTATCGTATCACTTTTTTTCATGCCATAGTAACGCAGAAGAAATTCAACAGGCCTTAGCTAGATATAGTCCAGCTCTTTTGTGTTGCTGATGGAGGTAAAAGTGTCCAAAGGCAAACTGAAGGAACATTAGATGTGGTAATTCTGGATCTGGCAGATTAAAACACCATTAACAGCTCCAGATTAGTGCTTATCCACTTTAAATGAGGGCTTAATGATGCTAATGCTGCTTGAACAGACTTGCAGGAATATTTACCGTTTGCTTCCAACTTTATGCTCAATTTGAATTTGAAGCTTAAAGATACAATGCAAAGGTTTGATAAAATGTAAACTCATTTAAAAACGATTAAATCTGTGTATCACAAAAAGACTGAATCTCTTTTAAAAACGTTCACATTTCATACCAAATCAAAAGAAAAATAGAAATGAATATGGATAAAATATGGATAAATAGTCTTAAAAGTACATTTTACCAAAGGGGAAAAATAACTATTTTGAGGACTGTTAGAATTGCATTGCATTTATACAATTGAGACAAAATAACTAAAACATTAATTATGAGAGTTTAGCACATCTCTATTATAACGCAATTAATGCAATTTATAATTCTCAATTGTGATTCTTATTAGACTCACTGTAATACAATTATTTTAAGGCAGTATAAAAATGATATATTTTAAATTAAATATGTAATTGCACATCAGTGCAACCTAATCTAACTAATGTCATGTGACTTTCAATTATGTATTATTCATTAGAAACAAATTCTTGTTTTTGGTATAAAATGTGGTTAACAGTCATAAGAAGAAAAAAAAATATATATATATTTGTAATGTTCTTTAAATTTATTAATATTATTATTATTTGATTTTTAGCTGACTGACAAAAAAATAAAAATAAATAAACCTAAAAATATCCCATGGAGTGATGTTGAAGGAGGGGCCACACAGAACACCTTAGCAACCACCCAGAAAACCCTAGCAACACCTACAAACATCTTAGAAACAATGTGCTTGATTGCCATAATGCAAATGTTACTGTTTTTATTATTATTATTATTTATTTATTTATTTTTTTTACAGCTAAGTCAGATTCATTTCTTTCTTGTTACTGTTCTTGTCAGTTTTGTGAAACTCATTCCAACAAAATATAAATCAAAATTGTTAATTATTTAAACCTCAAGAGTTGAACCTAATTAGGTAGGTAACGAGTTACACTCGTTGAATATACTCGTCACTCATGAATACATCTTCAAGGCATCGATACATCAATAGTTAGTAAATAAATTCAAGAGATTATAGTTCATATTGTACAGTTGTTGAAGTGTTTTTGCACTCAATCTTTTATGATGTGCAATGATCTTCAGAAAACCTCTCCAAACACAAGGAAAGCGTTTGTGTTCAGGCAAGCGTGCACTGATCTGGCCATTATCAGCGGTTCCAGAGTTCAGCAGATATTGCGTCTGTCCTTGACGACTATTGACCGAGTCCTGGCATGAGCTCAAACAGATTCGCTCCGGGGCTCTTTTATGGGTCAGATGAAGTCGCAACATGCCAATGTGGGTCAATAGTGGCCAACATTCACTTAACAGACGAGATCCTATGAAGATTTGATTAGAACTGATAAGACTGAGCTGCAGGAAGAGTTTGAGATTGTCTTTGTTAATTATTTAATGGCCTAACTCAGTTTGTTTTGCTATCTAAAGTTACAAATGCTGTACTTTGTGTAGATGAACTTCTGAAGTTCCCACAGAAATGGAAATAAATACACTCATACATACAGTACACACATTAATGGGCATGTTTGATTATTTATTTATTTTGTAGATGTAAAGCCTTAAAATTGTACATTTGTAATTTCCAGGCCTCGAAAACACAAAATTATTATTTTTTTTAAAATGCAACTACTCTTTTCTGGTTATGCTCAGCTCTAAAATGTAGAATTGGCAAAAAATTGTTCTATTTTTTAATGCATACGAGTAGACTAAAATTAATTTCACACATAGGTCTGTATAATTTAGTTTTGTTATCTAAAGATAAAAGTGGTGTAATTTTTCCTGTAGATATTCTTCCCACGGTAATGGAAAACCTGAAAATGTACTTTAGTCATTTCCAGGTCTAGAAATAAATATAATTTTTTAGGTATATGAAAGGTCTAAAATAAATTTTACATTTAGGTTTGCATAATTGAGTCAGTTTTGTCATCTTAAGTTAAAAGTTCTGTACCTTTTTTTTTTTTTTTTTTAGATATAAAACTTGAAGTGTACTTTGTCATTTAAAAGCACAAAATTATTAATAAATTAAAATAGTCTTAGTTAAGGTACATTTTTCTGGTCATGCACAAAACTAAAATCTATAACAGACTAGACGTTATTTTTTAATTGCAAAAAATACCTATTTATTTCTCTGTATCCTCATCTAGCAATTACAAATTTATCAAATTAGTTGAATTCCTTAAAGGGACAAGCCGACACGGCTGAAAGCGAAAAGCACAGAACAAACATTTAAAAAGATGTCCATCTGAATATTACAGATTTTTATTTGCATTACAAAACAAAAAATTGTGCATTCCAAGACGTCAACATACAAAAAAAAAACACTGCATGACTTTAAAGCATTTGAGCAAGTCAACCAAGGTCACAAGAGATGTTACAAGAGTGAGTCTCTGTTACGTGTCACTCAAACTCCTAGCCCCGCCCCCTCGCCACTTCTCAAAGCAGTGAAGCTTCACGCCAGGCTCCGCCGCCTCCTCATCCATATCAACAAACTTCATGAGAATATCAGTGGTGCGCTTTACAAAAAGAGGAGTACGTGGGCACAGAAACATAGGGCTTGTACAGACGTCTGCATTTTTTTGGTTGTCCAATCACAATGCGACTTAGGTCATATTTTTCCGTTAAAAGTTAAACAGCGAGAAGACGTGAAAAAGAAGGCAATGTGGAATGTACAGTGCATAGAAGTGTGCAGAGCGAGTTTCATGACGAACCCGCCTGTTTCTCCTGTTCGATGGCTGAAAGACAAGAGCAGAGTGTTATTCGTCAAGCCTCGGGTTTCACCGTTTTATGTGCATGCCTCAGAAAATGTGAGAGAAATCGTACTTTCTTTAGACGGCAAAGGATTTTTCTCCTGAGTTTCTGTTTTCTTCAGCTTGGTTTTGTCGAAGCTGGTCACCTCCTCGAGATTTGGCTTGTCAGACATGTTTGCAGTGGGTCTGAAATCAAATGACAGGAAATGGCTTGCTGTTAAAGATGACACACACACAAAGAGACAAATGCACGCAGACACAAGGCCTTATGACTAATACAGAGGCATTCAACATTAATATTCATATTAGTGCACAGCCAATATGGGCTTTTCCAATCCTTTGTTTCCCAAATCTGTAGTATTTGGTGTCCTAATGTAACAAAATGCACTTAAATGTGCATTTCAAAGATAATAAAGCAATGCAACAAAAAGAACAAAAATGCGATATTGTAATAACTGGTCAAAGGAAACGCTGGTGTTGCATCACAGTCTTGAGTATTTGGTATGTAACCACCGCCCTTTCCTGCTCATTCTCGCGCACATTTCACTTCATATCAACATTTCTCTCTGTAAAACATCATTTTAGCTTTTGCAACGATCTGAGCATATTTGCAACTCGCATTTATGCAATATTTCCCATTTTGGCGCATTGAACAAAAACTAAATCAAGCTCATCATTCCTGAACAAAGAAACTACAAAGAAACCTCATCTGTCGTCTCTGACAGATATATCCTAAGAATCACATTTTACATACAAGATAATTAAATTGTGTCACATTTTCTGGTCGTGAGTGTAAAACGGATGCATTTATACTGTGGTGCATTTCGCCAATTATGCGTAAAAGCGAAACGAGATTATAAAAATGCATTCGGATTGACATGATAGACTAGAACCTAAAAGATAAGTAACGATATATTCGTGCATTCTGAAAGGAAAAAGCGACTGTCGTGCTCACCAGAGTTTGTTGTAGTTGAAGTGGTTTATTCTCCAGCGGATGCAGCAGTGTGAGCAAAAGCGCAGAATCACTGGATTTATAAGCAGAGATATGCAAATCACGTGACTGACGTCACCGCAACGTTAGATGCATCCTAACTTCGCCGAGTCCCTAGAAATATTAGAAACCCACCAACTAGATAACAAGAATACAGCTTTTAGTTAAGAAACATTGGAAACATGCATGTATTTGAGAATTTAGGCAGTGAGAAAACGCACGAGGAACTGAAGTGAACGCCCTCTGAGAGCAACGCTGCTGTTGTGCGACAGCGACATCTGGTGGACAACCACAGTACAACTACAACATCTTTAAATAAATAGATAATCACTTCTTTTTTAACGGAAAAGTTTTATTTTTCTGTTGGACAAAATTCAAGTACAAACATTTATGGCATACTTCTACTATAATAAATATTTTTACACATGGGGAAACGGAAGAAACAAACAAACAAAAAAACTCACAAGATCACAAACAAATATATTATCTTTTTTTTTTTTTTTTTTTTTTTTGGATATTTACCCAGTAAAGTCAGTTCAACAAAACCAGATGCAGCAACAATTGAGCTGTAAATTGATTATTTGGTGGAAATACTGCAAAACTCCTGCCTTTTGTCAGGCTAATAATGCTAAACACTCTTATGGCTCTAAATGAATGAATGAATGAATGAATGAAGCGTATTGTTTTGTGTTAAGCAGGCCCATACACCAGACATGTACTTTATAAAAGAAACCGTGTTTTAGCTGTCAGGGAAGGAAAGCCAATCTAGATTGTAACAGGAAGTGTGTGTGATCAGTTCCTGTTAGCTGCTAGCAGACTATTTAGAGACATTCGAGCAGTTCCTTGCAAAATTGGCTGCACTTTTTCATCATGTTCTGATGAAAATAGGAAACAGATGCTCCTTGTTAAATGTTTCTTTGGATCTCTTTTATTGAGTGTGTGTTTGCAAAGAGGAACAGAGAGGTTTGAATTGGATTGAGTTTACATTTTTCAAGATTTTATAAGTGATATTCTACCTTTAAAAAATGAAAACAAGTACGCTACAAAATACAACAGACTAATTAAACTATTAGTGACCGAGTGAAGGATTCATCTTGTACTGCTCCTTTTCACTTTCAATTTCAAATGCATACATTTTGCTATAAAAAAAAAATGAAATATCCGATTTTTTTTTTTTTTAAATAAAAGTGAAACAGTTTCTCCTTGTCAAAGTCAGAAATACAACAAACTAATTCATTAGTGAGAGTAAAGGATTAATCTTGCAGCCCCTTTCCTCCTGAAAAACATCTAGCAATTTTACAATAAAAAAATAACTAACATTAAAATTCCCTGTGCTTTCTCATCATTTTATGATGAAATATATGCAAATGGGTGCTGTGTGTTGCTCTTGCTTGTTTGTGCAAAGTGAAATAATGACATTTGTAATGGACTTTTGTTTTAATGGTTTGATTTCACAAGATTTTACAAGTGAGTTTGTGTTTTAGATTACCCAAAAACAACAACGACAACAAAACTAATACACACACACACACACACACACACACACACACACACACACACACACACACACACACACACACACACACACACACACACACACACACACACATATATATATATATATATATATATACATAAGTAAAAAAAAATAATTAAAAAAAAAATTAAAATGAATGACCAACGGAAAGATTGATCATGCGAGTCCAGCTCCTTTCCATTTGAAATTAAAATGTAAAAAAAAAATTAAAAAAAGAGACTAACAAGAAAATTATGTCCTGTGTGTTTGTGTGCAAAAAGAAAAAGTTTGGTTTGAATGTTAAATACTTTTGTTTCAACAGATTGCATTAACATTTTACAAGTTAGATTTTCTTTTAAAAATCTCTTAAAACATTTTTCTCTGAATATTACTCTTTAGCTCTCAGTCTGTGCATTGTACTGTTATGGATGTTTGTTATTTTGTCTATTTTTATTTATTTATTTATTTTTCATAACTTAAGCGACCATGGATTTTGGAAAGGCGCTATAAAAACTAATTATTAGTAGTGTACAATGAGGCTAAAGGCGCACCCTAAAAAAACAAATAAATAAATGTGCTCTTCACTGCGCCCAAAGTGTATATGACTGCAGAAAAACTAATTATTGTTCAATAAATATACTGTCTTTAAAATATGTTAATATAAAACATTTTAAAATACAGCAACAAAATCATTTTAAAAAGTAAAGATTCTGAAAGCATTGAAGGAGATTCAATAATAATTTAATATAGATTTACAGTAGTAACAACAAATGATATATTATTATATGATTAATATCATGTTTTTAAATATGATGGTTTCATTCTAAACATGGTGATTATCTCTAATATGGACACCCAACATAATATATGATATTTACCATCTGAATCCAACCATGTCATGTCAACAAATGGAAAAGTCAGCGATCTATTAATTATCATGTTAATTACTGTGAGAACAGCAGGGGCGCCTTTTACCCCAAATACCATACTTTTACATATTCTTTCGTTATTTAAAAACTGTTGCTTTTAGTACCTTAAACAAAACTGAAAAATCATAAAGAAGACATTTGCCTCAAAATATATTCAATAGTTTTAGCGATTCTCATTTGCTACTTAAACCTACAACATTTTAAAAACCATCAAATATTAGACCAAGTACGCACAGAATCAACTTTGCGCTGCTGAGCGCGATCGCGTCAAGGTTCAGACAAATTTGCACGTGCATCTTGAAAAGCGGATGTTTTGGAAGGTGCTACTCCAAGTTTTTCTGCCATCTAGTGGTTTAGAGGAAAATAATATCAAAGGCACCTTTTACCCCATTGTACCCTATTATTTTAGATTAAATGTGCACAAAAAACAAACAAACAAGCATTTTTCTGGTGCAAGTTTGTTTACTTTTGTTCTTTGTTTTCACTTTATCGGCTACAAAAATCTATATAATTTCATCGAGATTCATGCTTTCTACTACATGTGTTGAATCTATGCAATTCACAAATTGCCACAGGGCTCTGTTTCTGTAACTAACATGGTATTAATTTTGTTTAACCAGTTTATGCATCGTTCCTCCTACTTAGTGGTGAAATATCTGCTGTAGAGGTCGCTGTAAATGGCCTGGTTGTCCACTCGTATAGCGTTGCGCAGCGACTGCCAGAACCAGGCCTCGGCGGAGGGCGAATGTGGCCACTCCAGGATGCTGCGCCCGCAGAGCCGTCTGCGCAGCCGCAGAAAGTGCGAGTGCTGCAACACGGGCTCCAGCAGCAGCAGCACGATCACGTCCTCGTTATCCTCCAGAAGCCTCTGGTGCGCCAGGAAGATGGCCAGCTTGAAGGAGCCGCTGTTCACGTAGCGCTCGGTCAGGATGAAGACGGTTTTGCGGCTGTGCTGGATGCTCTGCGTCAGACTGTCCAGAATGGGAGAACCGGGAATCCAGTCCCGTTCCTCCAGGCAAATGGGCAGGAATCGCTCGCTTTGTTCCTCCAGCTGCACTCGCAGGTGATTGAGTACCCAGTCGGACACCTGCAACATCGAGACTCATTGAACTGAACTGAATCAACACTGAACTGAATCTAGCTGAATAACAACACTGTTGTCTTCTGTAGAGCTGCTGAGTTCTGGACTGAACTCGTTTTATGAGTTATTGAACTGAGCTGAATAATGACACACATGCAGCTAACAAAATATGTTCTAAAAACATTTTGATAACATTTCCATTCCATTATAAGAACGTTATTTCTGAATGTTCTCAGACATTTTTGAATTATTTCAAAAACATTTTTTTCTTGTTTATGCAAAAGTTAGCAAAAACATTAAGGGAATGTTCCACTTGATAACTTAAAAAGAACATTGGACCGCTACTTCTTGAATGTTGTACATTTAGAAAATTAGTAAATAGTAAAAAGATGCATGAATAATTTGAGAACATTATTAAAGACCAGATAAGAACATTTAAAAATGTTCTAGGAATGTTTCAGTAACATTATCATTAAGCTATGAAAAATATTATTTCTGAATGTTCAGAGTGTCCAGATTTTAAATGTTTTAAAAACATTTTTTCTTGGTTTTGCAAACATTTTTAAATTAATTATTAAATTAGTAACTTTTGAAATGTTCCGAGAACAGTTCATGTTAGTTGGGTTTACATCAAAATTAAAATGTGTCTCATATTTAATGAAATTTGCATCATTGATTCTGTTGTTTTCCTGTTTATTATTGTGCTCTGAAACTATCTGCATTGTGAAAATGCTAAATAAAGGTGACTCGACCTGTGTGTCCTTGGTGTCGTAGGTGATGAAAGCATCGTAGATGCAGCTGTCAGAGCTCAGCTGCTGATACCCAGTAAATCTGGCTTTCAAATAGTAGAATAAGTAGGAAACGTCCCAGTAGAACAGGTGCATTGCAACGGCCACAAAAGTAGTGCATATAATGCAAAAAGTGGAGAAGAAGTACGCCAGAAATGCCAGCTGGTCATCAATGCATTCTGTAATTTCAAAATCTATCACCGCTTTACCTTTCCTCTCTTCAGGCATGGCGCACGTCACTGCAGTCACCAATCTGGGGAGCTTCACTTTAGTCTTGTAAATCCACAGAATGAATTCAAGCAGGTTGCATGTGCAGTGGAAAGGGTTGCCATTGAGCGACAGCGTCTTTAGGTAAATCTCGGTTTCAGATGGAAACGTGGATTGGTTGATTGTTATGAGGTGGTTGTGGCTGAGATCAAGCCTCTCTAGGTTTACCGCTCCCTGGAGGAATCCACTGGAAAGCTGGTATATTCGGTTGCACTGCAGATCAAGGAACTCCAAAGAAGGAACATCATTTGAAAAGTTACTAGATATTTTATCGATGTTGTTGTTACTTAAAATGAGCTCTCGGAGATTAGGGAATTGTCTCAACATTTCCCAACTAACGTTCGTCAGGTGATTGTGGCTCAGTTGCAACCTTTGAATGGTTCTGGGAAGATTTTTATAAATCCTAAAAGGGATCTTCCCAATGTAGTTATAGGATATGTCAAGATAGGTCAGATTGGTCAAGTCTTTGAACAGCCTATCGTAAGTTCTGTCTTTTAACCTCCACATCTTGCCGAGGCTATTGTGCTGGAATTGCAGCTCTTGAAGAGACTTGCTTGACATGGTTTTGGTGGTTAATGTATAGATGCTATTGGAGCTCATATTTAACACTTTCAAAGAGGGCAAATGTTTGAGAAAGTTCAAATTGTGCGTCACACCTTGCACGGTGAAGTAATGGGGGTTGTAACTAAGATCTAGCACCTCAAGACTCTGTAACTCTCGGAAAGCATAATCGTATGCCAGGTCAATTTTGTTGAAGGACAAGTCCAGATATTTGAGGTCTGGGAGAGTTGTGAATTCAGATCCATTGGGAGCCGTGGCGAAGCCATTTCTGGAGAGGTTGAGGCAAGATATGTTCCCGTAAAACTTAAACTGTTCAGGAGAAATTAAAAACAGGTTATTTCGGCTGAGATCCAACACACGACCGGTGGCGTAGCACTCTGGTTTTACAAGATTTTTTGGAACGTCAAACAAATTTCCTTTAGGATAAGGTTCTGACATGGAAGGCATCATGGATGAAGATTTTAAACCAACGCCTGCATCTTTACGCAACTGTCCGTTTACGGTCACTGGGTAAAGTCTGTTTTCTGAAAGATAGATTAGTTTCACATGTTGAAATTTTTCAAATATTTCCGCTTTTGCACGAACAATGAAGTTTACTCCTACATTCAACACTGACAGATTTCGTAAATCAAACAGAGAGCTGAAGGTCTCTTTTTGGACTTCTTTAAAAACCAAACCACAAAGGTGCAGCGTCCTCAGCGAGGTTAAGTTCGCAAAGCTGGGCGATAGCGTAACTGTGTTGGGGTAAGCCTGGAGAGCGTAGTTAAACGAGAGATCGAGTTTTGTCAGCAGTGGCAGATTATTCAAGAAAACATTATCTTGAACAGCTTTGAACAAGAAATTATACGAGAGGTAGAGTTCCTCGAGCTTTGAGATATTTGCAAACCAAGTAGGATCGATTTTCTCGATCGAATTCCCAGCGAGGTGCAGAATCCGCAGCTTTGCGAGGCCGGCAAAGGCTCGTGGATGAATTTCAATGGAAACATTTTTACACGGAATGCATGGATATGGAGCGTTGTGACATCGTGGGCAGTTCCCTTGGATTTTTAGACTTATCAGATTGTCGAGTCCTCGGAAATCATGCTCTCCGACGTACGATATTCTGTTTGAAGCAAGCTCAAGTGTCATCAGTGACACAGGTAATCCTTTGGGGACTTGAGTTAAGTTGTTGTAAGACAAAGTAAGATGTTTCAACCTGGTCAGGACAGAAAAACTTCCATCTTCTATGTGATAATATCTTGAGCAAGGATTCCAGTAGTAGCAGTTTCTCGAAAGGTAGATGAGTGACAGATTTTGCACATGCCTGAAGGATGTTGAATTTAACCGGGTGATCTTGTTCTCAGTCAGCTTTAGTTCTCGCAGATTCTTTGGAATATCTTTTGGTACGTCCTTTAGACCGATCCCGTTGAGCTCCAGTGTACGTAGCTTGGTCAAATTCGAAAACACCCTGCCGACGAACAGAACCTCCCTATTCCTATTGAGCCAGTTTAGATTTAGATTGGTCAGATTCAACAGGTCTTGAAAATCTGCTGCTGTTAAGTTCTTGATCTTGTTCTCAGATAGATCAAGGCAGGTTGTGTTCGGTAAGAATGCTGGAACCTGTTTGAGTCCACGTCCATGGCAGTCGACCACAACTGTCATTGTGGTTATATTTTCATGTATATCGCAGGGTTGAGTCTTCAGACTCGTCCTGTCCATTTGACAAAGGGCTAGTGTGATCTTCAGTGTCATAATGAGCCAGATGTCTAATTTTATCACCTGTGGGATATGAAACACAGAGCTGTTAAAAGGCATGGAGCAATATGACAAATTGTGACAAAAATATTTTTAGCTTATTAAAACAATTTTATGTGCATTACATGCAATTGTCTTTTTAACCTGAACAGCTTATGCAAAAGTCTAAGAGCAAGGTGTCTAATTTAAATACCGATGGGAAAATTAAACTGAGCTATTATTATATTAATTATACTAAAATGACTAAAACAATGCATTTTTATGAGCATGACATGCAATTGTCTTTGTAATCACGAACAGCATACAAAATCTAAAAGCAAGGCTTCTAATTTTATCACCTTTGGTATGAAACACAGAGCTGTTAAACATTATGGTGCAATATGACAAATTGTGGAAAAAACATTTTTAGCTTGTTAAAACAACACATTTTTATGTGCATGACATGCAATTTTCTTTGTAACCATGAACAGTATATGCAAAAGTCTAAGAGTAAGGCGTATAATTTTATCATTGGTGATAAGGTGAAACTGAGCAATTATTATTATTGAAAATCAACAAAACATTTTGGTGAACTATACCAAAATGATTTAAGCAATGCATTTTTATGTGCATGACATGCATTTGTCTTCATAACCATTCCATAATGCCATAAAAAAGCTCATCTCTTTAAAAATCAATTTTATATCGTATATAACAATGAATAACCATATAGAAAAGATAAATATTAGCTCATTAATTGAATGAAGTGCACTTCCTTACCATGGTAGCAATGTCTATGTAATGTCCCGGTGTAAGCTATGCAATGCGTAGAGCCAAAATAAGCGGCGTCTGGTAATGCACACACAGTTACATTTAGGAAACAGGAAGTTTTGGTTTAACAGTTAAAGATTATTTTAACACTAACAGCTCTAAATGCTGCTTTTGATCGGCACCTGGCAGTCCACTGACTAATATAAATGGTTCAGTTTCTGTTTAATGCTGTTTGTTTTATGTTTTTTTTTCATTAGTCACATCTTACTGGTCGCTGTGTGGATCAGTGCAGCCACAAAGATGAAAGTGGTTTCGTCAGTTGCCAGAATAAGTGAGGAAGTTCTGCCTACATTGTTCCTTCTTGTCTGTCACAGATCACATGCACATTTACAAACGTTACAGGGGCTCTCTTTAGAAATCAAAACTGGAGGAGTCCTTCTCCGTATACCCCCAAATCATAATTTAATTTCAAGACACAATCCCAGTGTTTTCAACATCAGGTTGAATAACTCAGCTTGCTTCATTATTTATCTGTAGTTCAAGATATGGAAACATATTTTAAAGGTGAAGTGATTTTTTTCAGTGGTAAGAACAGTTTCCCATATCAAGAATCACTATATGCCACTGCAATGTGCAGAGTCACTGTAAGTCAAACATTTGCAGGTTTATTTCCTTATAAAAATGAAACATTGACGCTGTGGTCACTGTTTGTTTGTGCTATTTATAGCGGTACCGTTTGTTGACACTACTAACACAGAAATTACACACTTCGTCTTTACAACTTGAAATTTAATAAACAGCATTTTTCTAAAGTTATGGATTTGGGCAGAACAACAAATTGCCTATTTGCATATTCTCTGTGAAATAACACTAGTATAATAGCATATAAAATGCACTTGTATAATGGGGATTTCCACTATATATGATTATGATGAAAATTTAGTAACACAAAGCCTTTATGCATAATGCATTATAAAAGTATTCATAATGTACATTGTAATGAATTATATCTTGTCATAAAGTGTTTTGACCAAAGTTAAAATGCATTATAATATTTGCAGATTCCTTGTTACGTTTGAAACTGGTCATATGTTTCAATGCATTATACTTTAAGGTGTAACAATGAATAGATAAGTATAACAAGGCTTTAAAACTGTGGTTGCAATTATGCATGAGATCATTCAGTGCATTGCAGGGTGCATTACAAGGCAAAATTAATGCATTAAAATACTTTTATAATTAATTATATTTTAAGGCTTCAGGTGCTACTGAAAATTCAATTCTTATTATTTAGGGCACTGTATAATTCAACTATATAACTCTTTTTACCTTCATTAACACATGCACATATATTCTCTGTTTTTGTGACATTATAAAGAAGTGAAATTGTTATTTTACCCACATATAAAGGCTACGTATATCATAAAATATATATCTAAGAATATACAGTTTTTGTTTCGTTACCTCATATTTAAGGCAATGACACGCTGCTGTGGTTTTCTCTTTTAATCACTTTCACACCGGTCCCACGAGGACCCTGGGTAACACGTCTTTGGAGACCAGGGGAAAAGCAGATGCCTCGCAGTGTTTCATTTTTTAATAAACTGAAATATACTTAATACTGTACATTGATTTGTTAGCATGAGATTTGAAAATCCTTTGTTCCAGAAAAACAGCAATTTCTAAGATATGATGATGGAATTTTAGTTTGGACAGGATTAATAAAAACTAATAAAAACTACAATAATTTGACCTGGACATTTAAAACCAAACTTAACAACAACAACAACAACAACAACAACAACAAAACATGGTTAGCATCCTGATTGGTGAAATGACTGTAAGGATTTACAGTAAGCATAAAATTACTTAAATTAGCATAAACTGCTACTACATACTACTAAAATAACAAGCTAAACCTCAAATAATGTAAAACTATATAAACGTTTAAAACAAATATGACGAAATCAGACAAAATTAAAATTCTAAAATTAAAATTAAAACAGGACCTAAAAATAAATGCTAATTCTATAATGGTATTGTAATGATAATAAAATAACACTGCTATGAGTATGTATTTATAATAATAATAATACTAATGATAATAATAAAAACTGTAAAATGATCAATAAAATAAAGTATTTGTAAAACATTATTATTATTATTATTTTATTTTATTTTTTTATAAAACCTGTATACATAATAAAATAATAAGCAAAATGCTGAAGCACAATCAAGTCATGAAAGAATGAAAGTGTATGCAGTAAAATCCATTGTTATTTTTTATTTGTAGTTATATGGACAATAAAACAAAGTCTACCAACATTAAATTAAAGGTGGTTTTGAGGAAGAAGCTTTCAAATGCAGAAATAAAGCTTTAACGCTTCAGATGTGTCAGCGAGTCCATGGAGTGTGTCCCAATCACAGAGTTTCCTGGAAGAGTGTGTTGTATTGCTGACTCTCAGTTGCCATAACACTTCTGAGACTGAACCAGAAGTACCTTTGCGCTTGAGGGTTCCTCGGCCACTCGAGAACTGATTTTTTATACAACCTCTTCCTCAGTTTCAGGTACTTGGAATGACAAGGTATTTTCTCCAAGAATATCAGTACGATAACATCATTCCTTTCATCCATGAGTCGCTGGTGGGCCAAATAAAATGCTGTCCTGAAGCTGCCGCTCTTGATGTATCGTCCAGTCAGAATGAAAACAGTGCGTTTACTCAGCTGTATGCTTTGGGAAAGGTTTTCAATGAGGGGACATCCAGGAACCCAATCCCGCTCTTCCAAACAGAGTTGCATCCTCGAGTCACCCTTGTCTTCCAGTTGAACGCGAAGCTCTTGCATGACCCACTCGTGAACGGCTGGATCAGTCGTATCGTAGACAACAAAGGCATCGTAGACAGTGCTGTTGGAGGAAAGCCGACGGTATCCCTTGAGTTTGGCCAAGCAGAAGTGGTAGATGTACCAAACATCCCAAAGAAAGAGATGGCTGGAGATGGTGAGCGTCAGGATGCTAAGAATCACAGATGTCAGTAAAATGCAGAGGATGATGGATAGGGAGTTGTGTTGGCAGGCCTGGATGTTGAGGAAAATCACACTTTGACCTTTTTGGGCACTTGGTGAAGCACAGGTAACGTCCATTGCGAGGCGCGGGATGTTCACAGATGTCCTGTTGATCCATCGGACAAACCACGTGGCATTGCAGGAGCACACAAACCGGTTGTTGTTCAAGTAAAGGGTCTGCAACTGGTCTATAACATTTCCCGGGAAACTCGACTCATCGATGAACTGGATGCGATTGTAACTGAGATCCAGGACCTTGAGGCTGAATGCATCCTTGAGAAAATTGGGAGTCAGTTTTACAATGTTGTTCTTGTGTAGAACCAGAGTTTGGATTGATTTTGTATAGTTAGACAAGCATGCAGGAACATCTGTCAGGTGATTCCCACTGAGGTCTAACAGTTTTAGGTTTTTAAGGTACACAAGGCCCTCCCAATGAAATGACTTTAAGCGGTTGTCAGTGATGTACAGCTCTGTGAGGGTGTCTGGAAGACCTTCAAAAACGTCTAGTGGGATGAAGTTTAGGTTGTTGCGAGAGATATCAAGAGACTTCAAGGCCAAAAGTTTCTTAAAGTAGTTGGCATACCTTGTGTCTCCGTCTCTCCACAACATATCAAGACGGTTGCCTTTAAACTCCAAATGCTCCAGAGAAAAACTCTCCATTTCCGTGTTGGTAGATGTCGAGATTTGATTATCGTTCATGATTAATTTGTTCAGCTTACCCAGGTTCTTTGTAAAATTCAGCATGTGAGTTAAACCCTCAGCCACGAAGTAATGGCTGTTACGGCTGATATCCAGAACCACCAGGCTGCTCAGTTCCTGAAATGCCGAAGAGAACATCAAATCCAGACGATTGTCCGAAAAGTCTAGATATTGTAAATTCTTCAACTGGACAAACTCAGAACCGTTCAAACTCTGGCTCATGGCGTTCCCAGAGAGATTTAAACAATTCAGCTCTTCAAAATCCAGAAATCTGGAATGAAGGAAAAATATGTTATTCCTACTAATATCCAACGTTTTTCCAAAGGAACTACATTCGTTGTTGAAAGGACTTGAAATCCAGAGTTCCTTGTCCTTGTATTTGCAGCTGCGTGCATATTCGTCATAAAGGAAATAGTGCATATCCTTCACTTCTCCATTGTGGTACTGTGCACCTTGCGACATTGGAGAACTGTAATGGTTTTCTCTGTGGTTAGAAAGCAAAGTTTCTCCTTGAGAAGGCATTGAGATTTTGTTGTCGGACAAGTTGATGATTTTGAAGCTTTTCAGGTTCCTCAGGACGCTGAGATGTGCTATCTTTATGAAGTTTGTGCCGAGATCAATGAGCTCCAGTTTGTTCAAATTAGCCAACGGTTGGATGTCTTCCTGCTTGAGTTCTTGAAAAACATACCCTCTGATTCTTAGGACCTTCAGAGATTTAAGGTGATGGAATGATCTTGAAAGGTTGAGGGATGTAGGATACACCTGGAGCTCGTAATTGAAAGACAGATCCAACTCTTCCAGATTTGGCAACAACGAAGGAAAGGAGGTGCATGTTATCTCTTTAGCCAAAAAGTTGCTGGAGAGGTCTAGAAGACTAAGTTGAGTCAGGTTTTGAAACCACTCCAAAGGGATGTGTGTTAAAGAATTACTATGAAGCCGAAGAGTCTTTAGGTTCTTCAGGGTCTTGAAGGAGTTTGGATGTATCTGAAGGGGAGCATTATTTGGGCATGGAACGCATGGGAAAGGTGCATTATAACAACGTGGACAATTCCCACTCAAGTCCAGTATCTCCAGCTCCGTCAGGTTGTGAAAGTCCATCTCAGTTATTGTCTGAATGTTGTTGTTGTACAGGTACAGCTCTTTGAGGCTGGATGGTAGTTGGTGGGGGATGTAGGACAAGTTGTTAGACTTCAGAGAAAGCAAAGTCATCTTGTCAAGCTGCACAAATGCATCCTTTTCAATATAATATGATGTGTTGCACGGGTTCCGGAAGTAGCAGTTCTGGCCGAGATACAGTGTTTGGATATTCGTCAGTTCTGTCAGATTCTCCTTAAGGATTGAATAAATGCTATTGACCTCGAGACTCAGAAGCACTATGTTGGGAGGAAGGCCCTTGGGTATGCTGGACAGTTGGTTGCCATCCAAATAAAGCGACTTGAGGTTCTTTAGCTTCCAGAAGGTGCCGTTGTCAATCGTCAAGCTCTGGGTGCAGACGCGGTCTTTGGGTCCGACCTTGATTGGTACGCAGTTGCAGCGCAGGTCGATCTCAGTGATGTTCTGCAGTTTGTGAAACGAATCATTCGTAATATGGGGTATGTGGTTGATCGTTAGGGTCAGGTTGGTGGTATTCGTTGGGATTCCCAAAGGTATTTCGGTTAGTTCTCGTTCAGTGCAGTTGACGGTGACCTCGCTCCCGTTACTAGCCAGAGAAACGTCACACTTCAGACTTTTGGGGTACCACTCGGCTGCATTCAGCAAAGAGATGATGAGACCAGCAAAGACGGTGAATGTCTTCTCTGTCATCTGACAGAGGAAGATAGTGTGTGTTAAAAATGTAGAATAATGATAAAACAATAGACTCATGAGTCTACATACAGTAGGCTAATTGTCATTCACAAACTTTACACATTTCTGCTCATTATGCACTCTCAGAAAAAAAGGCAAATAAGGCAAATAGCTGTATATATTCAAAAATATATACATTTGTATCTTGTGTACCCCTAAATTGTGCATATTTGTACCTAAATGGTACATATTACATTTTGAAAAGGTACCATAAGGTACCATGTATAAAGTATGTTATTTATTTTTTTGTGAGCTGTAGCAATGGATAATGATTACGATGATATTACGAGCTCATCTGTGTTAAATTACATTTAGCTGGATTCAGATTTATGACATTAGCTTGAAAAATAACAGATCTTTACATAACCCTGTTTAACACATTTTACATGTTTACAGTAACTCCACTACATACATGTTCCCCCAAATCAGTGCACAAAAAAGTTTACATTTTAATAAAAATTTTCATTTTATGAATGCATTAGCTGCATATTAAGAAAAAACTCACTTTCAGTAACTACCTCAGAGCATCTTTGTTTTGAGACATAATCACTATATGAAAGAGATGAATACTGTAAATGAAATAAACATTCAATTACTCACCATCATCATCAGACCTGGGGTTCTTTTTTGACGTTCGTGACTTGTTGTGCGGTACTTTTGCTGGTTTTTCAAGTTGCACACCCTGTGCTACTTGAAGAACAGGTGTTATTGACCAATGTTAACCCCCCAATGTTGTAAAAAATTACAAACAAAAGTGAGAGTGGGTATATTTAAACGTAACTTCCCCTTGAAAACAAAGTTGTTCTGAATCTTTTTTCTTGTAATTCTGCAAAGTGATTATATTACCAAACTACAACCTATCAGCATTGTTATCTTACATGTGTATGATGTATAATGGATGAATTATATGTTATTAGAACAATATTGTCACTGAAACACCACCATAAAGAGGAACATCATTACTTTCATCCTTTATCTCAAGGGACGAGTTTCTGTACTACAGATTAAGCAAAACAATGCCAGGGGTTTGCTCAAGTTCTGCTATGATTTCCTCATAAATGAAAGCAAAACCAGAAAAAGTGAAGCACTTCAGTTATTGAAATGATCAAAAAATATGCTCTCTGCCCAACATAACAGTTGCTTCTTCAGCACACAAGTACAGGCAGAAAAATGTGTGAATAGAAAGAGGAAGAACATTTCAAACAATGTAATTCACATGCTATTTATAAATTAATTACTGGCATAAGACAGGAAATAAAATGACTCGCTAAGAAAAGAAAGACAGCACGAGATCACAGTTTTCAAGCTGAAATATTTAATGAAGATGATTCAAATAAAATACATTACGATTATTATTTAAAGTCAACATGAAATCAAAATGGACCTGTTTACTTTCTTAAATTACTTTCCTGGTCTTACTGTGAACAATTCTTAAGTGCAGGTTATTCTAAATAAATAATAATAATAAAAAAATTGTAATAATATTTCAGCAAAGTGTGGTAACTTCACCTCAAAAACACTCTCTCCAGCAAATCATGGATAAAATTCTGTCCTACACTTTTCTTGAAGACATTACACTGGGAAATACATCAGATGACAGTAGTTAAAATGGATTGAGAACGACGCTTCATGTTGACTTTAAATTGTTTAAGTAAATGTATGCATTAGCCAGTCAAATAAGAACAGCAAATGAAACGGTGCAATTTGAGAACAGAATTACAGTTTACAGATCATATAGTGGCTTAAATTGATCTTATTTTTGAATGTGAAGCTCTTCTTGTATGAAGACTAAAATAAACACATGGAACAAAACAGATGCGTCTATCAGGTGCTGTGATATATATATATATATATTGTCTTTTAAAAATTCTATGTATTGTAGAATACTTCCTTTTCATTTTACATATTACACAAAATATACACAAGCACTGTTATCACAGTGGATCGCAATGGCCGGATTATCTCGATCTTCATGACAAACGTACAGTATGCGTGATATCATATGGCTTTACTATGGCTAAATAAAAGCAGTGATTTTCGACATATGGCCATTGCTGCAACCAAATAACAGCGTACCGAATGCAAATTAAGTTTTGCTTTGGTCATCAAAAAATCTCTTTCCAAAGCTTCCACGCAAAGTAAATAAAGTGACTTCCCGAATCGCTCCAACTAGCGCTTCGAAATGTCCTTTTGCTGCTTAACAAAAAATCCGCACATGCAGTCTTAGAGAATGTGGCTAAAAGAGACATATTAAGTGACCAGTGCAAGAATTTCTCAGAGCAATGCACAGTTCTTTTGCCTGGATTGTGTGTCGTCCAAAGGAATCAGGAGATGGACTTGCCTTGTTCCAATGCTTGTTGTCTTAAACTTGTTTTCTGTGCTGACTTCTGTAACGTCAAACCATCTGTCATTCGCTTCCATTTCAGAAGATTAAAGTCAACGAGAAATCTAAATGTTATCCCATTTACTTTCTTCCTCATTCCAGCTCCTTCCCTCCAGCCATTCTGGCACAACTTTTCAAATCCAGTTCTGGCGGATACATCACATTAATGGAAGCCAAATGGGTTTTGGGTTTCATGTTGACTTTGGGAATGACAGTGTTGTAATCGGCTCTTTGAAGGGTTGATTGGGTGATTACGACCAGTTTCCATAAAAAGTGTCAATGCTCCCTGAGCCAATAGTTGTCTTATTAAGATTCCTTTTCTGCCTCCCTGAGGCAACCAGAGCGGGGGTCATTTGAGGCCAAGTGCAAGAATAAACAGGGAAGCATTCAAGACCTCCGATCACCTCTGGTTTGGCACATAGGAAACTGTGCTATGGATGAATATGAACATATTGTGAGAGAAGACGACGATTCTTCCGTTTTATCTCCATCTGCTGCATGCTACACTGGGGGAGGAAAAAGAGAGGGACATATTAGTCGGCCAGTATTCAGTCTCATAATTTCATGCTTCGGGATATCTGAAATCCCCTCAAAGTTCCTGCTCATCCTGATTCAGCATGATAAGGTAATGACTGAAATGAATGACGTCAATGATAAGCCTGGGCAGGATACTTCGGAAACGTTCTACACAAGGCTTAATGTTCCAAATCAGGAAATTCTAATTACATCCTAAAACTTAAAATCTGCAAAATAGTAATTCCTGATTTGAAGGTGAAGTGGTCCATGTCTGCGCCACTAATGGTACTGTATAGTAGGGGTGGGCTCTACACCGGTATTAACGTGACTACCGGTGTTATGATATGGATTTGCTATACCGTGGATACCGTTATATATTCATGGATTTCATTGGATGGACAAACTGCTTCATCAGAGAGAGAGAGAGATGCCCAGCTTGATCGGACATAAATCAATAACGAACAATAAATATTTTTTTCTACCTAATAGATTGTGTTTTATTCATGTCTACACCTAACCTAAACCTACCCATACAGTAATGCAGATATATTAAATATTGTTGTTCAGCATGAGAAAAAAGACGCAACATTGATGTGTGCATGCGCAGTAAGCCCTGGTAGGAAAATCTGACGGGTTGCACACAAACTGGATTGCAATAATTTCCCAAAATGTAATTTGTGTGGTAATATTACTAAGTCTGTAAACGGCTGTTAACACAGGACAGAGACGCAGAACACGGACACAAAGAGAGGAAATACTGTAGCAGGCAGCGCAAGATCACTGTTCACAATGCTTGAAATATAGGAAGAAAAATATAAATAATGAATTGGGGGCAGGGGGTTAATATGAATGAGTATCTGAAGGGAACTTTCTCTATCAGAAGGCATTTTCTCTTTCTCTTACCATTCTATTTTTGCCTTAGATTTTGAAATCATGTTTTTTTTCTTCTAGTTATATAAGGTTAAAATACATATTTTGCCTGTAATTTAACTAAGGTCTACAAAAATGTGATTCCATTTTTTTTTCTTCTCATAATCGCGATATAATATCTATATCGTCTGGACAGTGGAAAATATCGTGATATGAATTTTAGCTCATAATGCCCACCCCTACTGTATAGAATTGCAATTTTTTTAGCAGAATTACAGTACACTGATTCTGAGGAATGAATGGTTTCACTTTTAATCAATATTAAACATCATTTTAATTCATCTGCACAGCTATTTTCAAAACCACTGCACCCTTAAATGTAGTTAGCTACTTTTCATTACTAACTAAAAGTGTAGCTAACTACATTTTAAAATGGTAGCGGAAGGGAGAGTTCACCCAAAAATTAAAATTGCCATCATTTACCCATCCTCATGTTGTTCCAAAACATTTAGAATTCCTTTCCTCTGTTGAACACAAAAGAAAAGATTTTGAAGAATACGGGCATTGACTTAGTATTTTTTTCCACACTACGGAAGTCAATGGCTACCAGCAACTGTTTGGTTACCAACATTCTTGAAAGTAGTAAATGACAATTTTACGTTTTGCTGAACTACCCTTTATCTGCAGTTTATCTACTTTTAAGTTAAATGACAATGCTTATAAATAGTATTGACATCCCCTTGAACTTTTTCATTTTTGTTGTTTTACTGCACTGAATCAAAGTACATAATTTGGTCAACAGAAAAAATCTCTATGCAAGTAATCTACAATAATTAGCATAAGTATTCACACCCTTTTAATATAACGTCAGATTTCATCATTGGTGCAACCTTTTTATTGTATGTTAAATAGCTTTTTTGTACTCAAGGACTTTCAATTGATTGTAGCATATATGAGTCAGCACTGTGGAAGACCACGAAGAAAAAAAACCTCCACGCAGCTCTATGAAACAGTAATTGAAAAGCACCAGGCAGGGATTTCCATGTCATTGAGCTTCCCTTGGAGTAGCAGTTAAATCGATAATTAAGAAATGGGAAAATATGACACAGCAGTAAATGCACCAAGAGCAGGGCGTCCTCAAACTGTGCGTCATCGTGCAACGAGGAGACGAATGAGGGAGGACACTGAGAGACCGATGTTACAAGCTCCAGACTGTGCAAATAACAACTGCTGCTGCCGCTGAAGAGAAGCTACTGTTAAAAACGTCATGGAATATCTCGGATACAGATATGCCAGAAGACTAACCTATCAGACTAAACAACATTTTAATGTATAACCAGAAATACACCATATCCACAGTGAATCATGCTGTGAGGATCCTTTGAAGGTTTTGAGGCTGGAGGGCCAAATGAATGCAGGAAAATATAGGAGTCAGCAAGACACCTGGAACTCAAGGAGAATCAGATTTCCAGCAAGACCCCAAACACAAAGCCAAAGATACACAGGAAAGACTTCAAAACAACAACATTTATGTCCTTTAGTGGTCAAGTGTTTAGGGGCCAGTTGCACCATCTGGGTGCAAGTTACAACTTACCCTAATTTTGACTACGGAGTACGAAGTTACAACTCACTGTATGCGCTACTAAATGTTTTTCCATCGCACCTGTAAATTTAGTTGAAACAACTATTCATAAACAAAATATTTACGGAAGCCTCCAACCAGGAGTAACGGATGGAATAAAATATCGGACTGAATTGTATCAATAAGCTCTTGTTTTACCTGACAAACTTAAATTCTTTAGACATACAGTATATGATAACTTTGACACTTTGACACTTATTTCAATAGATCTCTTTTTAATGGCTCTTCAACACAAACCTAACCTAAATAATGTAATTTGTGCTCTCTTTGTACGAGTATTTATTTATTCATTCATATTCATTTCAAATACGGTTTCATGATTAAGTAGTGTTATATTTCAGTGGAACTGTATTTTTACCATGCAAAAGTTTATACTTATGCAAATAGTTTAATAACTGTTATACATGTTTACAAATAAATAGGTTTTACTTTGATATGAAAGGATATTATTTGAGTTGATCAAATCCTAGATTCCATGTTGTAAATAGCCAAGGGGTGTGAATACTTTTTTATAAGCACTGTATGATCAGCTTACAGCTTGAAAGGCTAGTTTTAGGGAAGCTTCCCCAACACTATATAAGACAATTAATCGAATTATGTTAGCTTCAGTTTGAATCAAAACGAGGGCTACAAAAACCCTTAACTTGCTGATTGTTGATGATTCAGATGCTGACCAACAATGTGAGTCTCCACATGGTCAAGCTTTTCAGTTTCTACATAGCAAAAATGAACAGATAACGGTGTAATTAGGTTAGTTGAATATCACATTTGACAAGTTAAACTTTCAAGCTTGCAGTACCTGTAGTTTCTCTGATCTTGGGCAACCTTTGGCATCCCTCTCGGCCTGACTCTTGGCCAGCCTGTCCGTGGTGCTTCCGCAAAAACGTTCCATCTACGTTCTGATTCGGATATCCGAGACCTTTCAGAGAGGACTCTCCATGCAGATGGACGCTATCCACCGTGCACAGAGGAGAGTCCATTGGCGTCACGCAGCTACTGCTTCCCGTACTGCAGCCGGCATCGATGGACGAACACTGGGAACTCTGGAGGGAATGAATTCCCTCGCTCTGTAAAGACGACATCCTTTTGGACAAGTGGTACTCGTATAACCGTGTCACTTCTTGTTCGGATGAAGCTGCCTTGCTCTGTTGATGTTCATTCCGGGCTCGTTCAATCATAAATTGTTCTTTGGCGGGAGAACTTGTGTTCAAGTCTATCGAGTCCTTCAAACTAACTTTTTGCGTTACCCTGTCTGCATGCGACGGACCGCCATCGCCAACTACCTCAGAGTAAATGTGCTCTTCAGATTTATTATTCAGAATCATATGCAATCTTTGATTGCTTTCTTGAAACGCATAAGACATCCTTTCCAAGTCAAAGGGACCTGAACGCTGGGAATCTCGTCCATTGAAATTGTTGTACATCCCAACAAGATCCTCTGATTCTGTGATGTTCATCTGACGGGCTTCCGCTTGGGCGCTCAATTTCATCCCGCCATCTTGCTCCTCGATCTTCCCCTGCGGCATTCCCATCATCACGTCCCTGTGCATTTTGTTGAAGTAGTCCGTCAACGACTTGGTTTCCATTGTTTCTGGCTCCATCTCGAAGTGGTCCGAACGGAGATTGGCAACCGCGGCAGACTGGGAGTCGTCTAGAGACGCCCGGACCTCACACGGCACCAGTCGAAACTCAGTCTCCTCTTCTGCTAGAGTTTGGTACCCTTCAGCTGTGGCTACTAACATTTTCAGAGAGTTTTCGGAGAGTTTCTGAGCTGCGGCCAGCTCTGAACTCTCCGTCATTTCGGATGAATTTGTCTCATTCCCAGAATCAGAAGAGGACTCGGGGCTAAAGGACCGAGATATTTCTACACCTGTGTGTCACAAAGAGACAAACATTTTAGCCATCACACCATACACACGTATATTTTAAAATAGTTTATTTGTACAAAACGTTGAAGGCTATGAAATGCAACAAATAAGAACATAAATAATGAAATACATGAACAAAAATGAACCACAAATCATAATGAGATCACAATTACATTTCTAATAAAACAAATGCACACACAATACATGGGGTTTGCATTGAAGACAATGGAATACGGAGAAACAAAACCAAAATAAAGGAATGGCTGGAAGGTCAACGTCAATGAATAAACGTTACAATAGTGTAAGAACCTGAACTATTGTCCGATTGTGGATGAGACTGTTCCTCGGAGGCCGCCAAGGCCTCCAGAGCTTGTAATGTGGAGACAACAGCGTCATTGAACACTTCCTCGGTCCCACCGGCCACTTGTGTCGGAACCGAATCGATCAGTGACACAGGGATGTCGTTTTTTAAGCCTTTTCGCTCTTGGTGGTCGTCTTCATCTGAGCTATCCCTGAACCCTGGCGGTGGAGCGGCTATCGCCAAGTTTAGAGACTGCAACAGGTCGTCGCTGTCCTCCTCGTCGTCGCCCTCTGGTGGCGGCGGAAGCGAAGTGAGGTCAATAATGTCGTCGCTAGATTCCGAGAGTGACAGGAGAGAGTTCGCCTTGTCCTTCATCTCCCCCATCATCATCATCATGTCCTCCTCGCAACTAATGTCGTCGTCGTCCTCGGCGTCATCCGTCGTCTCGGCGTAGCAGATATCGCGCAGTAAAGGCTCCTCGATGCCTTCCGTCGTACCGAAGATCTTAGCATCGCCGTAGACCATGTGGGTACCGTACTGGAAGCCGTCGACCTCCAGGGACGCTTCCAGCGGCTTGTAGTCCTTCTGTTGCGCATACATGTACCGGTGCTCCTCCAGCACTTCTGGGATGTCCTCCATCAGTCTTTGGTATCCCAAGTTCTGAGGGTTCACAGAGTCCAGCGGAGGATCGCCGAATATAAAGGACACCTTGGCGCTTCTGGGCGACTCTTGAGGTTTGCCTTTTGGGACACTGAAGTAGGGCTGAGGATGCATGTGACTTGCTCTGCTCGCCCGCTCAGCTTTCTCGTCCCCATGCATGCGATGCTGCAACTGGTGCATTTCGGAGACAGTGGGGGAAATATCAAACTCTCTTCGCCCACAGATGGCGTATTCGGGGTGGGGCTCGTCACATGCACTGCAGGAACCGTAATTCCAGTCGATTGCTTGGTAGTTGTGCTTGACCCTTGAGTCTTGTCCTTAGACGTAAACAAAAAAGGAGAAGATGCCAGTGTCAGCATGTTATTAAAGTATCAGATTCACAACAAAACAATTTAAATAAGGGGATTCTTAAACTTTTTGATTCAAATGACCCCAAATATTCCAAATAGTGGCCAAAAATCTATAGTTATTGAAGTGGAAAAAGAATAATGATTTGAGTTTGCATCTTGCATGTTAATTAATTTAGATTTTTTTATATATAGCAATAACTTTTCATTTGTTAACATTAGTTAGCATTTATTCTTCTATGTTAATTTTAATGTTTACTAATGCATTATTAAAACCAAAGGTATATGTTAATATTATTTGAATTTTAATTAAGACTAACATAACCTAATAATTAACAGTTGTATTTTTATTACATAATTTGTTATAACAAATAAATAAAGTTTGCTGATGCTAAATTGAGTTGAGAACCACTGCCTTAAAAAAATAAACAAGCAACTATATCAAGCAGACAAATGAATTGTTATTTTGTTTAGTTCTTGTGCATGCTCTTACCTGCAGTGTTACTGTTGTTCGCCATGTTGAAGATGGACCTCCGTGAATCGACCAGCAGCCTGTAATAACCAGCAGTCAAACAGGCCAGGTTCATAGCGTCACTGGATTCCATTATAAGTGTGATGGGCTACAGAAAGAAATATTTTGCAGAAGAAATGCATAAATAATCAGAAAATACAGCATTAAGCTATGGGAGGCTGCACAATTAAAATGATTTTACGGTAGCATCTGCAAAAACTGTTTTTCAATCAATATTTACATTCATTAATATTAACAGTTTTTAGTTCATGCTTGTAAAGCAATGTAGCAAACTTAACGTACTGCATGTATTGTCTTATGTTTTATAAAATGAAGCATGCATGTGTCAGTAACTATGAATTATTAATTTTTTTTTTTTATATAAGCACTGGATGAAAGGGATGTTGAACTATGTGTTACCGTATATACAACTGGTGTAATGCATGTGGTAAACAGTCAGTAAATAGTATTTTTCAATAATTTATTAATAATAAAAATAATCAGCTAGGTAATTTTAACATGTTTGCACAGCAATGTAGCAAACCTATTATAGTGCATTTATATTTTCTATTGTATTCATTGCCTTAATGATCCGTTTTATCAAATGATTAACTATCAATCAATTATTAATTCATGTTTTCATAATAAGCATTGGATAAAAAGGATGTTGAATTGTTATGTGTCCTTTATATTGTATACAATTGGTGAAATGCATGTGGTAAATAGTCAATAAATAGTTTTCGTTGATCAATAATTTATAGTTTCAATATCCATTTATTGACTTAACTATCTGTTTTATAAAATGAAGCATTCAAATGTCTGTAAATATGAATTATTAATTTGCGTTTTCACAATAAGCATTAAATAAAAGGCACGCTGAATTGTTATGTGTCTTTAATAATTTATACGACTGGTGTAATGCATGTGGTAAATCGTCAATAACTGGTATTAAATGATCAATGATTTATTAATAATCAAAATAATCTGTCATGTAATGCAGTTTTTAGTTCATGTTTGCAAAGCAATAAAGCAAACTTAATAGTTGTTTTATATTTTCTATTGCATTTATAAAATGAAGCATGTAAATGTCTGTAACTGAATTATTAATTCATATTTTCAATATAAGCAATGCATAAAGGGATGTTGAATTGTTATGTGTTATTAATACTGTAGTAATGCATGTCGCAAATAGTGAATAAATCGTTTAAATTTATCAATATTAATAGTCTAAATAATCTGCCATGCGATATTGTTTTAGTTCACACACGCAAAGCAATGTAGCAAACTTAACATATTGCATACTGACGTTTTATAAAGTGACGCATGTAATTGTTAATATGAATTATTAATGAATAACTGGATGAAAGGGATGCAAAATAAAAGGGATGTTGTCCTCAATGCTATTATGCAATTCAACTGTGGTAATGCACTTAAAATATTTGAATGTTATTGCATTAGATGGAAAAATATTAAACTAAATGCTTTCTGAAAACAAATTATGTTTTTATCCATCGCACCTTAACATCCAGGACATGAAGCTCCACTCGCACGTTCCTTTCGTCCTCCGTGTACATTTCGATGCGGTTGACGTGGCTGAAGTCGGCCAGCAGCGCCACCAGGTTGGTTTTGGTGTTGATGACGTGACTGATGCCGTAGCGCGGCCCCACCAGCAGAGTCACCTCCGTGTGTTTCTCTCCTTGCTGTCAGATCACAAATACAGCCTTCAGACTATATGTACTAAAACTATATATTTACATTAATACTATGCATTTTATAACAGAGGGGAATATATGTTAATGTGAAATCTATAATGTTTGCACAGTGCTCGGTAAAAAAATATTTATCATTGATCTGTCAACTTCTTTAGTTAAATATGGCAAATAGCATATGCATTTTTTTAACAAAATAAAGTAATTAGAAATAAAGTTCTATTTACTGAACAGAAATAGTAGCAAAACTTAAAATTAATAAAAAAAGATACAGAAACCTATATAGAAATCGTGCTAGGAAATGAAAATACAGTGGAATTATTTTTGATTTTTGATATTTTTTTTAACAAGAAAATTATTATAAATCATTAGAAATAGAAATGTATCTTTACTAAATAAAATAATAGAACTGCAAAACTAAAAAAAAAAAAAATCCCAACCTCACATGCTAGAAAATGAAAATATAGTGTGAATGATTGATTTGTTTATAATATTACAATTATTTAACAAAAAAATAATTATAAAATCATTTGATATCAAGTTCTCTTTGCAAAACAAAACAGCATAATTTTAAAATAGTTCACATGCTAAAAAATGAAAATATAGTGTGAATCCTTGATTTGTTTATAGTTTTATATTTAAGAAAAATAAAATGATTAGAAATCATATTTTCATTACAAAACAGAAATAACAGCAAATCTAAAATTAGAAACTAGAAACTAGTTAAACTACTTAAACTACAATTTTTTTTCTGACAAGAAAATTTTATTCAATTTGAAAAAATAAATAAATAAATAATTAAAATAATTTTCTTTAAAAAAATAGAAATGGCAGCAAAACTAGAAGAAAAAAACCCCACATACTTCATATGCTATGAAATTTAAATGTAGTTTATTCTGAAATAAACCTGAAGCTTTAAACTCTGGATCTGCATTGAAAGGCCTCAGCAGCTGAAGTAATGACTCTGAATGTGTGTCTGTGCACTTACGACCAGCGTGGACTTGAACACTTGTCCTCCGTACAGCCTGAGATCACTCAGATATTTCAGGTAGTGGACCTTCGCCTGCAACGCCGTCAGCTTCAACACAGCACAAATCCCAGCAGAGTTAGGGAACAGAAAGTGTAAATCACAGAAATAGAGCACTCTTTCTTCTTCTTTTTGAATATGTGCCTCTGGGAAAAACAAGGTTTATTTGCAAAGACAGTCTGTGCTCACAAGATGCTTTATCATAATACTAAAGTGCAATGCACTATAACATAAAATATAATGCACTACATTATATCTGATTGTTTATGACATCTTAATCATTGCTTTAATTTAATGTAATATTGTATATGCTTATAGCTCACATATATTCTAAAGAAAATAATACAAAATATATTTTTTTAGCATATTCAATGATACTGTATATAAGCAGAAAATTAAAAATAAAATGCATACACACACATAACAACTGACTTGTTAATATAAATAAAAATTACTACATATAAATAACATTACAAATTATAACAAGCACATACATACATATATGCTTATACAAGCTAAAAGTTTAAAAGCAATATATAAATATAACGTATATATTTAACTACAAGTCTATTTATATATGCTTGTATATGCCAAAATTTTTTAAATAAAAGTGTTACATTCAACATACAGTATTAGTCTTTGCTGTGATAGCTCGTGAAATTTCACTGGCGCTCCTAAAGCGTATTATATTATGCATTGAAAAATCTGGATTTTCAAAGGCAGCTGAAAAGATCGATTTTAATTGCACTTTTCATACGTACATCAAGCTGTGAAAGTTTCTTTACCTTTTTGCCTGGAGGCACCAGGTTCTGGTTGGTTTTCAGGATGTGTGTGAGCGCTTTCTTGATGTTCTTCTCTTTCATGCTGGACAGAACCGCTGAAGGCAGAAACTGCGCCAGACCCCACTCTTTTCTATGAAGACACGGCGGGAAACAAGAGCTTTCACGCTGAATTCAAACACTCTTCGCAACAGTCAAACACCTTTCATCTTTTCTTCTCATTTAAAGGAACCGCCACCTGAAACTTTTTACAAACCCAAATCATTTTCTTTATTTGCTGAAACAAATTGAGAAGGTTAGGAAGAACATTTGAGCTCCTGCTGTCCATAAAATGGGAAAAATATTTGTCAAAGTTGTAAAATAAAGATTATTGGACTGCATTTTTTTCAAGAAAATACTATCAGTCTTCTGTGTACTTCAGAATTTCACATCTAACTCAGTTTTACTTGACATCTTTTAAAATTATTTGTGGACTTTACTAACAATTTCTACGGAAGAGGATTAGGGCCAAGCAATATTAAAAAAATAAAACCATCTCGAGATTAAAGTCGTAAATTTCAAGAAAAAGTCGAGATAAAATGTTGAGAATAAACTCATTAAATGTGTGTGTGCGCTCCAGACAAACGCGGCGGGCTTCAGAGTATGCGCTGTGAGACGTGTGCATTGCTCGACAGCAGTGTGTGCTTCCACTCGCTGTTTTTTTAGTCTTTTACTTTAGATATGCTTTCATTTCTGCCGTTTGGAATTCAGTATGATGCACTGAACTCACGTACTGACAGACTTTCGCGTGCACTTTGTGTTTGTTTGTCCTGAAGCTCGAGGCTGCGGTTAAACGCACTTGCATCTACTTTTATGATACGAAATTTGATGTAAACACAGTCAGTTATGTTTTCAGAACAGGAAATAGATGTGTGCATTAGTGTGAATGCAGTCTATTAAAGCTGCCAGTGTCTATGATCTCATCAGTGATAATCAAACAGCAATAATGCGGAGGAAAAAAGAAAAACCCATAACTATGATTATATGTAAACTTTCGATACTTAAAGCACTCCCAGATACTGAAAGTGCTTTTTCTTTATCACTTGTAATTTTCCTCGAAATTTAATGAGTTTAATCTCGAGGTGGTTTTATTTTTTATTATTGCTTGGCCCTAATCCTCTTCCGTAAATTTCTGAGTGAAAAAGTGTCCACTGAAAGTTTCTCTCCATAAAAGACCAAAAAGCACCAGAAAAAAAACACTGTATTTTCTGTTTTCATTTTCATTACATTTTATTAATTGTTTTGTAATTTAGTTTTTATTAATTACTTTTAATTGTTTTGTGCTTTTGTCATTTTTATTAGTTTATGTTCATATAGTTTAGTATTTTTTTATTTCAGCTTTAGTTATTTTAGCACATCAAGTTAAATTACATTAAAATAATAAATATTCAACAATAAAATAAGAAATATTCAACTAGCTGAAATAAAATCATTTTTACAGTATTTTATTCCTGTTAACATTTATTTTATTTCATTTCAAGTACAATAACATTTATAATAAATAATAACCTTGACTTCTAAGTCTACTTATATGAAGTTATATGATTTTTTTTGCATGGAACAGACTAAAATTTAATTTAAGTGCTTGACAAGTAAAATACATTTCTGTAATGCCTGTTAGTGCATATGGACTACTTAATTTTTTTCCTTTAGAGAGTTCGACAGTCACTGCAGGAAAAAAAAGCTGCATGAAGACTAAATTAATTTTTTTGTGTTCCACAGAAAAAAAAAAAAAAAAAATCAACTCCATACAATTTTAATAGTTGTCTGTACTACTCTAATAATTGTGAGCACAGACATGAATGTTGAACACTCACTCGATGTATTTCAGGGAGACTTTCTGCGTTTGTTTGGTGCTGAGCGTCAGGATGTACATCTGAAGAGCAGCCAGGCGAAGCGCCGTGTCGTACTTGAGCTCAGAGCCGAAACGCTCCTGCACCACATCCTTACAGCTCTGCATTCAGACGAGCAGAGAACCAGAATTAACACACAGTGTGCTTTAGCACACATAACCTTTCTCTCAGATGTGACACACTGTAAGGAACAGTTCAGCCAAAAATGAAAATCTGATGAAGATTCATTCACCTTCAGCTCATTCAAGATGTGGATAAGTGTATTTCTTCATCAGTTTGGTGGAGAAATGTAGCATTGCATCAGTGTCTCAGCAATGGATGCTCTTCAGTGAATGGGTGCCGTCAGAATGAGAGTCCAAACAGCTGATAAAAACATCACAATAATCCACTCCAGTGGACTGTTTTGGCTTGTAAACCATGCTTGATCTGTGCAGATTTCTCTCCTGATTCTTTTTCACCGGAGGAAGCGTTATTATGGATTATGGACTCGTATTTTAGTTAAAAAAAGTCTTCGTGATGGATTTGTTTCAGCTTTTGTCTTCTCAATATATTAACTCATGCACTGGAGTGCTGTGGATTACTTGTGGATTATTGTGATGTTTTTATCAGCTGTTTGGACTCTCATTCTGACGGCACCCATTCACTGCAGAGCAGCCATTGCTGAGACACTGATGCAATGCTACATTTCTCCACCAAACTGATGAAGAAACAAGCTCATCCTAATCTTGGATAGACCTGAGAGCGAGTAAATTTTCAGCACATTTTCATTTTCTATGAACTATTCCTTGAATATTAATCCCAAGTAGGGCTGGACAACAAACAACATTTTGCTTCACTGTTTATACTGCATTAACGCCAGCTATATTGTAAACAATATATACACTTTTAAAGTGATACATCTTCCCTTACTATTTACAGTAGCAATTTTACATGCATATGCTGATTATTTTGTATTACAATTACACAAACATTGGATGAAGTTAATGAAGCACTAACATGAGGAATGTGAACCTGATAAACAAACAAACTGTGAAAGAAAATCATTATAGGTTTCTGATACATCAGGCTGAACAATATAGAGATCTTTTCTGAGGAACAGAATGAGAAAAGACTGAAAACTAACGTCCATAAACTGAGCTGAACGTCACAGATGTGTTACCTGAACGTAGAGGTAATCGAACGCCACAGCGTCTCTCCTCAGAAGATCCACCGGATCTTTTGGAAGGAAACTGATGCGGAAAAAGCACTTCATCTTATGTGAGCCCGGTCTTTGGGTCACCTAAAAAAAAAAAAAAATCAGGAAATCATGATCATATTTCTCTGTGCTCTGTCTATCTATTCTCTCATCATAGATTCAGCATCATATATTTTTGTGTGTAGCTCAGATTCAGTAGCGGCTCATTCTCCAACACAACAAACCTGCGTTAGCATCTCCTGCTCGTGCAGAAGCATTAGCTTTGTTGCAGATCCTTCCATCTTGTGCTCCAGCATCAGAGAGAAGTGCTCAATGCTTTTAATAGACAGCTTCTCTTGCAGGGTCAGAATAACATCCTTTCAAACAGAAGAACATCTCTGTTATTCATGTTCAACACCGCCAACACGTGACATAGTGCTAACGTCATTAGAAATGTTTTAATAAATACACATTTTATATTATATACAGCACTGGGTAGATTACTTGGATATTGTAGTCCAATACTGATTACAAAATTGCATGATGAAAACTGTAGATAGTAACCATCTATTAGATTACTCATTTTAGGTAATGTATTCTGACTACTTTTTAATCACTTTTAATGTACTAACTTGTTTATCACACAGATTTAAATGGGATTGTTGTGTACAATGTATATTCCATTCTTTGTTTTCAACAACATGAAGTGCATTAAATATCACATTACATCAGTGTTTCCCAGACTGGAGTAGAGAAAAGAGGAATTACAGAGAATCAATAAATTATGAATAATTTACTGCCATTGTTTGTATATGTAGTCAAGCAACCCATAAAGTAACTGTAATCTGATTATGATCATTTTAAAGTGTAACAGTCAGATTACAAGCAAGTCAGAGTAATTAATTTTGAAATTAATATTTCTTTCGTACATAAGTGTACACATTTGTACATTTTGTATCTTGTCAGTTTTCAAATATGTTTGGTTTACTTTCAAATTAATGTTGCATAAAATGCGCTACTATTAAAAGGTTTGAGCTCGGTAAGATTTTTTGGGGCTCACCAAGGCTGCATTTATTTGATCAAAAATACAGTAAAAAAAATTGAAATATTATTAGAATTTAAAAAAAAAAATTCTATGTGAATATCTTTTAGAATGTAATTTATTTCTGTGATGCGCAGCTGTATTTTCAGCATCATTGCTCCAGTCTTCAGCGTCACATGATCTTCAGAAATCATTCTAATATTTGCTGATTTGCTGCTCAACAAACATTTCTGATTATTATCAATGTTGAAAACTGTTGTGCTGCACAATATTTGTGTGTGTATATTTTTCAGGATTCACAGATGAATAGAAAGTTCAAAAGAACAGCATTTATCTGAAATAGAAATCTTTTGTAACATTAAAAACGTCTTTACTGTCACTTTTCATGCATTTAATGCATCCTTGATAAATGATAGTATTAATTTCTTTAAAAAAATAAATTTTGCTTGCTACAATAATATTTTATTGCATCATATTTAATGTATGCACAGCGGTATTTTTGCTGATGTTGTGCATCGGGGGTAATTTGTCAATACTGCAATGCTAAAATACCTTAATGGAGGTGTTGCAGTCAAACTTGAAGGACTTTGTTTGTCCGTTTTCCAGATACACCTTCAAGACATTTGGCATGAAGAGCAGAGAATTATCCTTCACAGTCTCCTGCAGATCAAAACACACCGTCATGTTTCTAATATCTCTGAGCTGCATGAATAACAACTAAACTGGCTTTTATCTGTTCGCTGATCTGTCAGTGATTCACATCCTTGTGATGATATCAGCACAAAACACATGCGGCTGCATATTTTTAATCATTAACCTCTTGTTGTGCCACTAATTAAGACATACAGTATGCGAATGAACACTGATTTATGTAACGTGCATCTTCATAATCTTTCATCACAATGCAATAATTTGCTCCAGAGCTAAAATCACTTCCCGGCTGACGACATCAATCCTCTTATTCTAATCACATGACTCTATTCTGGTGCATAACGTCCACTTTTCACAATCCAATCAATCTCAGATGATTATAATCAAACCCTACAGTGCTTCTCCCTGAATATCCGGTTCCTCTCAGAGATGTCAGATTATGAAAGTAAAACGGGTTGCAAAACACAATTTAGATCTTTAAACTTAAAATAAACCCTTTAAAACAGCTGTAAATACTGTAATATATATATATATCATGCTTTTTAAGCAAAACGTGTCATTTTTCACTTACAGGTACTTGTCCGTTAATAATGACTTCTTCAGCAAAGCGCACTTTGACCGGATTGGATTTCAACTTGGCCTTTTTAGCTGCACTGATGAAGGCAGATTTGGGCGACTGGATGGGAATAACAGAGGAACAAAAGCAGAGAAATTACTGAATATCAATGCTATCGAGTCATTATCTTCTGCCTGAGAGCTCAGCCAGAAACTAATAAGCAGATCCAGATGGAATCCGCAGCAGGGTTATTAACGTCAACTAAAACCATAAAAAAAGAAATAGTTTTGTTCCTTGACATAAAATAAATGTTAACAGAAGTTATCTATCCATCTGGTAGCTGAAATAAGTTGAAGTACTAAAATAATTAATTTAAACTAATATATATAAAAAATAAAAAAAAAATACAAAATTACACAGACACACAAAACAAAAATGGTGCCTTGGCCTCTAGTTGAAATAAAACAAGTTTAAGTATTAAAATAATTAAAACTAATAAATAAAAATGGACCAAAATAAACAATAAAAATGACAAAAACACAAGAAAACTAAACAAAAATGGTGCCTTGGCAAATAGCTGAAATAAAAAGTTTAAGTTTAAATACTTAAAATTATTAAAACTAATACAAATGAATAAAAACTACATAAACATTTAAAAAAAAATATATAAATAGTTTTGCTTGTATTTGTCACTTTTATTAGTGACAAATATAAAAATTCAAGAAAAAATATAGTATAGTATAGTATAGTATAGTATAGTATAGTATAGTATAGTATAGTATAGTATAGTATATCACTGATAAAACAACATAAAATAACTAAAGTAACACTGATCTGCAGACATTTTATTAGTGTTTTCTCCATTGAGTTTGTGGACTTTGCAGAATTTAACCACAGTCTCAAATTAGCCAAAATACTGCCAAACTAACGTGCAAAACATAGTCAATATGTAGACTTACAGGGTACGGCTGCACCACGGTCAGGATGATGGACTCCTTACAACATCTGCCAAAAATAATGGAAAAAAGACATTAAGATTATGAAATTCTCTAGATGGAATCAGGGATTGTTTGCAAAACCCTGATCTAATACAACGACATTCAGACATCTGACTCAGGTGTTCATACTCGTTTTGGGACCACAGTATATACAGTTATTGTAGACAGAAACTGCTCGTCTGTCAGCACGTAACGACTTCAGCTGAAAAACACATGTAGTAGATGAAGAGCGGCACAGTAACCGGTTGATGGAGTTCAGTACCTGACCAGGTCAATGACTCGTTCCCGTGGAGCCGAACTCACAGCCTCTTCATTTATCATCACTATTTCATCTCCTGGGATCAGCTTCCCTTCTGAAGGCCCTCCTGCACATTCATCACAAACGCACACATCACATTTGTGTTTATATTATATGCATTTTTCTAAAACAATGAACATCATGCACCACGATAATGCACTTTTCATTTGGCCATTAAGTTTCCTATCATCCTCTCTTGTCTTTACACACTATAGATCAATAGCTTGGGGTAAGGGTCAGTTTGTTTGTTTTTAAGACATGCATTAAATTGGTCAAAAGTGACAGTATTTCTGAAGGATCATGTGATACTGAAGACTGGAGTAATGATGCTAAATATTCAGCTTGATCACAGCACTTTACACTTTAGCATATATTCACATAGAAAACAGCTATTTTAAAATATTTCACAATTTTTTACTCTGTGACTGTTCAAATAAATGCAGCTTTGGCGAGCAGAAGAGACTTAAGCTTCCCGACTAGTTTCTTAGTCACACTCATGTTGTATGAAATGACTCAATTGTATGAATACATGCAGAAGAACCAGTCTTGGTCAGCTGGGATACCTGGAGTAACCGATCGAACCACCACTGGTTTCTCGCTGCCCGCCACGAACCCGAAGCCAAGCACCGGGTCGCGTCTCATTTCCACCTTTCGTGGTGCAGGAGGGACGAACTTATCCACATCAACACGCACTTCCTCCAAAGAACTTGACTGCGAGAGGTGACTGAAAGACAGATGAGGATAAAAATCAAATTAGTTCAATGTTAACATGTACTCAAAACTGACTGCCTTAACCCTGTACAGCCTGACATACGAAATATAAACATACAAAAAATATCATTTTTGAAATGGAATGGTTTATAGAACCTTTATACTTTCTCGTTATCTCTATAATACACATAAGTTTGTGCATGTCTTTTTGTTGAGTATCATTATTCGATCCACACTATAGATGTAGTCTTCGACACTATAGCTCATGACATACTCATAGATCAATTATAAATCTATATGGGCATTCAGGGACAGGCTTTAAGATGATTTAGATCCTACCTGCATGACTGTTACCACTTTGTTTATTTAAATGGGGAATCAACTCAATTAACGTATGGAGTGCCACAAGGATCGGTCTTAGGCCCTCTGCTATTTTCAATAAACATGTTGCCTCTTGGTAATTTTATCAGAAAATATGGAATTAGTTTTCATTGTTATACTGACAATACTCAGCTATATATTTTAACAAGACCTTTAGTCTTTTATGGCTCACCTAGCCTGACATAGTCAGAATATGGAGGGGAAAAAAACAACTTGAATTTACTCAGATACTCAAACTGAACAAAAATATTCAATTTGGTGCAGATTCTGATATTTATATGGACAAAAACTGATGAAATTCTGATGCTTTTAATGTAAATCAATGAGATCTTTATGACAGTATAGCAGCTACTCACATAAAATGATATAAATTAGCCATCACTCTATATCTCCTATGCTCAAAACATACAATGAAATGCAATCCAATGATGATTGAGAGATTGATGATCAGATTTGAGACTCACTGATTTTTCAAAAAAATGATTCATGGAGAATCGGGTAAAGCAGAGCTGCTTCAGTCCAGTAAGTGTTCATCTGGAAAGATTAAAGTTATTCTTACATTTACTTGATAAAAATCAGTAAAGATTTGACAGCAAAAAGACACGAAGTTGATGATTGATGTTGATAATTTAGAGGCCTTAGAAAATGACTTCTGATACAGCATGTAAGATACAGTATGCAGAAAGCTTGCAGTTTCCATCTTTACACACTTGTTTTCCTCAGGTGTCCAGATTACACAACTCTGACTGACCTCGTTCATAACAGCAACATGTGAGACGTGAGGTTTGACATTCTCCATTAAGACACAACACAGTGGAACTGAACACAATAAAAGCTGTGGAAATGATCGGCCTCCACGGGAACATCTATGCTGCGGCTGTCACAGTTCTCAAAGCTCCCGGGAACCGTAATTTAGTGGGAGGTGAACAATGACTTTCTAGTACAAAAGGTTGATGGGAGAAAGTGCTACAAGTGAAGAAACTGCTGCAAATGTTGATGACCCAGTTACACACTGTAATCATTCAAAACTGTCGGCTGGTACAGTTGAGTCACCACACACTTCAACACGGCATATCATCTGAGAAGAGAAAAACTGGATGCAAAGGCACAGACTACTCGAAAAATGGAGAGATGCTGTCTGAACGCTCTCATATTTCTAAGTATGCTTGACAGTCATAACAAACTGATGCGACAGTCATAACATGAAAGCTGTGATTGTATTAAATGAGCATGCATGAGCTGCATGTAAATAAACAGTGCCACGCATCACTCTCAAACATGCAGTGCATATATGCATTTGAGGCAAACCGCCAAAATAGAAGCTTGGTTTAATGTGAATGAAAATGAATGAAGAATGAAGAAATTAAGACATGATTATTAGTATCGTAATTTTACAGTTGTAAAAAATACATACATACCTATCTACCAAGTACAATAGTATTAATACAGAAATTTCATTTAAAAATTTAAAAATTCATATTTTATAGTCTTACTAATTATTAAATATTTTAGTCATACTTTTTTAATTTACAGTCCATTAGCAATGTTGAAATATTTCTTATTTTATTTATTTTTAATAACAGTAAAAAACATGTTTTAGTCAAATTGAATGTTTTTTTTTTCATTTTACAGTACATTAGTATTAATGCAATATTTCTTATTTTTATATTTTTAATAACTGCAAAACATGATATTTCGTAGTAATATCATATTTAATATTTATTAATTTTGCCTTTAATTCATGTTTGAATTATTTCAGGAGGACATTCATTTTTGCTTATGCGTAGCAGAAGCAGTCCCAGTTAATTAGTTAGTGCACATTTAGTGTATTGTTTATGAATAACAGCAATAAAGCTTGTCTGGAAACACTATGCATTGGTTTATGAGATGCATACTTGTGCAAAACTACATTTCCGAACTTCTGCAGGTGTGTGTGAAGTCAAACACAAAGCATGATTTACACACCTAATGTACTATGTCTTTACCTCTTCATTTTCTTGCATCAGTGCTAAAAAAGCTTCCCGTCATGGTCTGCCTCTGAACAAAACACAGCCTATGGTCTTTATGTGGAGCTCGGTATCCAATTATCTGTATTTTATCACTCAGCATAAGATGTTATTGTGAATTTAATAGCATTATGTTTCCACGTTCCGCTCAGGTAACCAGCAAATGGCCTTTACATCACATCTTCTCGCGTTTCACTAATCTAATCGCCGCTAGTTGCTCAGCTATTGCTCACTCTTTATATCATCTTGCATTTGTTGGTCTGTGAAGCGTGAGCTCTGTGCACGTCGTTAGCTAATTAAAGCCGTGGGCTGGAGGAGGCGGCGAGGAAGCGCCATCATTCTCGACACATGTTCCAGCGCACCGCGAAGGGCTACAATTAATCTTTCAAGCCACGGTGAGAGCGCGAGAGGTCATGTGTGCGCTGCATGAGATGATACTAATGCAGCTACAACAAATCTGTAAAAGGCCATTAGTTCACGAACAGGTCTTTGTTTAATAAATCTAGGATGGTGCAACACTAAGGTCAAGGGTTCAGTTCCCAAAGAAATGCATGCATTGATGAAGCAGTGGGTGATTTGACCAAAATCTTTTGCACTAAATGTTTGTATTCAAAAGTCAAGCAAGTCTTTGTAAAATAGTGGATACACACACACACACACCTATGATGCTCAGCTGAATTCTGTATTAATCTAACAAGTTGCAACATTACTTTGCTACATTAAAGCAAGACAGGTGAAAATTATATGGTTCAAATAATTTTATGGTTAAAAATTACAAATAGATATCATATTTTCCCAATTTGATCAAAGTACATTAAGACAAATGTTTTCTATAACAGGGTTAGTGAAATGCTTTGTTTAAATAGTTAACTAAAAAAAAAAACTACTACTAAATTTCAAAAACATGCAAACATTACTAAAATTTCAAAATGAAAATGGATTCAAATATTTTGATACTTAAATGACACTGCAAATTAGACATTATCTAATCAAATATGTAGTTATTTATGCAGTAATTTGCATAAATCTGGATAAAGCAGGTTTGAAATTCATTAGATTCTGTTGACAGAATAAAGGTTTTTAAAGAGAACTTTAAATTTCTCTATTATGCCTCTATAACTCAGAAAACACTGTCAACAGCTAGAAAAAAATACATTTTTCACCATGTTTTTAGGAATAAAATGTTTCATATTTTAGTCCGAATGATACATAAACCCCTCAGTAAAAGTCTTCAGAAGATAGATAGAAAAGGAACTGTAAATTCTGGTTTATGGCTTTATGTAAGTGGCCTCTAAAGATATGTAATCTACAGGTGCAAATAGATAAAGTGCGATGAAATAAACACCTAAATGTGTATTCTGGATGTTTTTTTTCTTTCCACTAGCATAAAACGTCAGCATGTTATGGAAGTCTAAAATTTCATTTTTTTTTCATCTTGATTCGTTTGGGACACACCCCGCTCTGCATTACTGACATTACTCCATGTTTACTCATCTGTCTCAGATCTAAGTGACTGTAAGCAGTACAAATTGACATTTCTACCATTGCAAAGTAAACCCTGTCACACAATCCGGCTATAATAAAGGTATACCTCAAACGCACTGTAAATCTCTCTGGATAAATGCATCCACCAAATGCATGAATATTAAATGCATTCATGCAGCAATGACCAAATTATCCAGGTTAATGCTGGATGATGGCAGTGAGGCGAGAGCTGAGATAAAAATATGAATGGGATTTGTGCCATCACTCAGAGGAGCGCAAACACGGCAAGCCCTGCGAAAAACATATGGGATGCAGGAAACGCATCGCCTTGACTTCAGCCACGACCAGCTGCTATAGATGGCCAGCGTCCCAAAGTCTTGAGCGCTGCGGACACTGATGACCAGTGTAATGTGTGCGAACGGGTCTAAGCTTTAAAAGGATGTTTTACTGTTAAATCATCAACAGGTGACTGAATAGCTGGGATAATATTTTATATTAAAACTAAGAGGGAAAACTACCAGTCAAAAGGTTTTATGTTTTTAGAAAAAAATTATTATGCTCTCCAAGACTGCAAGACTTCATTTGATCAAAATACAGTATAAATTGTGAAATATTATTACAATTTCAAATAAGTTTTCTATTTGAATAGAAATAATTTTTCTATTTGAATATATAGGTAAAGTGTAATTTATTTCTGTGATGCGCAGCTGTATTTTCAGCATCATTACTCCAGTCTTCAGTGTCACACGATCCTTCAGAAATCATTCTAATATACTGATTTGGTGATCCATTATTATTATTAGCGCTCAATTATTAATGATGGAAACATTTTTGCTTCCTAATATTTTTGTGGGAACATGATGTTTCAAAATTTTGAAAAAATTAAATAACTGATTTTTTTTTTTTTTATAAATAAATACAATTAAAAATGTCCACACTAAATGAAAAACAAAACATAAATTAAACAAAAATAAATACAAAAATAAAGTAACCTGACCTGTGTCTGTGTGACGTCTCAGATAGCAAATGTGACCCTGGACAACAAAACCAGTCATAAGGGTCAATCTCGAAATTGAGATTTATACATCATCTGAAAGCTGAATAAATAATCTCTCCATTGATGTATGGTTTGTTTGGATCTGACAATATTTGTCTGAGATACAACTATGTGACAATCTGGAATCTGAGGGTGCAAAAAATGTAAATATTGAGAAAATCACCTTTAAAGTTGTTCAAATGAAGCTCTTAGCAATGCATATTACTAATCAAAAATGAAGTTTTGATATATTTACAGTAGGAAATTTATAAAATATATTAATGGAACATGATCTTCACTTAATATTCTAATGATTTTTGGCATAAAAGAAAAATCAATAATTTTGACCCATACAATGTATTGTTGGCTATTGCTACAAATATACCTGTGCTGCTTATAACTGCTTTTGTGGTGCAGGGTCACAAATGTTAAATTAACATGGATCTGGTTTAAAACTATAGTTTATTTGCAAAAGACAAAAGAAAATGTTGATGGTTGCACTGTCATGCAATACCTTCTTTAGATCTTAAGCACTCAGAAGAAGGTTGAGCAATAGAAATGCATCCATGATATAAAACCTAAAACCAAAATGCTCATGCAAAGGACTAAAATTAAAACTTGAAAGAATTAAAATAAAATGTTTATGATTAGCAATAAAATCAGGGGAATTATATATGAACAAACCCTCAGTAAAAACCTACCGAATATAGATATGAATAAAACTAAGTTTTGCCTGTAGTGTCTTGCTTTAAACAACATCTTATAAACAAACCAAAAAAAATCCATTGCTCCAACTGACTAGAATTAAACTGATTGAAAGCATTAAAATAAAATGACTATGAAAACTATTATAAACGTGTTGAATGGGCAGCTGAACAACTCAAATCAGACGTATATTGTTTCTACCTGTTTGACGGTGTGAATAGAGCACTAATGATCTGTGATGATGATGATGATGATGATTATTGGTGATTTCTCTGACTGTCGTCTGAATTGATGCAGCGATGACTCATGTCATTATTCTGTCTTATTCAACTGACTCATCTGAAACATTCACAAGACAAAAGACACACAAATCACGCGCGTCCCTCGCAGGAAGCAAACGACAGCCGAACAAAAGAGCACATCATGACTAAATGCCAAAGCAAACATGCAAAACTCAATCTGAACGCTGCTGCTGCTGAGAAACGACTTTATTAACCGGCAGGGAGCAAATCTGATCAGGCGCGAGAGCTTGATAATTGCGTTACGTGAATTATTCCGGTCAAAAGCTCATGCTAACTGCTTCTGGTTAATGGAGTCTCTGTGAAGGTGGACATTACAGCATCTCATCTTACCTGACCAATCAAATTAAGCAGGTGAGGTGACTGCGAGACGCTCTTACAGCTCTTAGAGCCGTCTATCGGCTACATAACCAGCACCTTAACTCCAATAAAACCTCATTTGAAACGCTCTACATAAGCAGCAATCCTGTGCATTATAGGAACAGACTGAAGCACACGTGAAACCTGATGCATAATTGATTTCAATGCAGTTATTGTTAGTTAGAGCCAAGTTACTGTTAAGTGCAACACTTACAGCCTTTATATATAATGCATTACAAAAGTATTTCAATGCATTAATTAATGCAACTTATAATGCATTGTGTGCTCTCACAAAAAAAATAAAAAAAATAATCTGTATCCAGAGTTATAACACGTATCTATTCACTGTTACAACTAGAAAGTGTAATGCATTAAAACACATGACAAACAGCTTCAAGTGAGGTGTTATCCAAAACTCCAAAATAAAATTGACCAAATGCATCCAAAAAGCTCATGCAATACACCAGAGGTCCCTGAAAGCTTCAATGCGAAGGACCAAAAATAAAACGTGACTGATCACGGTCCAAAAGTAAATGCTGCATTATATCTAAGTATATTAAAATATATATTTTTAAAATGTTTATATTATTGTTGTTGCTTTTTCATTTCATGCAAGAAAAAATTGTAAAATGTTTTTATAAAAAATAAAATAAAAAATAATAATAATATATATATTATTATTTTTTTATTGTATACATATACATGTGTATATATATATATATATATATATACACACACACACACACACACACACATATATATGTGTATATATTTCCCCCTATTCTTGTGACATGGCACGGTGGGCCAAAAATCGATGATCATGGGTTAAAAGTAAATACTGCATTATATCCAACTATATTATATTAAATCAATTAAATTTAACATTTTACAAATAATTAAAAAATAAATAAATAAATTTTTAATATGTCTGAATTATGTTTCAAATTAAATTATTATATATTTCAATGCAAAAATAAAACAAACAAAAATAAATACAACAAAAATAATAAATGTTTCAATGTCATGCTTCTTTGTTTTTTCCCCTTCCTCATGGCACAATCGGCCAAAGATCTAAATCAAATCAATCATAGGCCAAAAGTAAATGCTGCATTATATCCAACTATTGTACTGTATATTATATTAAAATGTATTCAATTTTGAAATAATTAAACAAAAACATTTACAAATTTTATTTACATTTGTTTTTATTTTTTAAGTTAAATTTACTACAATACAATACAATACAATAAATAAATAAATTTAAAACCCGACTGATCATTGCCCATAAGCAAATGTTGCAATCTATATTATATTAAAATGTATTAAATTACCATTTTCATTTTACCATTACCACTTTTACATTAAATTCACCTATTTTTTTTTACATTTCAGTGCAAAACTTAATACAAAAATATAAATGTGCTTTACAGGCATGTTTTTTTTTCTTTTCAGTTTGTTTTCTCTTCCTCTTGTAATATGGCACGGTGGAGCAAATCAAAGGTCATCACAGGTCAGCTCTGGCCTGCAGTCACTGGTTTGTGCTTCTTTACACACCTTTCTGAGTACTTTCTGTTGATGTGTTAAAACGCTGCCAACATAGCAGCCTACAAGGTTTTGGAGTGAAGCCCGTGTGTCTCTTATGTAAACCGTGGTGTGTTTATTTGATCGGGACTGTAGTGTTAAATGATAGCAGAAACTCAATGCACAACCATTTCATTTCCATTTTCAAACCGCTACCGACACGAACAGGGTTTGAAAAATGTCCTACTTTACAAAGACTCCAGAATACGTAAGCGCTCTAATTTCTCTCTATACTCTAATTATAAATGGTCCGCTGCACTAATAGAGAAGGATTGCAAGATTTAAAGGAGGCGCTGATCCAGCTGGCCCAGATCTGATCTCTCTTGTTACAAAACACTAGAAACAAGAGCCAGAATCAGCAGATCATCTCACTATACTGTAAATTAGATTTTGACAAACAGAATTTTGCTTTGTTTTCTACAAAGTTATGTCTATGAAAAAAAAGGAGAACGTAAATTTTTGTTTTTGCATGCTGAAATGGTTAAATTGCACAAAATGTGGCCAGTTGGCTTATACAATTAAAATAAATTTGATGTAGGATTCAATTTCCATTTAGAAATTGCCAGTAATTTCACCACAATTGCAAAGAAATGGCAAATTGCATTGGATTAAATGTGAAATTTTGAAGTTGAAAGACTAAAATAGCATTTTCTTGTAAAACATACTTCAATAATCCTTATTTACGACTTGAAAAAAATCATTTTTTACAATGTCTGCGAGTCTCTTCCAGTCTGTTGGTGGTTTTGGCAAGAATAAACTGCATTGAATACCAGATTTAATGCCAACTGTCTAATATCCGACTAAGGAGACTAATAAATTACACATTTGTGACTCAAAACTGCACATCACAAAAATTCTGGAGTTTGTGTGGGATCTCAGAGAACAAACCTTATATAAACTTAGGAGCAATGTATCTTGTGGCATTGAAAAAAAACTTTGCTTTTATGCAGAAACCAAGGAATATTTTGAGAATGCACAACATCATGCACAATTCATTTTAAATCTTTATAATCAGCATTCAACTAATTGCTTAACTACAGTATTATTACAACCTAAGCTAAATATGTATTTATGAAATAAAAACTATAAGAATTGTTACAAAAAGCTGAACTGAAATTGAATGTGAGGAAATCATCACTACAATAGCTGATATTATAAAAGCCATAAAGAGGACCAATTGTGGATTTCAAATGTCAAATATCTGCATAAGGACACTAATAAATCACACATTTAGCGCAAAACTCTCAATTGCATGTCAAAGAAATCCTGCTTACAAACAATCACCGGAGTTTGTTTGGGATCTCTGAGAGCAAACCTTATGTTAACATAGGAGCAATGCATCTTGTTTCACTGAGAAAAAATAAATAAATAAATGTTGCATGCTGTATGTGTAAAAGGCAATGAATATTTTGAGATTGCACTGAAAATGTAAAAACAGTGTCATGCAAAATCCATTCCAAATCATAATAATCAGCATTAAACTGATTGCTTAACTATAATTACAAACTAAAACCTAAGCTATTATGTGTCAAATAACAGAAAATAAATGTCACATATCAGACTAATAAGGAGACTAATAAATAACACATTTAATAATGCAAAACACTCAACTGCATGTCACAGAAATCCTGCTCACAAAAAAGTTTGTGCATTTTGTTTGGGATCTCAGATAACAAATGTTAAATCAACATAGAAGCAATGCAACTTGTGGCAATGAAAAAAAACATCACACATGTGCAAAAGTTAAGAAATATTTTAATGATTGCACTGAAAATGCAAAGTGTCATGCAAAATTAATTTCAGATCTTAATTCTGAAAATGAACTGATTGCTTAACTATAATTACAAACTTAAACCTACGCAAAAATACCTAAATATTAATATCTATGAAATTTAAACTAAAAGAATGATCCTTGAACTGAAATGGAAAGAGAAGTTATAATTTATCATTGTTCATATATTATAGTTTTGCTGATCATAATCATTTTGTTATAAAATGAAATGATTGTGATCAGAAAAACTATAATAGCTCATTAAAAGAAAATAAAAAATAGCTGCATGAGGACAAGCTTTAATGCCAAATGTCAAACAGACTGAATAAAACAGACTAAAAAGAGACTGAAATACTATTTTCTTCTAAATATAATGGCATAATCTTTATTTACGACTTAAAACACATTTTTGGTGTTTCTTGGCAAAAAAATACAAATAAAAAACTGCAATGAGGACCAGATTCAATGGCAAGTATTAGACTAAGAGATCACACACTTACAAGCAAAACTCTTTTTAACATGAAGCAATGTAGAGTATCTTGTGGCATTGAAAAAAAACAATGCTTAAATGAAAAACACAAAATATTTTGAAGTTTCCACTGAAAATGAAAATCTTAAGAACCCAAATTTTTCCAGCCCTTAGCTGAAAGTAGAAACTAAACTTAAGCCAAAATATGTACAAATCAAATGGAAATCTATAAACAAAATAAATCAAAAGAACAATCCATAACTGCAACTAAAACTGAGCTGAAATTTAAAGCATTAAAATTTATTATGATCAGCAACACTTTAAAAATCCTGATATTTGACATTTTCCATTAACATGGGCTATTTTTTTTTCTATCAACTAAGGAGACTAATAAATCAGATGTAATAGTGCAAAACCCTCAGCTGCATGTCACAGAAATCCTGCAGCCGCTGCTGTGATTTGTGTCCACGTGACTCAGACGAATCCTCAGCTCACCCACACGCTGTCTGTCAGCACAGACTACAGATCACTCAGCGCTCGGAGCTCGGGTTCGATTCACAGCTCAGACGCACAGACACAGCTTCAGCCGCTCTTCATCACTCACTCACTCGTCTCGTCTCGTCCAAGCCTCTGAAAGCCCGGGGCACAAACACTTGCCCTGAACAGCAGATTTTTTTCATTTTCTTTATTTTGAAGATGTTGCTTCTATTTTAAGACTAAGAGCCGGCGAGCAAAGAGGGATTTGACCAATCGCAGCCCGACAGAGAACGAAAACATGCCGCTTTGAACACCAATACAACATCATATGAGCAAAGGAAAGCTGGGCTTTCTTGAAGGATTGTCCACTTTATTCAGACTAAAACTACTTGAATGGTCAACATATCGTAATTACAAACATTTGCAGTAAAGTGGCGCACCTCAAACAAATCCCAAATGTGTGATCATCTATAGGTATTAATCACACAGACCAAATGCAATCAAAACTCAAAGATCTACGTGCATGTGTTTACTCCTATTTAGAAATCAAATTGTTTTCATTCTGTCCCTCAAAATGTAAAAAAATTCAATAATTTTTATTTTAATTCATTTTATTTTTTTTTATTTGAGAACGTTTCCAAAGCAACATTTCTCATTTTCACTTAGTTTTACCTGAAAATAAACATGAATAAAAACCATTTATAGACATGTTAAAAAAAGGACAAAAACAAAAACAACTACTAAAACATTAACTAAAATTAAAACAAGCTGAAAGAACTTTAATAGTATCTCAATGATACTAAAATAACACTTATTTGGATTATTTATTATATACCTTTTAACATAAGAAAAATGTTAATTTTTATACTACAGCCCTGAAAAGTACACTTAAACCATGCTTAAAGTCTAAACTGCATTAAATAAAATATCAATAACAATTTTAGCATCTATACGTATTATCAAACATGGACCAAATGTAATAAAAATTCAGAGCAATAGGAATATGAGTTTATTCCTATTTTGAAAAGATAGAAAAAAAAAACATTTTCTTTTACAAAAAAGCATATTTTATTTGCTATTCCCATATGAGTTTCCCATCAGCCACTCCTAAAGCTAAAATGATGAATGAAAATCTTTAAAAGAAAATACAATTCCTCTATAACATCGTCAACATTCAAAGAGGTCACCAGAAGGTGATGCAACAAAAGAGAAAACAAGATAACACTTGCTATAAGGCAAGTCATATACATCCCTACAAATTAAAAAAAAAAAAAAAATTTGATACAGCGTGTACTAAAAGTACACTTAAACTATGTTTAATGTCTGAAAACAAAAAAATAATATACTTAAGGATAGATGATAATATCATATAATACCTATATATGAAATAAAAGCAAGTGTCATTTATTTTAAAGGATGCACAATGAAGTTCCATTGGCTTGAAATAAATAATAATAAAACAACAGATCCAAAGTGAAGAACTTGAACTTGATGAGATATTTTGTATGTAATGCAGTGACATTTTGAAGTGAGACTCAAGTATCCCAATACTTTTGCAGCCGATGTATAATATTTTTTTATGCACACAATTAAATGCTAAGCAGCACTGGATTAGTTATCATGATAAATTACACATCACTAGTATTCATTAGCAGCAGGCATTACATACACAATGAATCTCTCATCAAGCGTTGTGCAACTAAACTGTCAGATTCAGCCACGCTAGAGCCCTTAATAGTGCGCCACCCTAAAACATTCACCGCACCTGTCCGGCCGCCCCGTTCAACATTTCCTGGAAGCATCACATGCCGCAGTAAACAAACACAAATCTGGCACATATCCGATGAATATTTCAAAAACAGTAACTTCTTTTATGGTTCGAGTCAACATCAAGAAAAGACTTCCATACGGACGTGAAAGCATAAATTATTACACACCCGACTATGAAGCTGCATCTCAGCCAAGGAAGCAGACAGACCCGACGGGAAGCTCCTGCTCACAATATCCCGCATCCGATGTGTATGTGCCCAACGCTGCGTTCGATTCTTACATAAATGGCCCCGGCCGTAGACCCTCATGTGTGACAAACCCCGCCCTCTGTTGACGAGGCGGCTAATTAGAAATCAACTAAATAAGCAGCTTTCACAGCATGAGGACCAGAGGAACATTTAATACATGGGTGTTCATAGGATGCAGTCTTGTGTCGAAATGATCATATAGATCATATAATAATAGCATAGTATAGATGTAGATATTATAGATAATGACTAACCTCAGGACGCTCCAGTCACTCTAATAAGCAAACAAAACATTTAAATTGGATAAAAGGCTTTTTTGACTTCCATACTAAACAAATCTCAACATGAAAATGAAAGCATTGCCAATATGTAATATATAGATAAAAACCAGAAAATAAATAAATACGTAAAACAAAAACAAACAAATAAAAACAAACAACGGTGTTCTTATTAATTAAAACAATTTACAACAACTAAAAATCGTTTCCAGAAAATGAAACAAACTGAAACCAATATTAGATGAAAAAAACAAATGAAAACTATAAATACTGCACTGGCAAGTAACTGAGATGAATAAGTACTAAAATTAAAACCGAAATTAATAAATGAAAGCCATAGGCTATATAAATATTTAAGAAATCAAAAACTAATAACAATGGCAAAGGCACATAATACATAATAAATGACTAAAACTTAAACTAAAATTAAAATAAAAACTGAAAATATAAAAATAAAAGCAAATTAAAAAATATATATATATATGTTAAGTATGGAAATAATACTAAAATAAAACTGCACTTTACAATAAGGTCATATTTGTTAACATTAGATAATTAATTAGCTAACAACAACAACTAACAATGAGAAAAATTACAGAAAAATTGGTAACATTTTAAAAATAAATTAGTAAATGTTGAAGTTAAAATGTACTAAGATTACTAAATATTGTAGTAGTTAATTTTTAGTTCGCTTAGTTCATCTTAACAAGTGAAGTCCTTATCGTGAAGTAGAACCAAACATTATACATAACACTCATATTATTATTAATAAACTAATAAAATTATTATTAATACAGTAAAATAAACTAATAAACTAAATATAAACTTATTTAAAATTATAATGACTAAATGTTCACACTATATACTAAATGAGGAGCATCAACCCTCTACTACTGACCAATAAATAATTGAATAATTAAATAATTAATAAAATAATTTAACCATTAAAATAAAATAAACTTTTGAAAAGTTAAAAAAAAATATATAAAAAAAATGCTTTAGAAACTATATATATATATATATATATATATATATATATATATTAAGGCTGGGAAAATAAATCGATGCATCGCGAATCAAGAAATGATTCAGCATCTTCTCTCATCCTCTTCTTCATGAGCATTTGAGTGTGGAAAAAAACTAGATAAGAGCGTCATCTGCTGAGAGAATCGCGATGCATTCGTAAGATCTCAGAATCCATCCATGAATCGATTCTGCATCAATTTATCGCCGCAGCTCTTATAGGGCAGTATTGGCACAGTGGTTAACTAGAAAAATTAAAAATGCACTAGATGGAATATAAGAACACCCCTAACATAGTACTTGTAGAGGCAGATGTAATGCATCTATATTCCTATAGACAGAAAAAGCCAAAGTGTGTCTACTTGTCGCTCCAACCGAAGCAGCTGTGGACTCACATGTTGCTCTTAGCCTCCTCACATCTCATTCATCTCATGTCAGTATAGCGGAAAGAAAAAAGCAGCATTAGTATCTTTTACCGGTTCGTCACTTCAGAAGGCTGACGTGCGTTTCTGCATGCAAATGTGCTGCATGAAGCTTCGCTCGAGTCTTAAGCAGATCAAAGCCGCTGTCGCTCTCAAACTCGCGAGGAGGACGGAATCAGTATTCGGGACGCGAGGACAGAGGGAACGTGATGGGTTACGCCGGGAAGCGTCGACAGTCAAACATCTGCATCAGGAGGAAGGCTGAATGCAAACACACTCACTTGATGTAGCAGTCGCGGTTCTCTCTAGAGGACGACATCTCCCAGCCATTGGAGGGTCCCTGTGCGGACGGCCAACTCCCAGCGGCCTGCGGCGGACAGCAGGAGGACTTGATCCTCTGACTGTAAGACAAACACAAGACCACAGCGGTTAGGAGAAGACGACAGAGACGCTGTGAGGAGGAGAAAACGTGTTTAGATTGCGCTTCACACAACACAGTCTGTCTCAAAGCAGTTTCACAATAAACAGGAAAATAGTGAGAATGTGGCAGAATTCAACCATCAAATGAAATTCACAATAGTTGTCATTATTCAATGCTGATTCAATTCAGTTCAGTAGCTGTCAATGTTTCAAAGTTCAATCAATTTGACAAATTTAGTGCAGTTTTAAAGTAGCTCTACTGTATTAAAGTAGTTCAAAAATTGATTCAATTTAGTTAAATAAACGTCAAAGTTGCAAAATTCATCAACTACTGAACACATTCTCAATGTCATTATTCAACTCCAGTGCTGGGTGTAACGCATTACTAAGTTACTGTAATTAAATTACTTATCCACTGAAACAGTAAAGTAAGGGATTACTGCTCATTTTTAGGTAATTTAATTACAGTTACTTATTAAGTACTTGCGTTACATACAGTAAATAATTTCAACAGTTCTAAAATCAATACTGAATTTGAAATCTAAATTTACCATCTAAAGATAAAATTGAATGCAGTGTCTTTAACCCTCTGTGCGCCAGCGCGTTCACTTTCAGTTTTTCCTGATTCACAGAGAAACCTTAAATACTCAGATACAGACAAGACTAAGATCAATCAAATCTAAAAAAGGCCTGCTTTTATTTGTGTACACTGATAATAACAACAAAACATTGTGCTTTTGCAAAATAAACAAACAAAACAAACAGGGTGTACTTTCTGCTGTCTTGGTCTCCGTGATTATGTAATCCGTATGAAACTAAAGCGAGGTACAGTCTTTCCCGTATATGAGCTTGAAGTGTCTACGTTTAAATGAACGATTTCAAATCGAAAACAAATATTGTAATCAGTATGAAAGCGAGGCACAGTCTTTCCCGTATATGAACCTTGAAGTGTCTACTTTTAAATTGCACAAATTCAAAATTCATCAATTGAAAACATTCACAATTATTCAGCTCAATTTTGAGTAAATTATGTTCAGTGTCAGTTGCAAATTTGATCAATTATGAAGCAAATTCAATTTCAGCTGTAAATCAGCTCTACAGAAGGCAATAATTCAGATTAATTCAGTTCAACATTGATTCAATTTACTTCAAAAAGTGTTGATGTTGCAAAATGTAATCAATTGGTGAAACGAATTCACAAGTGTCATAAACCAGCTCAAATCAGTTCAAAGGTTGATTCAATTCAGTTCAATAACAGTCAATCTTGCAAAATTCAATTACAAAATAAATTCACAATAGTGTCATTATTCAGCTCAATTCAGTTCAGTGTTGACTCATTTCACTTCAATAACTGTCAATGCTGCAAAATTCAATTATTCAATTCAATTCCGTTTTAAAGCAGCTCTACAGAAAATGTCATTATCCAGATTAATTCAGTTCAAAAGTTGATTCGGTTCAGTTCAATAACGGTGTCAATGTTGCAAACTTCATCAGTCATGAAACAATTTCAAAATATTGTTATTATTCAGCTCATTTCAGTTCAATAACAGTGTTGACTTCACAAAATTCAATTATTAAACAAATTCAACTCAGATTCAAAACAGCTTTACTAAAGATAAGTGCCATTATTCAGCTTAAAACAGTTCAAAAGTTCAGTTCAGTTCACAATTCAGTTCAGTGTTGATTCAATTTAGTTGAATAACTGTCACTGTTGCAAAACCATGAAACTAATTCCCAATATTGTCATTACTCAGTTCAGTTCAATATTGATTCAATTCAGTTCAATAACAGTGTTAATGTTAAGTTCAATTATGAACCAAATTCAATTCAGTTTTAAAGCAGCTCTACTGAAGACAATAGTGCCATTATTTAGCTTTATTCAGATCAAAAGTTGAATCAATCGGTTCAATAATAGTGTTGCAAAATTCATCAATTATAAAACAAATATGATTCAGATTCAAAACAGCTCTGCAGATTAATTCAGTTCAATAAAAGTGCAGATGTTGCAAAATTCAATCATGAAACTAACTCACAATATTTTCATCATTGAGCTTAGTTCAGTTCAACGCTGATTCAATTCAGTTCAGTGTTAAGGTTCCAAAGTTCAATTATTAAATGAATTCAGTTTCAGGTCTACAGAAGACAGTAGTCAGTTGTACTGTAAAATAAAATAGTTTATCATGCAGCCCTACTTCCCACTATATTGAATACTGCTGAATACATTTACTTTTTAATACTGAATGCAAAAAATAATAGCACATATATGGAGTTTTTAGCCGTAGACTGTGGGCTTTTTTCTCCTCTCTAAAGCTGCAGAATATCAACCGCTAACAGCCTGGACTTCATTTGTGACAGTGATTTAATTACATTTATTATGTAATGCAATCATCCAAGCCTCAAGATTGTCATGCTTCAGTCTTGTACGCTAAGAGCCATGAAATTTATCTAATGCTGAACTGCTGGCAGATTCCTTAGAAAGCCTGATATCCAGTGGGCCGTTTGATCAAAGCTGTGTCAGACTGAGCTTCACATCATATAACAGATCACTGAATGCACACATGACTCACTGTATCAGTGTGGAGCTCAAGGGCATCATTTACACTAAAGTGCAGCAAAGATAGTTACAGAATCCAAACACCCACCTGAAGTCAAACAGAAATACAGATGATGATCCATTGAAGCAAAACTGCGCCTTAAAATAAAAGCACTGGCCGCATGATTTAAGCCTTTAAAATTCAATTTAAAATTATATAGAATTTTTATTCATTATTATTGATACAATTTTAGCTTTATATTTGTTATTACTTATTAATGTAATGTATTAATGTAATTATTGATGAACTTGATGTAATGTTTATGAATCAATGTCGATATATATATATATATATATATATATATATATATATATATATATTAGTAACTTACGAAATAAAGAAATAAATAAAACACTGATTATCATCAAAAAGCTGAACAATATCAACTATACTTTTTCAGCAAGGTTTTACACAATTTTAGTTTTATATTTTTTTACTAAATGTAATGCAATAATGTAATCGATTAATGTAACTTTTATCCATCAATATTGATACATTTTTAATTTTAAATATTTGATTACTTATTAATTCTCTCTCGCTCACACACATACATATTTTATATTTATATTATTATTTTTTAATATTTATATATGTGTCAAATAAATATACTCTGCATATCATCAAAAAGCTGAAAAATATCAGCCATTTTTTCCTCAGTGAGGTTATATCACCCAGACCTACTTCTGAAAGAAAATAAACCCTGAAAGCAATTTTTTTTTTTAAATCGATTTTATATAATGATATCAGACAAAAACAGCAGGATGCAGACAGGAATATGATCTTAAATGAGCTGCAGTCTGTCAGAGAAACCTAGTAACTGAATTACAGTAATAAAATTTAAATGCTTAAAATGCCAAAGACGTCTTCCTCAACTGATGCGCACATTCAAGGGGAAAAACTTCTGAACTTCCTCATAGGATGAATGACAAAATGCACTTTTAGAAGATTTTCTGACTCGTTACGAGATTTTTTGCATTTATTATTTAAACACAGCTCCTGTAAGGAGCAACTGCACCATGATTATGTGCATTAGTCATGCAAGAAAGCACTGAAAACTCACAAACTGATTCATAATAAATGAACATTCAACCTACTGTTTTCTCAACATAGTCCTATATGCAGCAAAGTGTGTCATTTATTTATTGTTATTACATATAAAAATAAAAAATGTAAAAATACTGTAGATTATATATAAAAATATATATTTAAAATATCTTAAATATATGTTTTAATATATATATATATATATATATATATATATAATTATACACATTTAAAAAAAATTACATTTTGCATGAAATAAAACAATGATTATTTATATGATTCCTTGCACTATAGATGGCATCTCTTCTAACATAAGTCATCTCATTTTGCACAGATCTTCATTTTAAAGCATTGCCTGTGGCAACATCTCATTTATGCACAGTATTATTCTGAAAACAAAATTATTCAGCAGCAAAAAAGCAGAAGCAGCTAATTGTGGAATGGATTTAAAACACAAGTAATATGCATGACAGTCTTACTGGAGCTGTAAGCATTATCAAAATCACACCATTTTACCTTTTATTCAAACAACACTGTAAAAAACGTTTAATATACAATTATAATGAGGTAAAACAAATAAACAAGCGTAAAAGGCTTGGGTTTATGTATATTGGAGAGTGTTTAATGTATATCCTACAGGTACAGATTCTGTATCTCACAGTCTGACCTGAACACCAGCAGTCCCTATGAAGCCTATTTTTAGGACCATTAAAATCTATCCACTGTGACTTTATTCTCAAGACAATTAAACATATTTTACCACCAAATTCTCATTACAAAGCTGGTGTGACATGAGATGCTAATTAAAAAAAAAAAAAAAAAAGCTACTGTATGACTTCAGAAACTTGGACCGCTATGAAATTTTCCTTTGGATGGAAAATACATTCTGCTATTCTTTTCTTTGCAGAAAAAAAAAAACAGGTTTGGAATGACTTGAGGTTGAGTAAATGGAAAATAATTGCTGATTTCCAAAAAAAAAAAAAAAAAAGCAAAAAAAAAAGCCTAGTACCTGATTTGATGTGGAGTTTAAAAAAATATATAAAATAAATAAATTCTGACTTTGAAATCAAAATTATGCATAAAACAATGTCATGTCTGAAAACAGGCTGAGAATTGATTAAATAGTTAAGAATGTAAACCGGAATCATGTGTTTTGTGTGTTTTTCTGTTGATTAAGGGAAAATACAAGACATCTTCACCTTATGCATTATTATCAAATGCAAAAATACATCAAATTTTGCAAAAGTGTGACATGAAAGAGCAAAACAGACACTATTTTTGAAATCAGCAGCAAGAAATTTGTAAGAAACAAGTATTGCATGATGCAGGCTGATGTTTTCATTTTTTAGGTGAACTATCCCTTTAAATGTTTAGAAACCACTTTTAAACATGGACTTCATGCAATACTTTGCTTCCACGCAAACGCTTTGTAGATGTGATTAAGCAGAAGGAAGCATGTGTTGCATACAGCACAGATATTAAAACAGATGAAAAGTTTTTAATAAGCAAAAGATACTGGGGTAAAGTCATCGGTTTCATTTTTAGAAAGCAAACAAAACAATCAACTCACAACGTCAAATGCCAGGTCTTCAGTACAGAACGACAGACGATCAAAACACTTGTCCATTTTCTCCAGCAGCAGCTTCATTAACTCGCTTTTCTCGCCGATGTCTCGTCTTTAACGCCGTTTCATGATGGGGATTTTCAGGAGTAACCGAACCGGACGGAGAAACACAAGCCACTCAGAGAGCCATCAATAAATGATTACCGCGCCGTAGCCAAGAGCCGTCGCACACTAGTGAGGGAACATCAGCTGCACAATTCATGAAGAGCACTAAGCAGAGCAAGTGTTCAAATACCGTGGATTATTCATGTTTAAAGGCGGCATACGTTACAGCTTACTGTATACAAGTATGAAACTTTTGATTCTTATGAGGTGAAAACTGCATTGTGATTAAAAATAATTCAAATATCATGACTGACCAAGTGATTATCTCCAGACTACACTGCTTAGATCAAGCTACATCAGCGGCTAGACTGCTTTGCATTGTAAAAAGTGACAAAAAAGCAACGTGAAAACATTTAAGAGTAAAAGAGGAATATTTTATGAGAAAACGTGATGGGCATTTCACAGCGGCTTCAAACACATCTATTATGAATCTAATCAGAATTCAAACCATCTACGTCAGGGTTATTACACTAAATTCAAACCGTAAAAATCATTCAAATAAACAAATAAATACATATATAATTTTTATAAATTATAATTAAAATTGAAATTTTATTTGAGCAATTTGCCAAGGAATCATTTCTCATTTTCACTTCGTTTAACTTGGCGTATAAAGATAACTAAAACTGAAATAAAAATAGAAGCTATATATAGGCATATTGTTAAAATAAAATAAAATAAATAAATAAATAAATAAAATAATAATAATAATAATTAATAATAAGATTAAATCAGGAAACAAAAATAATTCAAATTATTAATAAAAACAATTAACGCTGATCTAGTTGAGATCTTATTTGTTAGCAATAATCTGATATTTTAGTTTGTGTCCATTTCTTTTAATGGATTATCCAAAATTATAATGTAATTAAATATATGAAGCAGCGTTCTCTCATTTTTATTTTTTTATTTTTTAACTATTATAAATCATTTTAACAAAAAAGTTGAAATAAAATTACTACATCAACTTAAACTTAAAAGAAAATTTGAAATTTTGCCCTTGCAACTATCAAAAATAAGTTTAAATTCTAAAATGACTAAATCTGAAATAAAATTGAATTAAAGCTAAATAGAAATATTGATAAAATGACAAAAGCACATAAAATTACTAAAACTTGAGCTATAACTGAAAATTAAAAAATAAAAGCCAATTGAAAATATTAACAAATGCTACAATACTAGTATATAAACAATACTAACACTGATTAAAAATATGATAGTGATGTTTATGGTTACTATGATAAATCATTTCCTTCAACTGATGATCTTATGAATTTTACCATACAGGTATATTTCACAGTCGTCTCATTTATGATAACAGCAGAGTGAAAGTAATTCCTTTGCCGGTCGTCTTCAGGATTCACAGCGCTGAAATGACTGATGTACCATAATATGTAAATGAAGCTGGTTGCCATGGCAGCACAAGCGTCTGTCTGTCTGTCTGTCTGAGAGGAGAACGATAATCAAATGAATATCTAGTAATTAGTAGCCTGACGTCTATCCTGCAGCGTCAGTCAGTCAGTGTGAATCCCACAGAGAAACCGTCCAGTGAACAACAGGGATTCACTCTCTGACCGACAGGATCTCCGAAATCAAACTAAAGCTTAACTAGCTGCTCATCATTTCAGGATCAACAGCAAAACTAGTCAAACTACTAAAACCATGAACAAAAGTAGCTTTAACAAGGCAACACCTTCATAAATATCTGATGATAATAAGATAAGATAAGATTATTTATCTGGTACAAAAACACTGAAGTTCTCAGTTAAACAAGCTGTTCATTAAATTCAATAAAATAAAATAAAAAACTCAGTATAACCAAACTTAAAATACAGAAGCATACATCAGCATTTAAAGTACATTTAATAGTGCATTTAGATATTTAATTGCACTACACAAAAGAATGTAAAATTAAGTATCGTTTATCTGAATCTTTTTGAATGAATCAATTAAAATGATCCAATTCAATAAAATGAATCAAATATCAAAAATATAATAAAGGTTTAACTGTTTTTGCAAAAAGTTGCTTCTGCTCACCAAGGATGCATTTATTTGATAAAAAATACAGTAATGGCATGAAACTAAATAATTTTATTCATCAAGGACACATTAAATTGATCAAAAGTCAGAGTAGACAATATGCATAATGTTACAAAAGATTTCTATTTCAAATAAATGCTGTTCTTTTGAACTTTCTGTTCATCTGTGAATCCTGAAAAATAAAATGCATCATGGTTTCAACAAAAATATGAATCAGCAGCGATTTAGCATATTAGATTGATTTCTGAAGGATCATGTGACAGTGAAGACTGGAGCAATGATGCTGAAAATACAGCTGCGCATCACAGAAATAAATTACAGTTTACAACATATTCACACAGAAAACTGCTACTTTAAATCGTAATAATATTTCACAATTTTCACAGTATTTTGGACCAAATAAATCCAGCCTTGGTGAGCAGAAGAGACTCCAAACTTTAGCGTATACTGCAGTATATAACAATATTATATAATTATGTGGGAAAACATTTCAGGATATCACAATGCTGCATGTTGCAACAGAAAATGATGAGAAGTAGTGAAATGTCATTTTTGTTCTCATTATATTAGCTAAAACACACATCAAAATTCCCTCAAACATACGCTGTACTCATTTGCAGACAGATATCGATTTTTCAGCAGACGGAGGTAACGACTAGAGGCTGGTGTGGTTGACATAATGCCAATATATACTCTTACATAATATAATTATAGCATACACTGACATGATTTTCTATTCCCGCAATATTTGCACAAAAAAAGCCTTTAAAAAAAACTCTCCTCCTTTACACTAAAGCCATTATTACACGGTCAACTGTAAAACGGTTTCCTCCTGGACAATAACGCCATTATACAACCATAAATGTTTAATATCTTGGCCTGGGTCTGGCTGTAATTACTTCATCTTTTTGTTTGGCCGTTGAAGAGCCCCACAGAAGTAGGATTCCAGCACATGAACCTGATCGCTCATGTATGCGCAGCATCAATAATTCAGTCTAGTGCAGGAACTCATGTTCCTCCAGTCAGATCTCCATTCCACCGAACGGCCACACACACGTCTCCTCCTGTTCAACTGGGATATGTGTGAAGTTGTGTAAAGTGTTTTCCTTTTCATGCTAATATCATTAGTGAGCACAGACTGAACGGACCCACACTCTGAAAAAAAAATCTGTAAAAATAAGGCACAGTATGCTGCATAATTTGAAGGAATTTTTCTGTATTTATTTTTTACAGGTGTTTTACCAGTATTTTGAATTTCACACTTCATTGCATTGTGTTTTAGAGTTACCAGAAATGTCTGTAAAATTAATGGATAACATTGTGTGTAACGAGCTGCCAGTACTTTTTCTGTTATTTTACGGATTTATTTTTTACAGTGCAGAAAATGCAGGCAGAATCACGGAATCCAGTCGTAATTCACGGATAATTTTACGGAATTCTGCAAAAGTAGGGCTTCAGATTGTGATATGGACTAGTGTTAGTGAATATTAAACTGCAAAAGACTGCTTTTGAAATATGAAGTCTGAACATATGAACGTCATCTCCAGAGCTGCTCTCAGAGTCAGCCCACTAGATTATTATATTTGAGGGGAAAAAACTAAAAAAAACTATCATCAGATACACACGGATGATCTTTACTACACCCTGCCAAAATAAAAGTTTGGGTTTACTTGAAGAAATTATGCCAAATATTACTATTGTATAATAGAATGTACTTCTCAAAGTAATAATATTACAATTATTAAAGATTTAATAAAATAATGACAATTTTATCTCCATGTTTTACTAACAAAACATTGCATTATTAACAAAATAAAAAGAGCTGTTAAATTTTCATTTGATTATATTTTAAAAGATTAATTAATTTGTTAATGGTTTATGACTTAATATGACGATAATACATTTGTATTAAATCAAATCTAGAAAAATTAAAAAATACAACAGATTTTTTTTTAAATTTTAATAATAATAAAAAAAATTTAGGAGCTTATTATTATTATTATTATTATATAAACAAACTTTAATAAAGTTATTTTACAATTCTGAATTTAATTGATTAATCATGCTTTTGTAATTAAACCATTATGTTTAATTACAGAAATTAAAATTGAAAACAAAGAATTTTAGGGGGAAAAAAACTTTTCAGGGCACTAAAAATGTAATTTTTGTTAAACTTAATAAATTGCTGTTAAATTCTATAAGCTTCATGATTTCCATCAATTAGACAATTAGAATCATGAGAAGAATTAAACAAAAACAATTTCTAAAAAGGTAAAATATTTTAAAGAGCCGTATTATTGTTACTTTTAATAAATTGTTAACATTTTATGAATTAAATTGATGAGACATGCTTAAAAATGGAAAACATGGAATTTGAGGAAACAATAAAATGATCTAACGGTAGAAAGCATTGTCAGCCGGTAGATAACATGTATACTGTGGATTACATTTTAAAATGAGACAAGAATAAAATAGTCTTCTCAAAAAACAGCCTCCCAAACTGGCACTTACAGTACAGACAGATCTGTTCAATATAATGATAGCGATTTAGCCGTCGCGTCGCTCGAGACCCGATATCAGTAAAACCAGCACTAGCTTGCAGTAACTCATTTAGCAAAGCAATGCAAAGCAGAGGCAGATTACACAGCAGCATGCAGGCGAGATGATGTAACTCATGGACAGATGGAAAAATCACAGCCCCATCTCAGAGGAAGACAGAGACGGTCAGGACGATCAGCTGGGGAAATGAATCTGCCCTGCTACTGCAAATGGGTTGTTGTCAGGTAATATGCAGCTCCGCTTCAAGAACACTTCACAGTCGTGTCTGGAGACTAGTGTACTTCACTTAAGTGCTAATGATACCCAACCGTCAGGGACGACCACATCACTGAAACACGGATGAAAATAGAACTTAAAAAACTTAACAAATAAGAAAAATTCATGCATACAATCAAAATATACTGTAAACAACAACACCATAAACACACACAATCCTGCATAGCAGAACACAGTTTTCAAATTTAATTGTAGAATGGTAGAAAATGTGATTGGTTGTTTGACCAAATGGAGAAAAACTCATTTGGAAGTTTTTAGAATTGCATGAAAAACAGTATGTCCAGCTATGGACCGGCTCTAAAAGCTGCCAGGGCTGAGCATATCTGCAAACTCATAAAAGAACCAAAACAATCCAAGTTTTTATTTAGCACAGTGGCTAGATTAACAAATAATCAGATGTCAACCGATCTAAATATTCCCTCACAGTTTAGAAGTGATGACTTTATGAATTTCTTCACTGATAAAATAGATAGCATCAGAAATACAATAACAAATGCAGAATCGACAGTGTCTTGTAATTCAGCTTCATTCATTGTGCCCAAAGAAAAACTGCAGTGCTTTACAACCCAAGGACAGGAAGATCCACCGGTAAATAAAGTTATCACTGCATCTAAACCAACAACATGTTTATTAGATCCTGTACCCACTACTAAATTACTGAAAGAGTTGTTACCTGTAGCAGAAGAACCACTTCTCGATATTATTAACTCATTGTTATCATGTCCCAAAACCATTCAAGCTGGCGGTTATTAAGCCTCTAATTAAGAAACCACAACTAGATCCTAGTGAACTGGCAAATTACAGACCCATTTCAAATCGTCTAAAATTTTAGAAAAAGTTGTGTCTGCTCAATTGTGCTCCTTCCTGCAAAAAATAAATAAATAAATAATATCTATGAAGAATTTCAGTCGGGCTTCAGGCCCCATCATAGCACTGAAACTGCACTTGTTAAAATTACAGATGACTTGCTTCATGCGTCAGACCAAGGCTGCATCTCATTGCTTGTTTAACTTGATCTTAGTGCTGCGTTCTACACTATAGATCATGACATACTCATAGATCAATTACAAAACTATGAGGGATGTGCAACAGCGATCGAGTACTCGGCCGTGACAGCGATGATCGATCATGAAAACGATGATCGTGGGGGAAAAAAATTCTGATTGGTTATAGCAGCACTTTGGGCGGCACCCTGAGCTCTGATTGTTTAGCTTGCAACAGCATGCGATTCAAAGTATAGACATGAGAAGAGAGAGAAGCTTGGCTTTGAAGTCAAGTAGTGATGTCTGGGTTAGCTACATACATATCTGATTCATCTAATATAGGATGCGTTGGGATATTAACATTTCTTAACAATGTGCTGCATATTACCAGTGTTTAGTTTCGTACTCAAATGCAATGCTATTTGAGATGGTCCTATTGCTTTTAGAGGTTTCTTTTTTAAAATACCGATCCTATAATAATGCAGCAGTGATTTTTTCCCCCTCATATTTGTTCAACAGTAGGCATAATTTAATTAAAATTGTTTTCGTACTTCGTATGGTTTCGAAAGCACGCAGGCGATTTTAGGAATCACTTGATAATGTAAATGAAAATATAGCACAAATCTGCCATAAACATTAATGGCATAAGCATTATAATGATAACTTTACAGGATGTGAAATCTATAGTAAATACTGTCCTTGCCCGTGTTTCAGCGCGTTATTGAATGTGCATCACAGCGGGAGCTCTCTCTCGCAACTCTCTCTCTCGCTATAGCGCGTAACTTAGCGTTCACTGGCATATGCATCTTTTTGTGCAGATAAAGTTGTAATGTTACATCTATGTTATGTATCTAAGTTATCTGATTAATATCATAGGATGTGTCATAGAATGGGTTCCCATTCAGTCGGTCACGTTCGACGTACGTCGGACTGACCGACGAATAGGAATCTCGCTAGAGAGGCCAATCTACTTCGAGTGTAACTAAAACGAGCCAATGCACATTGGCATGCAATCATATGCAGCAGCTGCTCACCTCGCAGCGCGGGTATATAATGAGCAGCAGGTGCGTTGCATCTTTAGCTTTTCGCTTCGGAGCCGAACAGTGTTCTCTGCTGGAAGTGGTAACTGAAGAGTCTCTGCAGGACGATCTCTTTGTGTGAGGAGTGCGGGCGTACAGCACAGCAGTGGGGTCGATTCTCTCCAGCTTTCCTTTTCTTCTCTTCTCTCTTTTTCTTTGCCTTTTTTTGAGCAGAAAGAGCTGCAAGAGCCGTTCTCACGGCTGGTAAACGGGGCGCTTAAACAGCGCGTAAAAGCCGTTTTTACGGCTGGTAAGAGAGCGTCGGAGAGAGGGAGAGAGCGCACACGACAGGCTGCACAAATCCCTGTCCGTGTTGCCGCGGCCATTCCCCTGCGTGCTTCAGCACCAGTTAAAAGAGTAAAGTCCCTAAAAGAGCTTGCACAAGTAGAGCTTGCGTCTTTTTAAAGATGACATTCTACTTGTGTGTTTCTGGGTGCGGTCGTTACCTGGCACCGGGGGATGGTCACGAGCGTTGCATCGCGTGCCTGGGCTTAGCGCACGCTGAGGCAGCGTTTGTGGATGAGTCATGTACCCATTGTGGGAGGATGACCATCTCGGAGTTGCGGTCGAGACTCCAGTTCCTGCAAAGGGGCGGAGTCCCAGTGCCGCTGCCTCGTTCCAATCCTCCTCAGAGGGTTGCCACGAGCGGTGGCACTGGTGACCTGAGGATTACAGTGAGTGCGCTTCCTTCGGGGAACCAACCCCCTAGGAACCCTCACTCCTCCTGCACTCCGCAGCCAGTAGAGCTGCCGGGGGAGCGCGGTGGGCCATCTCAAAGGTGTGTACCATCCGTATCCTTCGGCGCTCCTCCCGATGACCAGATGTCGATAGCTGCATCGGAGGGTGAGTCAGACCTTTCTGGAGATGACGCGTCGGCGCAGTTGCCTCCTTCGGGTACGGTAGCTGTGCCCGATACAGATCCGGAAATGATGGCTATGCTTTCCCGGGCCGCCAACAGGGTCGGGCTCGTGTGGAATCCTCCACCGTGTCCCGAGCCCTCAAGGCTGGACGATTGGTTTCTCGGGGTGGCACGAGCTGGTTCTCAGCCACCCACCCCGGTTCCTTTCTTCCCGGAGGTGCATGAAGAGCTCACTGGTACATGGAAGGCACCTTTTACTGCCCGAAACCGTGCCGGTGGGCCCTCCTCCCTCACCACCCTTGATGGCGGTGTGGCTAGGGGTTACACGCGCATCCCCCCTGTGGAGCGGGCCGTTGCTATGCAACTGTGCCCTAACTCCACCTGGCGGGGGGAGCCGTCTCTCCCTTCCCGGGCCTGTAAGCACTCGTCGGACCTTACCGGCAGGGCTTACCAGGCCTGTGGGGAAGCCGCTTCCGCCTTACACGCTATGGCGTTGTTGCAGGTCCATCAGGCCAAGGCACTGAAGGACCTGCACGAGGGTGGTCATGATCCGCAAGTTCTTCATGAACTTCGTACCGCGACGGACCTCGCGCTTCGGGCGACGAAGGTTACGGCGCGGTCAGTGGGTCGTGCGATGTCCACTTTGGTGGTCCAGGAACGCCATCTCTGGCTGTGTCTGGCCGACATGAGGGATACCGACAAAGTCAGGTTCCTTAATTCCCCCGTGTCCCAGACCGGCCTCTTCGGCGACGCGGTCGAGAACTTCGCCCAGCAGTTCTCGGCTGTACAAAAGCAGTCTGAGGCGATCAGTCACATCCTGCCACGGCGGTCCGCTGTTGCATCCACCCCGCCGCCGGCAGCACCTCAGCCTGCTCGTCGCCGAGGGCGACCCCCTACGGTTGCCCCCGCTCCCGCGCCGCAGCAACAGCCTCCACCCAAGCGGCGTCGTGGAGCCAGTCGTAGGCGGGGTCCCCAGCCCGTCCAGGCCCCCGCCAAGAGGGGCGGCAAAGCCAAGAGCAAGAGGCCCTAGGACGGGCGACCCGGAGATGATTGGGACTGCTCGTCAGGAGGTGGTGATTGCACCGCTCCTTCCCCCGGAGGAGGGCCGGGTGGTAAATCCTTTGTTTCCTTTTCTTTCTGTTCCGCCGCTGGCCCAACGGTCAGCGGTACCCAAATTTTCAATAAAAGAGCAGTTTCCATCATCTCCGGGTCCGAAGAGGGCTCGGAGAGTAGTGGGAGGAGTGAAACCTCTCCACTCTCATCCACCTCTTCTGTCGCCAGCGGACAGCAGCGTGCAGTTCGAGAAGGTCACCCGAGCCTCTCCTGCACCCCCTGTTCGACCGTGGAACCAGGTAAGTGTTGCACAGCACACTCAGACCCCGCTACGGGCCGCCTCCCAAAGAGAGCCCCCCGAGCCGCGTCCCTGCGTTCCACCTCGCTGCCCCACTGCGGGTACGCCTACGGTCCCCTTGGTCCCGCTTGCGCGGTCTCTGCGAGCCTGGTTAGTGCTCCCCAGTCCGTCTCGCTGGCTCATTCGGACCATCAGGCTCGGCTATGCGATTCAGTTCGCCCGGCGTCCCCCCAAGTTCACAGGTGTCCACTTCACTTCAGTGAAAGTGGTCGATGCCCATGTCTTGCGTGCGGAGATCGTAGTCCTACTGGCGAAGGGCGCGATAGAGCCGGTCCCTCCAGCCGATATGAGGTCGGGGTTTTACAGCCCTTACTTCATTGTACCCAAGAAGAGCGGTGGGTTACGACCGATCTTGGACCTGCGAGTTTTGAATCGGAGTCTTCACAAGCTACCGTTCAAAATGCTCACGCAGAAACGCATTTTCGAGTGCATCCGTCCCCGAGATTGGTTTGCAGCGATCGACCTGAAGGACGCGTACTTTCATGTCTCGATACTTCCTCGACACAGGCCGTTTTTGCGCTTTGCGTTCGAGGGTCGAGCGTATCAGTACAAGGTCCTGCCCTTCGGGCTGGCCCTGTCTCCCCGCGTCTTCACGAAAGTCGTGGAGGGAGCCCTTGTTCCCATGAGAGAACAGGGTGTTCGCATCCTCAACTATCTCGACGACTGGCTCATTCTTGCTCAGTCTCGGGAGCAGTTGTGCGAACACAGGGATTTAGTGCTTCGTCACCTCAGCCAGTTGGGCCTTCAGGTCAACTGGGAAAAGAGCAAACTCGCCCCAGTGCAGAGGATCTCTTTTCTCGGTATGGAGTTGGATTCGGTCAAACAGTCAGCACGCCTCACAGAGGAACGTGCTCAGTCGGTGTTGAACTGCCTGAATGCATTCAGAGGCAGGACAGCGGTCCCACTGAAACTTTTTCAGAGGCTCCTGGGGCATATGGCAGCCGCAGCGGCAGTAACCCCGCTCGGTTTGCTTCATATGAGACCGCTTCAGCACTGGCTTCACGGCCGAGTCCCGAGATGGGCGTGGCAACGCGGCACGTACCGAGTGGCAATCACTCTGGAATGCCGCCAAGCCTTCAGCCCGTGGTCAGACCCCTTGTTTCTTCGGGCAGGAGTGCCCCTAGAGCAGGTGTCTCGGCATGCCGTGGTCTTCACGGATGCCTCTGCCACCGGCTGGGGTGCCACGTACAACGGGCATGCAGTGTCAGGGGTGTGGACGGGCCCCCAGCTGCATTGGCATATCAACTGCCTCGAGTTGCTAGCAGTACACTTTGCCCTGAGCCGCCTGAAGGGGCCGTTACGCGGCAAACATGTGCTGGTCCGGACGGACAACACTGCGACCGTTGCGTACATCAACCATCAAGGAGGTCTGCGCTCCCGTCGCATGTCGCAACTCGCCCGCCATCTCCTCCTCTGGAGTCAGAAGCATCTGAGGTCGCTTCGCGCCATTCATGTCCCTGGTGTGCTCAACCGTGCGGCCGACGAGCTCTCACGAGCTGCGCTACCGGGAGAGTGGCGACTCCATCCCCAGGTGGTCCAGCTGATTTGGGGAGAGTTCGGCGAAGCTCAGGTAGACCTGTTTGCCTCGCCAGAAACCTCACATTGCCAGTTGTTCTATTCCCTGTCCGGGGGGACACTCGGTACAGATGCACTGGCGCGCAGCTGGCCCCGGGACCTTCGCAAATATGCGTTTCCCCCAGTGAGCCTACTTGCACAGACCTTGTGCAAAGTCAGGGAGGACGAGGAGCAGGTCCTGCTGGTTGCGCCCTATTGGCCCAACCGGACCTGGTTCCCGGAACTCTCACTTCTCGCGACAGCCCCTCCCTGGCGAATTCCTCTGAGGAAGGATCTGCTTTCTCAGAGACGGGGCACCCTTTGGCACCCGCGTCCAGACCTCTGGAAACTCCATGTCTGGTCCCTGGACGGGACGCGGAGGTTCTAGGTGACTTACCCCCTGAGGTACTTAACACCATCGCTTCGGCACGTGCACCGTCTACGAGACGTGCTTACGCCTTGAAGTGGAACCTGTTCGTCGAGTGGTGCGCTTCTCGCCGAGAAGACCCCCGAAGATGTTCGATCGGTGTCGTGCTTTCCTTTTTGCAGCAAGGGTTGGAGCGTAGGCTGTCCCCCTCCACCCTCAAAGTTCATGCTGCGGCTATTTCCGCATGCCACGACCTCATCGATGGTAAGTCTGTGGGTAAGCACGACCTGGTCGTCAGGTTCCTTAGGGGGGCGAGACGGTTAAATCCTCCTCGACCTCCCTCCATACCCTCTTGGGACCTTGCTCTGGTGCTTAGAGCACTCCAGATTGCTCCCTTTGAGCCTTTGCAGTCAGCAGACTTAAAGATTCTGTCTATGAAGACTTTGTTGCTGGTTGCATTGGCCTCCATCAAGAGGGTAGGGGACCTGCAGGCATTTTCGGTCGACGAATCGTGCCTAGAGTTCGGGCCGGGTGACGACCACGTGGTACTGAGACCCCGGCCTGGCTATGTGCCCAAGGTTCCTACCACTCCCTTCAGGGATCAGGTAGTGAGCCTGCAAGCGCTGCCCCCGGAGGAGGCAGACCCAGCCTTGGCTTTGCTCTGTCCAGTTCGTGCCTTGCGACTGTACATAGACAGAACTCGAAGCCTCAGGACCTCAGACCAGCTCTTTGTCTGTTACGGAGGCCAGCAGAAGGGAAAGGCGGTCTCCAAGCAGAGGATGGCCCACTGGATAGTGGATGCCATCGCCTTGGCTTACCAAGCACAAGGCGTGCCCTGCCCGCTCAGGTTGCATGCCCACTCCACGAGAGGCGTGGCATCCTCCTGGGCGCTGGCTCGTGGCGCCTCGCTGACAGATATTTGTAGAGCTGCGGGCTGGGCGACACCTAACACGTTCGCTAGGTTCTATAGCCTTTGTGTCGAGCCGGTCTCCTCCCGTGTTCTCACCTCAGGTCAGAGGCATGGAGAGGTCCCGGCTTAGTGTCGGCTTGCTGCGTTACATACGCTTATTGCTCCAGAGAGTCCCTACAAGGCAGACCCTGTTGAGTCCTCCGATCACCTTCGGCAGCCAGATGTGGCGGAGCATCTGGCGCCAGGCCTTTACTCCGTTGTATCCTTGAGAACCGGATTTAGGCTAGGTTCCGTATGTGTGACCCTACGGGGATCCCATATGGGGTATTCCACGGGTTGCTCCTAAACAAACCCGTGTCTTTCCCTCTGGGAGAACCCACCTCTCGTCAGGGTTGGAGTCACCCCAGTACTTCCATATGTAGTACAGCCCTATGGGGTTAGTCCATATGTACTTCTCCACATAACTCCTTCGGGGAAGGATGTGGCTTCCGCAGCGTTCCTTTCCAGTGAAAGGGTTCGCTTTCCCAGTGTTATCCAAGGTCTCACTGAATGGGTTTTGGGGAACAGCAGTGATTGACACTCTCTGTGTTTGCCCTGTCCCACCGTCCTTAGGCAAGGGGGTACAGGAGGCTGGCTACAGAGCGCTGGAAGGGGGCAGCTCCTGTGGCGCTTTGGTAGGGATTCCTATTCGTCGGTCAGTCCGACGTACGTCGAACGTGACCGACTGAATGGGAACGTCTCGGTTACATAGGTAACCCTCGTTCCCTGAAGGAGGGAACGGAGACGTACGTCCCGTCGCCACAGTCGCTGGACCCCGCTGATGCTGCCGCCTTACCTGTTCGGCTCCTCAGCGAAAACCTAAAGATGCAACGCACCTGCTGCTCATTATATACCCGCGCTGCGAGGTGAGCAGCTGCTGCATATGATTGCATGCCAATGTGCATTGGCTCGTTTTAGTTACACTCGAAGTAGATTGGCCTCTCTAGCGAGATTCCTATTCGTCGGTCAGTCCGACGTACGTCTCCGTTCCCTCCTTCAGGGAACGAGGGTTACCTATGTAACCGAGACGTTTCAGGTTATTGGCATGAAAGTCAGCTTCACCTCAGGCAGCTATTCGTTTTTAGATGCTTCTTTTTTAATAACATTGCTGCATCATAATCATAATCTAACAGTGTTCTAATCATGTTTTCCTGTCATATTTTTATTTTTAACATTCATTTTCATAACAGCCTTCAGATATTTTCATTATCTCCATTACGACCATGCCCCGCCCCCCGAGCACTCATTAATAGTTTTTGAAACCTATCAATGATCGAAATAAGAAACTGCCAAAAATGCCCAACCCCTAAAAACTATACGGGTATTCAAGGGCAGGCTTTAGCTTTCACTTTGTTTATTTAAATGGGGAATCATCTCAGTTAAATCCAGTAAAATATGGAGTACCACAAGGATCTATCCTAGGCCCTCTGCTATTTTCAATATACATGTTACCCCTTGGTAATATTATTAGAAAATATGAGATTAGTTTCCATTGTTATGCTGATGATACTCAACTATATATTTCAACAAGACCAGATGAAACTTGTAAATTATCTAAGCTAACAGAGTGTGTTAAAAATGTAAAACACCGGATGACCAATAATTTTCTACTATTAAATTTGGATAAGACCGAGATATTACTTATTGGACCAAAAAAACAGTACACAGAATCTCGTATATTACAATTTGCATCTAGAAGCATGTACTGTTACTTCCTCTACAGTCAAAAATTTGGGTGTTATATTAGACAGCATATTTCCCATGTTACAAAAACAGCATTCTTACATCTTAGAAACATTGCCATGTTTTGAACATGCTACCTGTCTCTGATGCAGAAAAGTGAATTCATGCATTCATGACCTCTAGACTGGACTACTGTAATACACTGCTAGCTGGTTGTCCTGCATCTTCAATAAACAAGCTAAAGGTAGTCCAAAATGCAGCAGCTAGAGTCCTTACCAAGTCAAGAAAATATGATCATATTACCCCAATTTAACATTCTCTGTACTGGCTACCTATTAAGTTACGTATCAGTTACAAAATATTACTACATACTTTTAAGGCCCTAAATGGTTTAGCTCCTGCGTACCTAACTAGTCTTCTATCACGCTACAATCCATCATGCTCCCTAAACTCTGGACTCTTGGTAGTACCTAGCAAAGTCCACTAAAGGAGGTAGAGCTTTTTCACATCTGGCTCCCAAACTCTGGAATAGCCTTCCTGATAACATTTGGGGTTCAGACACACTCTCTGTTTAAATCTAGATTAAAGACACATCTCTTTAGCCAAGCATTCACATAACGTATCTCATAACCTTGAGATACCCGTTTTGAATACAAAAATTTAATTAAACCATTAAAACGGTACCCAGAAAAATAAAAATGAGAGGGGAAACAATTTAATTTGGCAGAATTTTTTAAAATAGATTTTATAGGACCCTACATGAACATAAGTAAGATTTCATAAACCTTCCATAAACAATTTTGATCCATATTTCTATCAAGTTGATTTATAATCAACATTTTTGATCCATCCATCAGCTTTTTTATTTCCCTGTGCTTGTCACAATGCATTCTGGGGCTGTCTTTTCCATAAAGCACACGTGTGATGCTGCCTTTTCTTTTTTTCTTTGCTAAAATGAGGTATAATTATGCTGCCTACTATTTGGAACAGCCTTCCATGTCTGGAACAAGTCCATGATGCCTTAAAATGCTACCTACGTAGGCAGCCCATTACATTTGGAACAGTGCAACACTTTCTAAAACGATAAATTTAAGACTTTAAATAAAGCCTCGTATTACATCAAATCTGCATTTCAATCTTCAACCATAATATTTAAATCCATCTTGGAAGCACTGCAGATAGCGGCGCGGTGGAGGCGACTGTGATACTGACAGTGATTACAGCGCTAGAGAAACGCCGGCAGCCATTCACCCTGTTATTTGAGAGCTTCATCAGAGGTGGATGGTCCAGCTGGGGAACACCGCCAATAACACACAGCGGCGTTAATGAACGCTTCACAAGCGCATACTCCACTGTAACTGACGCCTGTGGCCCATCACGTCAAGTGCTGCTCAGAAAAACACAAACGCTGCTGTTGTGTTTTAATTCAGCATCTAAAACGCAGATTTCCCGCTGCCTTCCCATTATGGTGGAATTAGCATAATCACGAGTTTCTGTCATTTACTCGACCTCGTGTCGCTCCGAACCTGTGTGATTCTCTTTCTTTCTCCTGTGGAACACAAAAGATTATTTTGAAAAATGTCTGTTTTATTTAATTTTTTTGGTTCATACAATGAAAGTCAATGGGGCCCAATATTGTTTGGACCCCTAATGTTTTTACCGAAGCTGAAAATAAACAGAAATTGATTGTTTAAATCAATTATTTATTCAAATTTATTTAATGATAAAATTTAAATTTCACATAAGGCAGTTTTTACATAAGCTTTTTTATGATATATTTATGTTTCTACTCCAAATTGTTCTTGAAAATATAAACATTTCATATAATATATATTATAAACTAGAAGTCGACCGATAGTGGATTTTACCGATACCGATAACTAGGTTGGACCACACTGGTCGATACCGATTAATCAACCAATAGTTTTAAAAATGGATACTGAAAAAGAACTAGTGCTTTACTATTTAAAAAAAAAAAAAAAAAAAGCAATAACAGTACTGAACCATACATTGTAAATTATAAAAATATTAATTTACTATATTGATCATTAAAGTTATTTCATAGTTTGCTAATGTAGCCTATTTAGTAGACTATTAGTTGCAAATAGTGAATGTTGAAATGAACACACTCTAACAAGGAACAATACTTCTACAGTTTTCATTAATGCTATGAATGGACTCTTATTGTTAAGTATTACCATTTCATTTCAACAATCATGCTTAAAGATGGCCATCTTTAAATATCTACACAAGGCCATAGCATTAAAATGACATACATATGGATATTGCATGTGTACTCACATACTTTATATGCTTCTATTTTTTAATACTTGATAATAATCTAATAAAAAAAAAATTTAAAAAAAATGTTAGTCACACACGGGGCAAAAGCGCAGCGCTGACTCTAGGAGAACTCAGAGGTATCACACACACACACACACACACACACACACACCAGACGCTTTGCGTTCAATTCAAGTGGCGGTCTAAAACAATTTAATTACCAAACGGATATAAGTTTGCTTCAAGAATAAACAATGTGGCATAAATGAGTTTGAAGTTCGGTGTTTAAAAAAAACAGCAAGCGAAAAGAGAAATCGCGATCTATTACAGCTGTCTATATGAAGCATACAGACTTTATTAGAGCCACAGAAAGACAAACGTTTGGCTGAAAAATGCACAATACATAATTTATAGCCTAGGGTGAAGTCATTATGTACATTCACAATGATTTGGGACAAATATAATGTAATTTAATAGAAAACTATGTGAATGGCGCTCTGTTCCGCGGCAGGCTTTTCTGTCGGCTGTATTTAAATGCGTGTCTGGAGTTTCCCGCTCTGTGCAGCTCGCAGTGTCAAAATAAACAACACGTGCTGTCAGTGATTTCCGCCTCTAGAGGCCGCTCTCGTACTGTATAATGCCAGCGGACCCTTCTCAGCCACTCCAGCAACGGTTGCAAACCGGAAAACTATCGGCATGGATTTTTGCTGTCAACCGATAGTTGCGGCAATCAACTATCGGTGCCGATTAATCAGCAAAACCGATGAATTGGTTGACCTCTAATATAAATATATAAATAGTGACTGTAATGTTGTCATGACAAACTTATTCAAACATACATTAAATAATGAATGAAAAATTTACTAGCAATTTCTGAGTAAAAGTTGTACATCAGATTTTATTCAGTGTAAAATATATAACATTGTTTAAAAAATATATATATATATATATATATATACACACACTAAAAACAGCTCTACTAATAAATTAAAAATTAACTGAAATATAATATACACAAACTTAAACTTATTTCAACTAGATGCCAAGGAAGCATTTCTCATTTTCATTTAGATTAAACATAGTAAAATAACTAAAACTGAACTGAGAAAACTGAAATTTAAAAAAAAAACTATGCATTTAAAAATAATAATTATTATTAATTAATATTCATTTATTAATAATAATAAAAAAAATTATAAAAACTATTTTAGTATTTATAATAGTATTTCAGTGTAAAGAATATAACTTTGGTTTTTCTAAACATCTACTATTGTTTTCCACAGAAGAAAGTCGGAACAACATGCAGGGGAGTAAATTATGTGAAAAACTTGTTTTGTGGTCAACTATCACTTTCATGTGCTCAAACTTTGAAACTGTTACTGTGGAAACATTCATTACAGAATCTATGACATGACAATAATTCACCTCTATATACTTTGAAGAAAAGGAGGAATTCTGATTGGATTAATCACATTCAAATCTTTTAATAAATACTATTATATATTGCACATCTGCATCATTTATCATATCGCTTACTGTCTTAGGCCTAAAACACAAATCAGAACAGCTGCTCTAACTACACAAGCACAATTTCACACACTAGCTATGTTTGCATCCAAAGTTGTGAAAAACTGAAATATAGCATAAAACATTTATGAAAAATTTAATATTGCATAAAACATGCAAAAAAAAAAATGGAATATTGCATGAAACATTTGAGGAAAATATTGAAATACAGCATAAAACCTTTATAGAAAATACTGAAATATTGCATAAAACATTTGTGAAAAATTACATTTTCTAACCCTTCTGCCTCAATTGAGTGCATACAGTACATTTTTCATTTGCATTTTGCAAAGATTTTATATGCATCTTGGCAATTCCATCCAGCATTTTTTATGCAATATCCCAAAATTCACATAAAATGATACGGACGGAAACATAGCTATTGCTGTTTTCTGAAATGTGTCAAAAAAAAGCTAATTATAATGCAGCACAACCTGTAATGCTTTAGCTAATCATTTGCGTCTGTTGTTGTGCACTTGCACCATTTCTGGTCTCACTGCTTTGTCCTGAAGTCCTTGTGGTACGAAATATTTCAAATCTGACCCCTTACTGCAAAACTTACTGTCTGCTTGAGCTCATAAATATTCTGCACATGCATCACTCTCTGCCTGGCACATCCCGTTCCTTCTGGTGTGAACAATGAACGTGAAGAAACCTTCAGAACAGGTCACACGGAAAAAACAACAGGCAGCAGCAAACCATGCATCTCATCATAACTGAACGCCAGACAAGAGTGCATTAAAATCACAACCAAACCGACCAAAACCTGCACACTGGTTAAGACTTTAACACGTTTCTTGCATTTCAGCAGATGTTGCACAGCATTTGTGAGGAAAAACCTATCAAGAACGTGTTTAGGTCACATTTAACATCGAAATCAAGTTTAAAAAGCCTATTTTAAGACCATTAAGACACTTAAGCACATTTTCTTCTCTATTTTTTATTTTATTTTCCCCCATGCATTTGGCCATTTCCCTTTCTCTCTTTTTTTTTTTTTGTAATTCTCGGTGTTGATTAAAAAAATCTGGTCCTAAAAGGGGCTTCAAAAAAAAATTCATTAATAAAAATGTACTTTTCAAATTTTACTCTATTGTAATGTGTGACGCGGGACAGCGCTGTTTTGTTACAGCAGTTAATGCACAAATACAAAAGAAAGATGGTAATTTCCATTTGCACAAATCCCATCGAGGGGGAACAAAGCATTTACACTGATAAATGTGATTATAATTGTAGTCATAATGGTAATTGTTAAAGGCCAGAGGAAAATAAAGCCGTTTGGATCCCATCTGCTGTGAGTTTGGAGATGATCTCAGCAGCAGCACTTCCTACAGCTCTCCAAATACTACTATAACAAGAGCTTCACGTCAGTTTTACACACAAGGCTGTCAGTAACACGCCATTTCTATGGATAAACAATAGTTCACCCAAAAACTAAAATACTGTCATTCTTTACTCATCATTACCAAAAACTATAATGAAAAATATTAGTTGGTGACTTTTGTCTAAGATTAAGACAAGATGACACGACAAACATGCAATATCTTCGAAAAAAAAAGATGAGACAAAAATGCTGTTTAAAACAAAGACTCTGTATGTCCATAATGTATGTTCTCTAGCTATATTTTCAGCAAAAAAAAAAAAGATCCATGCATGTTTTCATGCTCGGGGTTGCCAGATGTCAAGAGTTTAAAATCTCCCTATCAGAGCTTTTTTCTTAAGACACATTTATGCGCAGTGTTTTATTTTATCTCCTGAAGTATTGGAATTGAAGTTAGGGATTTCACTGTTTTAGAATTTGAAAGAAGCTTTTTGAGCTTTATAAGTCAGGATTATTAGTCAACTAAAACGGAAACTAAAATTTAAACCATAAAAGAAACCAAAACATTTTATTGAAACAAAAATGAAAAAAAAAAAAAAAGATAACGTTAACTAAAAAAAAATTATATGAAATAAAAAATAAAAAAACTATATTAAAAAAACTGAAAATATAAAAATGAGATTCAAAATAGTAATTAAAATTATAATAGCATCTTCCAACGGTACTAAAAATACCACTCTTAACAGTTTGCATGATTTAGAGAGTGTGTTCATTTACATGATAATTTAATAAAACAGGAAACTCTATGAGGTAAAAAACAATGTGCATGAGGTTACAGTCACAATGTTAGTGCTTATAGGTGAAAGTGCAATAATTCTGATGTAATGTCTGTAATGACAACACTCATGACGATCAATCATTTTCAGCAAAATAATTGTGATCATCAGTTTAACAATTATGCAGCATTATGCATCTAAAATATGACATTTTTATTGACTAAAACTAGACTAAAATTCATAGACTTCTAGTAAAGGGTTAGGGTTAGGGTTATTTTTTACTTGAAATAAGCATTAACTATAATAAAAATACTAATATTTTAAATAAAATAACTAAATTTTTAATTAAAAGTAATTAAAAATGTATATTAAGTAGCTTAATAAGAACAAACTAATAGAAATTACAAAGAAAACTTTAAAACTGTAAAACTTTATGGAAAATAAAAACAACAAGTCCATATGACGTGCACTACATCTTCTGAAGATTATCAGTGAATAACGACTAAAATATCAGCATATGGGTTTGGAACAACATGACAAAACTTTCATTTTTGGATAAAACTTTCCTTTTAACAGCATGCATGCATTCCATTTTTTCAAATCTTTTAGTCTCAATGATCAGGTGAGCGTCAGTGTTACCCAAATGACTTCCCTTTTAAGGATGTTAAGATGAAAACATGCAGCACAAGATCCAGCAGCGACGTGAGTTCAGCGACTGCTTCGATGTGAAAGTGCAGATGTGAGCAGAAGCAGCCAGACATCAGTCTTCTTGTTGTTGGTCAGGGCTGTTTCTGCTCCTCGTGCGTACTCTAATCTAGACGCTATTCTCAGCACCGCGGAGAGACGCATGAATTAAAGATGATGCTTTCATAACTCTCCAAAGTGCTGCTTTTCATGCACTGTCTCAGAAATAAGATGAAGCGCTCTTTAACCTTCAGCCCATCTTGCCAAAGTCCAAACACGGCCAGATCTGCGGCTAGAAGCTTTTACACCGGAAAATACAATCAAGCATTTGCCCTTTGGTGATACGTTCAATTTCATTCATTTAGTTGATTATGTTATTTAGTCCCCTGCGTCTGATATTTTTCTTTTGTTTGCAGGAGATTAGGAATGTAGCAGATTACAGTTCATAAGAACACGAGAACAGCAGGATGGCTTCAGAAAGATCACATGACTATCAGCGTGCCGTTTAACGGGAACCAGAACGTTCTTTTGTTATTTATTCATCCTCGTATTGATGCAGACTTTCATGTTCTTATTTTATCAGATTCAGAACATATACAACAGTTTATATTGATGTCAAATGTCGAACTGAATAATTTTTTTTTTTAAATCAGTCATGATACAGTAACTACATAGTATTATATATATCATATATACGATTATATAGCACTATTATAGTTTTTATTAATATTTTGAATTCATTCATTCTTTTTATATCTTTGTTTTCATTTAAATTTTTAATAATGTTGTTGTTTGTCATTTTATTAGTTGCTATTTTTAATATGTCTATATATATATATTTTATTGTCATATATTTTTATTTTAGCTTTAGATTGAGTTATTTTAGTGCATCAAGATAAAATAAATGAAACGTAGTGTCTGTTTACACTAACTCCGCCCACCAACGTGTGATTGATGTGCTTTTGAACCCACCTTTTGCCGAACTTTTTTCTCCCTTTTCAAATCTCATATCAAAACGGAAAGACATTTCTTATTAAAATAAGAAATACTGCAATAGTAATAGTTCTTATTTTGTTTTTATTCAGTTTTTTTTTTCTTTTTAAATTTATTATAGCAATAATAATTATTTTATTTGTACATTTATTTATTTATTTATTAATTGATACAGTCACAACATTTTGGCCAAATTGTGCAGCCCTACACACAAGCACAGCAAACCAGGATTTATAAAATAAAATAAATGTAAAAAATTTGAATTTTTAAACAATTATTTTTCCATTTTTTCCCTCAAATTGTGCAGCTCTAATAGAAAATCATATCGGAAAACCCCCACAAAATTTCCATATATGCACTGTAAAAAAAAAAAAAGTTGAGTGAACTTAAAAATCTGCTGAAGCTGGTAAAAATGTTTTTTTTTTTAGTTTGCTGAACTTGTTTTTGTGGGAGATTCTCAAATTTTTGTTGTATAAACTTAAAACGACAAGTTGAGAAAACTCAAAAATCTGCTGAAGTTTGTTGCCTTAAAATTTTAAGTTGGTTCAACTTTTTTTTTTTTTTTACAGTGTATATACATATATGTATTCCTCAAAATTTCCCATTATGTGTTCCAAGGAACAAAAAAAAAACGACCTGGTCTCATGGCATAAACGTACCTGGGTGCACTTTTTAGCGAGACGCGAAATACGTATCAATAAGTGCATATCACTGCAGTTTCCAAAAGAAATGAACACTAGAGGCAGTAAAACTCCAACCTTTAGTGACGGTCCCCAGATATTTGAAATCTGAACCGCTGCAATACGTACCTGAAGCAACGTAATAAAAACACAGCAATACATATCTATATCAATGTAATAAAAAAACGTGCCATGTATTGAACCCGTGTTTTAGCGCCACTCAGCGGACATTTCTCTTTGAAACTGCAGCGAAATGTGCAGTAAGGTACGTAAAAACGGTCTCGCTAAAAAGTGCGCAGAGGTACGTTTATGCCATGAGACCAGGTTGAAAAAAACAATAAAACAAGGAAATGACTTTGTTTGGAATGGAGAGTAAATGGAGAGTAAATAATTTCAATTTTTGCAGACTGCTTATTAAAACATTAAATCATAAAAGGGTTCTCTGCAGAATTTGAACATTTTGTGAAACATTTCAACATGAACATAAAATATTCCCCACGTATCACAAATCCTCAGCCGTTCCATTAAAACTTCCACCACAGACACATCTTGGCTAAATATCCTCACAAACTCACATCAGTCCACAACAAGCAGTCCGAGCAGGCCCTTCACACAAACACAATCGCTCTTTCACACACAAAGCTGCTGCATGAAATAAAGAGCTCTTCTATACATTTATAATCTGTTTTAAAACTGCGTGATTATTTTGGAGAATAAACAGGCTGTCATTATGAGCACTGGATGGTGGCGACGATGCCAGCGAGATCCAGGGGCCAATCCTTTAGGAGGATTAGCAGGGATAAAATCAAGAAAAATCAAACAAGCCAAACAGGTTATGGAGTTTAGACAGTCACAGGATGAAATGAGCTTAACCGGACAGCACTGCGCATGCACACGGCTTATATGTTACGCCACGGTATGCATGGAGGCAAATTAAATCTCAAAACGCCATTCTCATCATCAACCTGGGCATGGACTTTATAATGGTCCATATACAGAGCAATACAGAGTAGAGCAGCTTATATGGTCATATACAATACAATGACAAACAGAAAGCAAATAAATGCTTGGTTTGTTAAAATATATATATATATATATATATATATATATATATATATATATATATATATATATATATATATATATATATATATATATATATATATATTTTTTTTTATAAGAAATTACATACAAATAAATACTGTGGCAATACACCGATATGCAATCTGTGATATTTTTTTGTTGCATAAATGAATAATAAATTGATCAAATTTATAATAGGCCTACTTGTGTTTCATCAATATATTTTGTCTACTGTTGCCACGGTAACCTCTAAATCTACAAATGTGCTTAGTCAATGGATAATGCATACATCTCTGTTCTTTTAAAAATACTGAATTTAGATAAATACTATGTAAAAAAATAAATAAATATTCATTTCTAAATAAAAATGTACATTACATGTAATTTTATAAATAAAAATAAACCTTGAATTTATATATATATAATTATATAAATATACTGAATGTTTATATTTTTATAAAATAGTTTGTCCATTTTATGTAAATTATATGTAAATAGCTTAAACAATAAATATGTAATTCATATAAATATTAATAAATAAAAATATAAATTTAGAAACATAAAATAAATATGAATTATATATATAAGATAAATAAATTGCAAATAAATAACTACTGAATGTTTATATTTATAGAATATAGTTTGTCAGCAGTTGCTACAGTAATTTCCAAATCTCCAAATGTGCTTAGTCAATGGATAATGCAAATTTCTATTCATTTAAAATACTGAATTTAGATTAAATACTGTGAAAAAAAAAAAATAATAATAATAATATGCATATTAAATGTACATAAAAATAAACATTTATACAAACAAAATAAATATTTATAAATAAAGTATATAAAAACAAATACTTTTAAAATATTTCATATATGTCTACTGTTGCTACAGTAACCTCCAAAACTACTGCTTAGTCAGTGGAAAATTCAAAATATCGAATTACAAAAAAATATATTATTTTAAAAAATAGCAAAACATATATAAATAACATATAGGCTAAATAAATGAGAATATATAGCTACAGTAACCTCCAAATCTACTGCTTAGTCAATAGAAAACGCGCAGATCTCGAGCGCTGTGAAGTGATTGACTGTTTTCTGGAGCTTTATAGATTCATTTTCAGCATCGCACTGAGCGGCAGCTGCAACATCCAGCATTGTTCCTCAGTAAAAACGCGTTTGAAAGAAGAAGCATGAGCCTTTCCAGATGCTCTCAGCTCTGAATGAACGAGGAGAGGAGAGGAGAGGAGATGCGACAGCGGCGTTATCCATCAATTCCCCTGACATCACTCCTGCATGTTTCCCATACCGCTGACCATCGCTCAATGCGTTATACGACGCGTTACACGCGCGCGTAACATGTGAAGAAAGTGAATTGGTGTAAATGACTGCGGCTGCGTCTCAGACTCACCCTGCTAGTTTGGGCATCCTGACGAAGCTGAACACGTCCATGATTCGGATCGCCTCCGAACTCACTTCGATTCCATTCCGCAAACGTCTCGGCGTGAATGGTTTACTAAATGAACGCGTCGGAGGTTTCCTCAAGTCAGCGCAAGGATCTCCTGCATGGCTGCGCGTTGACGGCGGCGTCGTTTGCGTGAAACCCGATCCTCGTTTCCCTCAGATTTACATCCTTCGCGGCTCCAGATGCCCTCGGCCAACTTTATTCAATTTCCCATCGCTGTGGAAACCGACGGAGACGAGCGAGGTGAAGCGGGAGACTGAGCGGAGGAGGAGAATCTCAGCTGATAGATGCTCCATCTAATCTCAGATGTCCATTTATAATGAATAATCTCGCGACGCGTGCAAAGGTCAGCGTCATCGCGCGACGCGAGACTGGAGGGGAATGGAGAGAAGCGCGTGGGTGTTCCGTGGAGGAGGAAGAGGAGGAGGAGGAAGATATAGAGATGAGGAGGAATGGGAGGAGTGAGAGAGGAGAAAGTTATTAGATGAGCAAAGAGAGAATAAACACCTGTGCGCGCGCACATTTTAATCTCTGTTAATGCATCAAGGTGCGACAAAAAAAAATTGCGCCAAAAATCGGTTTAACCAATGGTGTGAGTTTGGGGCGGGGCTATTTGTTAGCGTGACCAATGTCAAGCGGATTGTTCCGGAAACCTTTTGGAAACATGTCATAAATTTTGCAAATTTCGTTTGGTGACCGGTTGTGCAGAGAGTAAACAATAGTTCAAAGTCAAGGATGTTTTATTTTTTATGAGTATACTGTTGATTTCAAAATTTGGTAAATTGTTAATTTACTCATTATATATGTGACCCTGGACGACAAAACCAGTCATGAGGGTCAATTTTTGCAAATTGAGATTTATGCATAATCTGAGAGCTGAATAAATAAGATCTCAGTTGATGTATGGTTTGTTAGGATCGGACAATATTTGGCTGAGATACAGCTATTTGACAATCTGGAATCTGAGGGTGCAAAAAAATCGAAGTATTGAGAAAATCGCCTTTGTCCAAATGAAGTTCTTAGCAATGCATATTACTAATCAAAAATTACGTTTTGATATATTTACGTTAGGAAATTTACTAAATATCTTCATGGAACATGATCATTACTTAATATCCTAATGATTTTTTGCATAAAAGAAAAATCGATCAGTTTGACCCATACAATGTATCGTTGGCTATTGCTACAAATATACCCGTGCTACTTATGACTGCTTTTGTGGTTCAAGGTCACATATGGAAAATTCTTTATCCACAAATGTAAATGGGCAGTGAAAAAAAAAAAAAAAAATGTTTTACTCATTTTAAAATAGGTCACTACCTGTATACGTTAAACGAAACAAGAAAAACTATTTTTTTTAAAGCCTATTTGAATAATTTGTAGCTATTTGTACTTGTTTATGGATATATGGTTTTCTTATTGCTTCCCTATTATTTTTTATTGTCTTTGTTTATTATTGTATTTGTTTTGAATTTATATGTTATTGCCCTTGTATCTTCGTTGTTCTGAAAATTGCAATTAAAAAAAAAATAATAATACTTTTTTAAAAAATAAATAAACAATAGTGCTCAACAGTCTGTTCCGGAAGTAAAAACGCCATTAATTTTCTCCATATGGAAATTGATTTGAACGATAACTATCCCCTTGTCCAAATACCCACTTGCAGTCTTGACCACTTGAAAATGTATTTTGTGTATTTGGGCCAAGTTTTTAAGTGAGGATGGAGACTACGAGTGCGTGTCAAACTTTTCATTACCTGATGGGATACACTGTTGTAAAAATGCAAGTGTTTGCATAGCTTAATTTTTATTTTAAATACTTTGCATTTTAAAATTAGCTTCTAAATGTCTGTTCAGTAGTCCCTATAACATGACACAATTTAATTTGTGGTGCTTCTAATTAAGTGATGAAAAGCACTTTCAAATGTTGTACAAAATAAATATCACCTCTACTCATCTTTGCACCAATAAAACGTGCAACATTTAGTTTTTTTCTACCAAATTGTAATAATATCTAATTATTATGTTAATATTTTACTTTACTAATATATGACCTCTCGCAAGATCTCAGCAAAAATCTCACAATTTATTCCAAAACATGATGCATGATGGGATACACTAAAAGCCTGGAATAGGAGCGACAAAAATCGGTTTATCTCCCCCTGCTCCCACGAAGCACCACAAATAACCTAAGTAGGTCTCCCAATGCTCTCAAAACAAATAAATAGGCCTATTTGTTTCATATTTGTTACATTTTTAAATAATATATAAATAACTGTTTTGTGTTTGTTTGTTTTGTTGTTGTTGTTTATTTTTTAAAGTTTTTAATGCTGTGATTCTCCTTGTAGCTGATTGGTTTGGTTAAATCCCTGTGGGAAAAAATGATTGGAAGCAGCACCTGTGAAAAAAGTGGGCGGGAACTAAAGCACTCTATTCATATTGCAATATTAATTCTTTTTTGTTTTTTTCATTGGAGTTTGGGTTCCTTGCCACTGTCACATATGGCTTGCTAAGTTAGGTTTAAAATTGAATTTAATATTCAATAATATTATGGATTTGATGGTACTGACAATATCAGATGAGAATAAATTTTAACTGAATTGAGCTGAATAATTAAACTATTGTCTTCTGTAGAACTACTTTTTTAACTGAATCAAATTCCTTTCATAATTGACAAATTTTGAAACATCACTATTTTTATTGAACTGAATTGAATCAACATTCAAATAAATTAAATTGAATAAAGATACCATTGTCTTGTGTTGATGTTTATAGCTGAACTGAATTAATTTCATAACTGATTAACTTCATGTTTTTGAACCAAACTGAATCAAATCTAAACTGACGTGAGCTAACACAATTGTTACGAAAAAGTCAGCTACTTCTACTTCAGCTTCTACAAAATGATAAATAAAAATGCACATCAGGTGTGTTTTTGCTTTATATTTGTATTCCAATTTATGAGGGTGCTGTAAATTTAATCAGTAGTATTGCGTAATTGTATAATACTGTCATAGTTTGTACATATACAAGCTATTTTTAATGCAAATGCAAAAAAAAAAATAGTCCTAACCCAAACCAAAAGGAGTTTTAGCACTGAAAATGTGTGCTTTATTAGATCACAGAGATTGTAATGAAGAAAAATATTCCTTTTCATCCTGCAGAAATGCACGTCACATGTGTTTGCCTGGCGGGATATCAAACAGCTTTGTTAATAATCTAAATGTGAATCAGAGTATTAGATGGAATCAGAAAGTGGAACGAAAGTCATTGAGGAAACATTATATAATGTGTCATAAAGCAACAGTTGAATATTAAAATTCCAGTGAGGGGAAATTATTATTTTCAAGCGATGAAGTATGATGGACACCTTCATTTCCACTTGTGGAAGTGATGAAAAATGACTCTGCAGGTATGACCATGCATTGGCCTTCAGCTCAAATCATTACTCCATGTGCACACAAATACACACATGCAAACAAAGGCTGCTTAGAAGTCAGTGTGATGGTTGCCTTGTGCTATTTTAACAATATAATTTCTCATAAATTAAAATATGTAACTTCCCGACTAGATACATTCATTTATAATGTATAGTTCAGTTATGAACTGAAAAATGTAGGTCTTTGAAGTTAACATAGGAATAAATAAGTTATGAAACTGACATTAGTCATGTGTCATTCAAGTCAAGAGAGTGCAAAAATCAGCAATTTCAGTTTTAGCAACATAAGATATATTCAAGCTCTACCTCCAGCTCAAATTACTCTGACAGCATTAAGAAAAACATGCATACATTTCATATCCTGATTATATAAAGTTGCAGAACATGCATTTGTGTGTATTACTGTGAATTGCGTATTCGTTTTATTTTTTATTTTATTCATTTATTTATTTATTTATTGTCTTTATTGTAATGCATGTGCCATGCTTTTCTGATTATGTTTGGCTGCTACAATACATCACAGACATCCCACATGGGATTACTAAAACATCTGTCTGTCTGCCTTTGCTGTGAACTTCAGCACAAACATTACATTAGACACTCTCGACTGCTGTTCAAATGGAGCATGCTGTTGTTTAAGGCAAAACTCCCCAAGTAAATGAGGTTAAAATTTTAATTAATATATATCACCATCATTTCCCAGTAGATTAAATACATTAAGAAATGTAAAAAAAAATTGCATTACAAGTTTTCTGAAATATTATGTTTAAATATGCAAATAAGGCATTATCTAATTAAATATGCACTACTTTGCATACATTTCCAGCAGATTTTCAGGGTTCAGGTTCAAAATTATTGTTTGATTTTGTTGACATTTTAGAGTTAAATGTTTTACAGAGGGGATTTTGGATTTCTGTTTTACTGTTTTTAGGAATAAAACGTTATCACTCTGAATGATATATGAACAAACCTCTCAGTAAAAACCTTCAGAATATACACTGTAAAAAAAATTCTGTATAATTTATGGTAAAAAAACGGCAGCTGTGGTTGCCGGAATTCTACCGTAAAAAAATACGGTAACAACATTTTAGGTTTTATGGTTTTAACTTAAATTTACAGTTAAATACCGTGATTTCATTAACTGATTTAATGTTAATATATCAACCTATTTAAGTGCTGAAATCTGTTTTGTAACTTTGTATTACACTGATAACCACCAAATGCAGAAGGTGATGAGAAAGTCACATGATGAACCAAAGCCCATCACAAGCAGCTTTTAAATAATAACATATATAGAAGGTGCACAGTGTCATTCACACAAACACTAAACACCATTAGATGTAACATTCAACCAAAATAAACATAACTGATAAGAAAAAAACTAAGAAGAAACATAGTTATTTCAAATAAAAAAACATCAAATTCAAACAAAATTTGAAATGCAACGCAGGGAATTCTGGGAATGTCAGTTTACGGTTTTTCCCTGTAAATTTTACAGGAACTTACCGTTAACCATTTAACAGGTTTTTACTGTAGCATTTTCACAGTTTTTTTTTACCATTAAAATCAATTTTTTACAGAGTAGATAGGAATAAAACTATAAATGTTGGTGTTCGTAAGTGCTGCTGAAGTGGAGAAAAAAAAAACTTTAAAATCTACAGATGCAAATAGACAAAGTGCAAAAAATAAACACTTAGAAGTGTATTTTGTGTGTTTCCACTTTCCACAATAGTCTGAAGGAAAATATGTTATGGAAGCAAAATTTCAAAACTGACCAGTGCATGAAAATCAGTGTTAATCAGTGTCTTAATGCTGAAAGGAATCATGCTTAAACAAGTCATATGTATTTGTACCCAACCAAACACTGTATCATTACCGTAGTGGAAAACTAAGAAAATGTGCCACAATATGTAGGTCACCATAAGCCAAAGCTTTTCAGATATCCGTCACAACACACAGTCACACAGAGCTCAGGATATACCGTAAATGTGCGTCGGTCAAACATCAAATTGGAACGTTTGGGAATATTAAGGTCACGCGCTCTGCTTCGGCCGCTCTGGACTCTCCCCTAAAGCCAAAAGCTGCTGATTTCATTCATTTACCAACTTGGGCTCTTTAAATCCGTCCCAGCTTAATTCAGCAAGCACTTGATCAAAATGTGTTTGATGTACTAAAGAAACTTTCAAGTAAGCTAGAAGACGTGGAGGGAAAATCTCTCCAGGGATTCAGGTTAGTGTTTAAACTGACAGACGGCTCAGTGTTTTAGAGCTCAAAAGCATAAGAAACAAGCATACCTTCACTGTATCATCTGTTGAATACATAATTGTTGCTTGTATTTGTACTAGAAGTCAAATGTTTGGACATATCCCCAATTTCCACATTTTATAATAATAGTAAAGTGATGTCTGATAATTATGTAGTGAGCAAAACAACTGACACAAATGAAACCGTTCATATTTGATGAACACTTTTGTTGTCACGAAATGAAAACTTGGATTTGAGCTTAACATTCATCAACAAACACTACTGAACATCTGCGATGAGCACAAGATGATGCTTTTATTTCACATCTGTTACGACTCATACGTTTCAAACTATTTATTTGAATTAAAATGTACATTTTGTGAAGAAATTCAGAACCAGGCACACTTTATTTTTGCCTGCAAAACTTATATATTAAGCACAATACTGTATTTTCTTGCTTCGTTTGATTTTGTTTTGAAAACAGATATAGAGATCTCAAGATAATCTTTCTTATAGCAATAAAGTTTCACAGAGATCAAATGATTTCTCAAGTTACAGTACGCTCTTTAAACACACATTATCAGTCAATGAAATGCATTTATGCATAAGACCTGAGAGAGGTACGCAAGACAAAAGTGCAAACTAACTTGTAAATTAAATCACCAGTTTCCCAGCCAAAGAACGTCCAGCATTAATCTGCACTAAATATAATGACCGATCAGTACTGAACTAGACACACTGTTCACATATTTGTCCGGTTAAATATTCAGCACTCTCCTGTTTTGGGCAGTTAAGTGATTATTAGTTGAATCTCTTATACACATGATGATTTGAAACGAAGAGAGAAATGATGTGGTGCTCTGTAAAATGTACTTGATTTGCGGTTTAGTTCATTACAGGAACTTTTCAAAATTGATGTAAATAATGCCACATTTTTCCTCTCTGGGTTTCACTATTATAGGTGACCCAGCAAACAATGTTTCATCAGGGTTTCTGCAGGTTTATGAAGGTCAACTTTTTAAAGAACTTTAAAGAAGTAAAGAAAATGAGCAGAAAAAGAGCTGTATTAGCAACAAAAAGTTGCACAAAAGTTGTTTGAAAATAAAATTTCCATTACTTTTTAATTTATTTTACAAAAAAGCAAACTTCAATATGGAAATTTAAAAAAGAACAAGTATCTGACAATGAGGTATATGAAAATTAAGTTAAATTTTTTTTCAGCCCGCAGGCAAATATTTGTTCTTGTTTTAATCAGAAACTCATTTAATTTTGATCAGTTTCTAAGAAAACAAAGACTTTTTGCTTCTCAATGCATCTTAACTTAAGAAAGTTTAAATGTTTGTACTAGAAAACAAGACAAAAATGCACATTTTTATTCTTTGTTTTTTTGCAGTGAGTGCAACATTTATTGCCATGATTTCATGAATTTAAGACTTTCTGCTCTGATTTAAGATCTTAATTTGTACTGGACTTTTTAGGACCTGCAGAAACCCTACATTGGTTCATTTCTTTAAAGTTTGTTTAAAACTGTCCAAACACACAGACTTACACTAGAAAGGAAGAAAAAGCTTGTCTAACAACATGGAAGACACAACAGATGCTGACTGGTCAGCATTATTTTTAGGCAGAGATTAGCAGTGCGGGGGAGTTACAGAGAAATGGTTTCTCAGAAAAACTTTACTTACTTATAGTTGACTCTGCACGTTAAATTAGAAGAGACAAGAATGAGTTATACACATCAGCAATAATATAAGAAAAAGCAAACAAAATGAAGGTGTAAAATTGTCACACGGGTCAAAGACAAGCATTCACATTCCTCTGCTGACTATCAAAACACCCCACAACAGCGGCGCTCAACCGGTGGATCTCAGAGAAAAACTAGGCAAATGCACACAAAAATACAACTAACCGTATAATCATGTAAGATATTATGACTGCAAAACGACCTGACCTCCAATATGCATTTACATTAATAGCAGATGTTTTTATCTGAAACAACTTACAAATGAGGAATACAACAAGCGATTCATCTTCATCTTGCTGATGTCAAAAGTTGTGCATCTAATCAAACTCTAACACATTTCATCAGAATTAGACTGATGACAAGAACAGGTTGAGTTTCACCCTCATTCCCAAAAACATCATCAAATAAAAATGAATTTTCGAAGTTATAAATAAAACAAAGATTATTGGACTACATTTTACAACAAAATACTATGTTGTGTTCAATTCAATGTTTTACCCGCTGTGTCTTTGTAACTTTTTGTGAAATTTACTAGCAATTTATGAGTGAAAATTGTTTCTAAACCAATTCAGTGTACAAAACATCATCTAATATGGATGCACTTAATGAGAATAAACATGGTTTATCAATGTGTTTTGTGCTGAGAGCATGAAATCATCAAAATTTAGAACCTAAAAGTCAATCATTTTAACAAATTTATGCAATATTAATTACTTTCAATGCAAGTAAACAAAAAACAATTTTCAGTTGCACTTTGAAACTTTGAAACAATTTTCACTTAAAAATGGCAAAACTTTACTTATATGTACTAAGAAATGGCAACACAGTAACAGGGTTGCCAGGTCTGTGAAACAAAACCAGCCTAATTGCTCATCAACACTAGTTCAATCATGTTTTTTCCACAGTTGTCCCCTTCGTCAGGGGTCTCTAATTAGCATTTCTGGGAGATCACTTTAACATGTGGACTCCGAAAACAACAGTATAAAAATAGCCCAATTCTGTGGAAAAAGCACAGACGTGGCAACCCTGCAGGGAATTGTACAAATTTAAAGTAGAAATAGTTTTTTCTTGTAAAAAAAAAATACTTCAATAATCTTAAAAAAAAAGAAACAATTAGCTATTTTGATGCCTTGTTTGATTAAATGTAAAATCTGAATTGTGAAGAAAAAATAATCAACCACCACTGATGAAACGCACACATTATTGAGTCGGTGATTTATATCTAAAATTGCCAACGCCTTTAGAAGCCAAGCATGCAAAATGCATGAAATCTGCTGTAAAATTCCCAACGCAATAAACACAGAAAAGCATCTGTGTGATAAAAGCTTGAAGGAGAGTCACTGAACTTACTGTATGACAGTAAAAACATCAAGTTCTTCACTGGGCTCGGCGTCTTCAGCGGCCCGCACTTTGTTTTGCTGTCCCTTTGGCATACTTTATGCTTTTAGCAAATCCTTCCAGTGACTTCCCTGTGTCTTATGGAGAAATGCAGTCAGGTGAAATCTCAACATCTGAGCCGGCCCAGATAAACCGACCAACTAACTCCTCGCTCACTGTGTGCCCCGATCTGGGCGTGTGAGGGACGAGCCCTGAGGCAGAGAGAGAGAGAGAGAGAGAGAGAGACTCAATAATGAAACACCATCACATTACGGGCCAATGCATCAGTAAGCCACAGGGATCAATGCTTACAGCTGCCGTCTGATTGGCGCTGGCTGTGAGTGGAGAGAGAGAGGACAGATAGTGCCAGCATCAGAACAGCAGCGGTTCGATATCAGAGTCACACACCAAACACTTCAGCACACACCGTATTACAGAAATGAGCCACTTCAGGACGCACTACAGTGATTTTAGTGCAGGTAAAGCACTGGACACCAGCTTCAGAGGCTGATTGCTTTTATGAAACGGCAATACTATGAAAACACCAATATTAAATAAATAGATAATTGGAATATTTCTCCCACTGAGTTAAATAGTTTATTAGTCTGACTGTATTTATTTAAACTGACATTATATTTACATTTAGTCATTTAGCAGACGGTTTTATCCAAAGTGACTTACAAATGATAAGAGAAACAATCAAAATCAACAAAAGAGCACTAATATGCAAGTGCTATGACAAGTCTCAGTTAGCCTGACACACACACACACACACACACACACACACACACACACACACACACACACATATATATATATATATATATATACACACACATATACATATATACATATAACAAAAAGAAAACAAGTAGATAGAATAGAAAAAGAATATAGAAGGCTAGTGTTAGAGGCCTTTTTTTTTTCCTTTTTTTTTTTTTTAGATAAAAAACAAATAGAGAGTGCAAGTGCTAGACGGTCAAGTCAACAAATAGATCAAATAGAATTAGAATAGAGATTGCTAGAGTTAGAGGATCAAATAAAGATGGAAGAGATGTGTTTTTAGCCGTTTCTTGAAGATGGTTAAGGACTCAGCTGCTGGGATTGAGTTGGGCAGGTCACCAGGAGGGAACAGTTAATGTAAAAGTCCGTGAAAGTGATTTTGTGCCTCTTTGGGATGAACAATAATGCACCATTTTTACATTTACAGTCAGTTTGACACACCAGTATATAACGTGCAATCACATAACTATACAGTATATTTTTATCAAAACTGACCTATTTTATTTGATTTTGTCTTGTTTTGTTTTATTTTGTATTTATTTATTTATTTTTTATCTTTATTTTGCTTTAACATATCAGGGGAGCATTAATAACAATGGACAATATTTTCTAATATGTTCTAATATTACATGAAATAAATATGAAATACGAATATGAAATAAATCCTCAATCCGCCATCTTTAAAAATAATAAAGCTAAAAAACTCATAAGGATCAGTTAATCAGCTATGTATACACTATATATATATATATATATATATAGAAAGCTAAATAAACTAAGCTAAATAACTAAGATAACTCAAACTAAAACTGAAATAAAAATAACATATATTAATAATGAATAAAAAATATTAAAAAATAAAACAATATACTGTATCTCCAATAACGACATCAGTAATAATAATAATAAATATAGAAAAAATTAATTTAAAAAAATTACAGGTTATTATTAAATAAAAATGACAGCTTACTCAACATATAAAGTTTCCTATGATAATATTCATGGAAAATATTAAACATTTAAAACAAAATCACCATAAAATATTAAGTGCATTACATATTTTCATATATATATATATATATCCAAACATACAGATTAAGGCTGAAAACTGATACCAAATCAATAAACATTCAATCAAACAGCTTTGTTTCTCATTTTAGCTGTTGCTGAATTTTGATTTTTTTTAGGGCAGAATATGACATGGCAGATGAACTATATTTAATATTAATCATTACATAACTATCTATTGAACATTGGTGTGTTTCTCATATTGCAGTTGCCACTGTTTTATAAAAGCATTAAGTCACTTGAGGACGAGTTTTAAAGTGATTTTACTACGAGAAAGTAAAAAAATCTCTCCGCTTCATGTCTCACTATGGTAAAATCACGGTAATTCTTTCTGATGTGGTTGTTTTGTATTGTATATGCCACTGATTATGTAAGCAAAATGCACTCATTTCAGTATTTTAATCTGCTGCACTGTCCATATGTATTCAGTAACGAAGCATGAAATGTGCATAATGTGACCTTTCTGTCATTCCTGCCACCAAGACAAGAGCTGAATATAATCAAGAGAAAATATGCATATGCAATATATGAACTGAAGACAAAATATGAGTAAAATGATGAATGTGTGCTGTGGATGTGAGAAGACGCAGGCCGCTGCACTGATTTGATCCGCAGGGCTTGGGCGCTGCAGATTACGATTATGCTGCGGACTCCTCATGCGTGAAGCCAATGAAGTCTTCCATTAGTTATGAAGTTAAATGTGTACAGTACAGCGGCATTCTGGGAGTGCGGAGAGTGAGATTACATAAGTATGAACAGCTCTCAGGCCGTCTCAAGCAGCTGAGCAAATAAAGCTCCTCATGCAACATTCATCAGTTTACATAACTAAATGGTGAAAATGATTATTTTCATCCGGCAGGCAATATTCTGATGTATTTTGGCATATTGTTTGGTAAAATAACAATGTTGAGCGGCTGTTCTGGACAGAAAAATGGTAACAAGTTAAGTGGTTTTATTCAATTGCAAAAATATTATTTAGCATCACTGAATCAACCTAATACATTCATTTAAACAAACAACACAAATTTTTATTGGTTAAAAAAAAAATGTTTTTTTTTATCAGGTAAAAATTGCAATTGAAGGTTACCACTTAGTAAACATGCAAAGTTTGGGCAAGTTCGGGGCACTCTTTTGATCATTGCTTAAATTAAAATTCATATGGATCATGTTTAAAAATTGTTGAAAAGCATTAAATAAGCATGCATTAATGGCAAGTTACCCCATATATTGTGACAACATACCTAAGCCATTGGGGCATGTTGTCACAAAAGGACAAAAAGGACGGTAACAGTGGAAATGCTATTGTATTCAAGACTTTATAAAAATAATATGAAAAGATTTATCATTTAAAAAATTAATTACTTCTTAGGGTGGGTCAGGGTTCTTATAGTTAACTAAAAGCAAAGCTAAAACCATGAAACACATTTTTTTGTACAATAAATATTAACTGAAATAAAGAAAGGTTAAGGATTTTTTTTTTTTTTTTTTTTTTTTTGCATTTTATTTTAATTCAACTAGTTATCATTTTATTTATTTTCTATTTGTATTCATTTTAGCATGATAACATGATTTTTAAATATCTAAAACCCTAATAAAAATAATAAAAATCTATGTAGAGAAAAAGTATAATAAAAATGATAAAAACACACAAAAATACTAAAACTTTACCCAAAATAAAAATAAAAACACAATATATAAAAGTAAAAACTCTTTCAAACTAGTAATAAAAAAATATAATACCATTTTTGGCAACAATTAACAGCCTAAATTAAAAATTATTTTTTTCAGTTGTAAATAAAAGAAAGATTATTGGAGTATGTTTTACAAGAAAATACTATGTCAGTCTTTCTATTTCATCATTTCACCTTTAATTCAATGTTACTTGCTGTTTCTTTGTAATTATCTGTGAAATTTCCAATGTTTCTACACCAATTTTGTTTCGAACTGCATTACTAGACGGAATCATTTTGTAATTTTATTATTATTAGACCCTACATACACTTTCTGCTTTATTACTAGCCTTCTCATTCATCCTAACTGTGCTCATAATCTGTCAACTCATATTTTCATATCATATTGACACTTTCACCTCATAAATTTATGGAAGTAAAACCTCAAAGAGCTTTTAGAGTCAGTCAGATAAAAATAACATGATTATCTCCTCCTGTGAAATGAATATTTAACATGAATCCATCCAGTCATGTGGCATGACACAAGCCCCGGGCCATGAAGAACAGCATGACGAGCACTGGCCTGCTTTTCCATCACACACACACACACACACACACACACACACACACACACATTCACACGCATCTGCTGCAGCAAACACTACTGCTGTATCCCGGAGTAAAGGCCAGGAGAGTGTGTTTATCTCACTGTATGTGACACACTGATCAATACATGGAACATTCAGAGATCCAGGGGTTTACAGATGCAGTCATCTTCACACGGATACACTGACACTTACTCTTATCATTACACCACAAATACAGAGGTATCAGATAGTATCATTTATGACTGACAATAGAGAACATAAGAGCTAATCATTAATAATATCCCATGCAAAATGCAAATAAATAAATAAGGCTGCACCGAAATATAGTGCAATTTAATTAAATAATTGTTCAGTCTGATGCTCAAACTCAACCTCTGCATGTGCTGCGAGCGATCATTTTTGTGGGCATTTAAAGTAAAAGTCAAAATAAAAGCTTGCGGATTTGAAATGTTTTAAAGCTGGAGCATTTGAAGGTTCGAAAGTGAACAATTTAAGACTTAAATTAATAGTCTTGTAACTTGTAGCGTAAAATTAAATGATTAGAATTATTATCAAATATGTATCTTTATTCAATTTGATTGGGTCAAAATAAAACACTTACTAGAAAAAAAAATATATATATATATATTTTATCAGTTTATTTGCATATCGTTTGACCATTAATTGACATAACCGTGAACATGTGTTGGTGCATTATTAAAATATATAATTATTTTCATATATTCATTTTTATTTTACAGTTCAATTGTAATTGTGTACTTAATTTAAACATTAATAATAATAACAAATAACAACTGTGAACATGCAAATGTATATAAAATGTTTGTTTTATTTCAGTTTAAGAAAATGCTTATTTAAGGTTTTAATTAACTACACAACAACAAAGTGATACCTGATTCTCACCCGCAGACAAACACCACTTGCTGCACTAGTTCAGAAATTGTAAAAAATGTGCTTTTGCTTCTACAGTTCAGTCTTGTATGATTGGAAATGACATAGATCATGCTTTTAAAGGTTTGCGCTGCTCCAGTTTCAGTATTTCCCAGAGTTGAACCCATGACTGAGCGCTGCGAGTGTCTTATGTCATCAGTGTCACGCTGTAGTGCTGTTATGTCATAATGTGCAGAATATGAAGCCTTACAAAGCATCAACAAGCGCAGCTGCTCTCCTCAGCTGTTGCTATGGTTTCAGATGCTCGCGCTCGTGATGCTGTGGCGCAGCTGTTTGGCCGAGGCTCTGAGCGTTACGTAAGCTCGTAGTGAAGAGCTGGAGTATCCCGTTACTCTATCGATCGCACGCACACGCTTCTCATTGGCCGGCAGAAGCACGGGGAATATTGGGTTCAGAGTATCTGGCAATTATCTGAAATGTGGGAGAAAAAATCAATATGCTCACAGAAAGCCGGTAAGGTCACAAAAAGAGACGGAGACGCACTTAAAATGCACAAACCGTCTTCCACAGCCGAGTAGAAGAGCAAATCTCTGAAATCCTCCCCATCGCTTACAGACACTGACAGCGCCACATAAACTGAGTCTGCAGTTCTCTTTTGTTAAAGTCTTTTTCCAGCAAAGCTTCATGGCAAACCTTAAAATGCTTTATATAATACTAAATAAAGGGTCTTTTCAGGAGAATGAAGGCAGGTTGTGAATGCAGAAAATAACAAAACTGGTCTGTAATCAGAAATCTTCAACAGAAACAACTAAAACTAAATGGCTTCTTGCATAAATTGGTGGATTTTTTAAAAATATTAATCGTATTTTTAAGTTAAATGGTCATAGACATCACTCACAGTGTCACACTTCAGACAAAAAGTCATAATCCTGACATCATCTGACATAAAAATTCATTACTGCAATATAAAAAGTTGAAATGATGACATACAATGTTATTATGACATAAAAAAATCTATCACAAAAAAGTTGAAATTATGACAAAAGTCAACATAATATAAAAAGTTGAAATTATGACATATGTCAGAATTAAGACAAAAATAAGTATGACATAAAAAGTCAAATGTTAAAACTACAACAAAAACTCGTAACTATGACTAAACAGTCATAATTATGACATAAAGGAGAAATCATGATAGACTAACTCAAAGTTATGGCATACAAAGTCATTAAAAATTATGGCAAAAACCCAAAATTATGATATAAAAGTCAAAATTGACACAAAGGTGACATTGGCGAAGTCAACAAAATGACAAAAAGTTAAAAATAAAGACAGAAAGTTAACATTATGACATAAAAAGGTCAACATTCTGATATGAAAAGTTGAAATTATGAAATAAAAAGTTGACTTTTGTCAGAACTTTAACTTAATTTGAACCTTTCATGTCACAGTTTTCCAGCGATATCTTCGACTGCACAGATAATATTTACACTGAACTGAGCTGGACGATGACTTCACTGAATCCAATAATGAAACGCCTTTAACTGAAAACTGAGTGTTTAATCTTGTCATTTTACATTATTGACACCTATTTTCCTGTTTTGATATTGGAAAGTTGCTTTGACACAATCTGTATTGTTAAAAGCGCTATATAAATAAAGGTGACTTGACTTATGTCATAATTTTGACGTTTTATATCATAATGTTAACGTCTCATGTCATAACTATGACAAAAACATCAGCATTACGACAAATTAAATCAAAATTAAGACATAAAAAGTCAACATTACAACATAAAAGGTTGAAATTATGACATTTTAAGTCAAAATTATGACTAAGAAATAAAAGTCAATTATGATAAAAAGTTGAAATTATTATTAAGTAGTGCTGACAAATGATTAAAGGAGATTAATCACATCCAAAATTTTTAAAAAATTGTTTACATAATATATGTGTGTGTACTGTGTATATTTTTAATGTACATTTAAATACACACACACACACACACACACATATATATATATATATATATATATATATATATATAACATATTTTTGTTAAATATATAAATGCATGTGTGTGTATTTATAAATACATAATAAATATACACAATACACACTGTGTATATTATGTAAACAAAACTTGATGTGATTTATGGCGCTTAATCGTTTGACAGCACTTATATTAAGTCATAATTACAACATAACACTTTTACACCATAAGTATGATTCACCAAAGCATTATTATTTTCTTATGTGGCAGAAATGGGCTTCCAGAGACATGAGCGCAGGATGAGTCATCAATATTTTTGCTCCATTTACCCAAAATGGAAAGACTATCCTTTTTTAATGAGCATATCTGCTCAAAAATGATTTTGTCGATTTTTAGTCACTCTCTCATGCAGATGAGCTCCATTCTGGGTTTGTGGGTTACACTCAACATCAGATATGAACCGTTATGTCTCACCTATCAGTGAGTGTGTCGGTGCATGTTAGTGCTGGATTAAACACACTCACCGTTTCTGCTGTGAGCGAGTGTGAGGTGGGAAGAGTGCGAATCACAGCCCTCGGATCTCACACCTTCAAGACGCCAAGGAATGCAATCTCCTGAGTCTGTCAACAGCTAAAAGAGACTGGAGTTAACAAAGGCATCCTTTTCTGATCGCTCACATCATTACTCAAACGAATAGTCAAAACTGTCATTATTTACTGAGTTGATGCATGCATGCTTTCTGTGAAGGAGAACATGTCAGGAATCTTCATGTATGCATGATCTTTTTCACAAGCATTAAAAATCAGAATACTGCCATGCTAAACATTGAAATGTTACATCTTGAAGCAACTGCATAACTGCATGAGTAACCGCTGATGCAATGCATTGCATTAGCTTTCGTGCATAAACGTGCAAAACAAGCTATTAGTCAAGAAAACCTGGTGCATTAGAATAACGACCAATAAAACAAATATTACTGAGTGCACCAGCTGGGGAATAACAACTTCCTAAGCGTAAGTCATTTCATGGAGTCATTAAGAATCCACTTGACATCGATGATTCACAGAAAGCACTTTTGATAACGACCAGGCTCTTTTCCCACAGCAGATGAAGATTCCTTCTTACCGTAAGCACTATTGTGTTTATCATTTCTGAATTCTCTTAGTGAGCTGTGATGCAATTCACGATTAACATGAGTTATTCGAAAATATCTGTGTTATGAGTCAGAACTACGGTTTGTGCATGCGTTTGTGTTGCAGTTCAAACCATTTTATGGCATTAAAAGGCTTTTTTGGCCAATTCTAAGGCAGCATCACGTGTAGCCTTCAAGGAGAAGCCAATCCCAGAATGCATTGCATAACAAAGATCTCCCTACAATATGGTGTTTAGATACTCCACTAGAGGGCGAATGAAGCATGCATGTGCAATAAACGAAGACCTGCGTTTGTGCGATTTGCATGCATTAAACTAGCTCAATGCTTCACACATGAATGGAAACACAATAAATTGTCCAAATATATTAGTTTTAGAGTATAATGTGTTTGGAGCTGAGCGGTATATGGGAGAGGGCCCAAATCACATTGTGATTCTGTGAAGGAAAACTGCAGTCCTCCGTTGGAAAGGTCATTGCTTTTTTTATCAACCAGCAGAAAAAGAAGGAGTTTCATATTCTTCATAACGCTGAAAACTCACTGTAAAGGTGAAGTGTGTCATTTCTTTGAGACCGAGTCGTGACTGTCAGGATATTTCACACAGAAACCTACAAAAAAATAAATAAATAAAAAATGAAATGGTTATTTATTTACATGTTGCTTTTGAAAAACATTAATTTTATCAGAATACACATGACAAATGACGACTAAATAAGTTGCACAGGTCAACACCAGTCACAATTTCTACATTTGTTTTGCTTCTACAGTGTGCGTAATTTCTTTGCGGTTTTAACCATGCACAACATTTTGACATAAAAAGTCATAATTATGAGATAAAAAGTCAATATTACGACATAGAAATATATAACTTTGACAAAAAGTCAAAATTAACACATTAAAACGATAAAAAGGAAATTATGACATACTTATTATGAAACAAAAATGACACCGTATTAAGAATTATTACATAATAATAACTACGGCATAACTTGAAATAATGACAAAAAGTATAAATTGCAACATAAGTAGAAATTTTATGACAAAATCAGAATTATTACATAAAAAATGTTAATTCTGACAAAAAAAAAAGTTGACATAAAAAGTTGAAATTATGAAAAAGGTTGAAACTTGACAAAAAAAGTCAGAACTATGACATACTGATTATGACAAAAATGTGTAATTATGATAAAAAGTCAAAATTATGACATGAAAAGTAGAAATTATGACGAAAAATTGAAATTATGGCATAAGAAGTTGAATTTGTAACATAAAAAGTCAAAATTATGACATGCTGTACTAAGAAATATGAGATAAATTGAAATTATGACAAATAGCTGAAATTTTGACAAAAAGTCAACATTGACATAAAAAGTCAAAATTATAACATATGTCAAGACCGACATAAAAAAGGTCATAAATATGACATAGTGGAAATTATGAAATTGAGTCATCAATATTTGTGCTCTACTGACCCTGAAGGGAAGGACTGTCCTTTTTCAATGATCGTATCTGCTAAAAGATTATTTTGTCAATTTTTAGTAGTAGAGATGAGCTCAAACACACAGTGGGATTGTGGGTAACACTGTCCGTTCAAGAGCTTTATGTTTCACGTTCTTAATAACCGCTTCGTGACGCTGAAAACCTACCTTAAAGGTGAAGTGTGTTGTTTCCACACCATGTATTAGAGTCATGACTGTCTGTACATTTCACACAGAACGCTACAAAAAACAAAAAACAAAGGTTAATTTGGCACTGGTAGATGTTTGTGGTTTATATCTTGCTTCAATATACATATATACAAGCATATATAAGCTTAGTACAAAACATTATTTAATGGTGCTTAACTGAAAAGTACATTTTTCTGTATTAAAATTGCATTGTGACATCCTATGGAAGTGTAAAATATGTATAATATATATTTGTCTGTAAACTGATGCTCTCCTTTTTCATCTTTTTTCTTGTTTCTTCTTGTTGATGCATGTGAAATGTTCTTTGTTATACAGTGGGAGATGGCATTTGTTACTTGTCGAAAATAAAGCATTAATAATAAATGGATAAACTTAATACATAACTACTTTGAAGTGAACGCCAGTAGAGAAACATGCACTTTTTGGCCAGATGGTGTATTACGACACCTGCCAGCAGGAGCTAACTGACCCAATAACCAGCCAAACCTTGACCCTCTGACTGAAGAAATGACAAAAAAACCTGCATTATGCATTATGATAATAGGACTTTGTGGGAAAAATTATTGGCAAGAAAACAATGTCACATTGAAAAGACTCAGAGTCGCATACTTTAGATAAAAAGTCATAATCATGTCATTAAAAGCCAAAATTATGACATAAAAGTTATAAACATAACATAAAAACATGACATACTATGTTGTAATTATGACATTAAACTTATGACACAATTATGACACAGAAAAGAAAGTCAATGTTAGCATAAAACCTACAAAATAACTATGACATAAGTCAAAATTGACTTGAAAATGTATAACTATGATATAAAAAGATGAAATTATGACATGCTATATCAGAATTATGTTCAAATTATGACAAAAAATCAGTAGAAAAGTCAAAATTATGACATACTGAGACTTGTGACAAATATAGTACAGCAGAATCATTACATAAAAAGGTAAAAGTATGTCAGTACAGTTAAAACATGACAAAATGTCGAAATTATGACACGGAAAGTTGAAATTATGATATGAAATGTCAAATTGATGACATAGAAAGCTAGAATTATAACATAAAAGGTCATAACTATGATATAAAAGGTTGAAATGCTTACATAAAAAGCCAAAATGAAGACATAAAAAGTCAGAATTATGACATAAAATGGCAAAATTATGACAAGTCAACATAAAAACTCAATACTCGATGTAAAATATAAAAAATCATAAAGACATAAGTCAATATTGGCATAAAAAGTTATTATAACTATGCCACAAAAGTTGACATACTAAATAGAAATTATAACAGAAATCGTAAAATAATCTAAAACAATAAGGTTCCATTTGTTAACATTAGTTAAAATGAACTAACAATGAAACATACTTCTAAAGCTTTTACAGTATTATTCTCACTCAATGTTGATTTCAGCATTTACCAAAATATTAATGAAAACAATGATTGCCTCTGTTAATATCATTTAATGGACCTCAGCTAATATGAACAGCTGTATTTTTATTAACTAACATTTACAAAGATGAATAATTACTGTAACGTGAAGGTACAGTATTTAAAGTTTGCCAGATTCACTCTGTGATTTTTGTTTTGACAGCAGCAGCAGCAAATACAGTGTAACAGCGCAGACTAGTGCGTCACACTAGAACTGCTCTGCGCTTTATTCCCAGAACTCACGCTCACGCAATGCTCCTCAGGACACTGAAGCAGAGTGAGTAATGTCATGTGAACCGAGGCTGGCTGTGACACACTGATGGGGTTAGTCAGTGGTTTTGTGCTGGCGTCACCGGTGCGGGCCGGTTCTCAGGTGTGTCAGTGAGGGGAAGGAGCTGGCACTGTCTCTCTGTGTGTGTGTGTGTGTGTGTGTGTGTGTGTGTGTGTGTGTGTGTGTGTGTGTGTGTGTGTGTGTGTGTGTGTGTCATCCACTGGTGGCCTTATAAATCACAGTAGTTAAAACCACTGCATCACACACACTGCACATCACTGGCATCTCAATGGGAGCTTAGAAACACTCACATCTTAACAACTACCCACACAAACACACCCAAAAAACCAAACCACTCACACAAAAGCATCAATTATTCAAAAGAGTCAAAATTGAGTGAATTAATTACTGAAATGTTACTTCTTTGTGGGAAGTTCTTTACGGACAGCGGTTCTCAACCAGGGTTATTATTGTTAATTAGAGCTAAACTAAAATCATAAAAAAGTTTGATACTTGAAATAAAACAAACTTTAACTGAAAATAAAATAATAGAAATTAATATAAACGTTAAATCTAAAAATAAATAAAAATGAAATCTAAAACTTGTTTTATTTCTGCTAGTTGTCAAGGCAATATTTCTCATTTTTATTTAGTTTAACCTGATGTACCAAAATAACTGAAGCTAAAACTGAAATAAAAATCATTAAAACCTACATAGATAATATAAAAATTCGAAAATACAAAAAAAAAAAACGAATTAAATTAAAACGAAAACTGAAAATATTAAAATAAAACTTAAAAATGATTGAACTTGTAATTAAACTGAAAAATTAAAACTAATCAGAATTTGAACATGAAAAGCAAAGTTTTTCCAGACAAATTATGAATGCTGGCTTGACAAAACCTGACAAAGTAAAAAATTTAAAAAAATCATCATAATATATATATATATATTAAAGCTTTAAAGTTTTAAGATAGATAGATAAATATTGTGTGTGTATGTATATATATATATATATATATATATATATATATATATATATATATTTATTTATTTATTTTTAAAGCTTTAAAGTTTTAAGATAGATATATAAATATTGTATTTCCTGTTTGTGGTATTTAATAAAATAACATTTGTTGAATTCACTCAAAAAAATATTTCATTTTCCTTAATTTAAGTGATTTTTTAAACCACAATTTAATTGATTTAATTCAAATTCATTAATTCATTTAATTTATTTGCTGTAATTCTAGTCAGTTTCATTAGATTATCACACTTTAGTTGGATTAGGTCACATTAATGTAAGTGTAAACTCACTTTATTAGGTTTGTCAAACTATATCTTATTTTGTCTCTCCAGTTTAACTAAATGCATTTACTAAGGTTTATTTATTTAATTCATTTTATTATGTTGGTGCTACTTAATTTAATTGACTTACTATAATTGAATTAATTATGTTATCTTGTTTATCGTTTAATTAAATGTCTTACGTTGGTCTAATTTAAATGAAAAACTATATAACTGTATGGAATTATGATATTTTTTTAGAAATGATGTTGTATCATTTTTATGAGTCATTTGAATAAATTGCGCAAGAGTACTCAAATGCAAACCATGCCACAAATCAGATTTGCAAACACATGTACTTGTATGTCTAAACATGTGGTTAGTTTCATGTCTCATCATTTGCTTTCATCATTGTTTGTCCCTGCCGTCTGTGACCAATTATAACAGACATGAGACCCATTTATGGGTCAAGACCCAACAGAAATATAAGACCAATAATTTATTTTTGTCACTGAACGGACTGCAGTGCATCTTTGTCTGTCTTCGTCATTTAGTTTATTTCTAAAACAAAGGCCAAAATGCGTCACGTCAGTCTAGTTTCCCCAACATCCAGACACGAACCTCAATGTTTATCATGTCGTTGTAATAATGTCCTGCCAACGCTGATGTCTTAAGAGTCTGAATGCATTCAAACTCAACAGCTTTCAGTTATTGTGCAATCAGTCAGTTGAGCAAGAGTCCAGAAAATGTTCAGACGTGAAGACAATAAATTGACTGAAAAATATAATGGCATGAAAGGGTGTGTCTGTCTCAGCTTTCTGTTTCTTCATCTCTACTTGTCTTTTTAATTAGATTGGCTTTCAGTATGCCTTAATAATGTGCAGCTCTTAAAGTATTTTAGGTACAACAGACCTTTTTAACTTAAGGCATGACTTTGTCAAGCCAACATTCAAATTTGTGAGCCTGGAGCACAAAAGCAGTCTTAAGTCGCTGGGGTATATTTGTAGCAATAGCCAACAATATGGGTCAAAATTATACATTTTCTTTTATGCCAAAAATCATTAGGATATTAAGTAAAGATCATGTTCCATGAAGATATTTTGTAAATTTCTTACCGTAAATATATCAAAACTTTATTTTTGATTAGTAATATGCATTGCTAAGAACTTCATTTGAACAACTTTAAAGGTGATTTTCTCAATATTTTGATTTTTTTGCACCCTCAGATTCCAGATTTTCAAATAGTTGTATCTCAGCCAAATATTGTTGCAAATCCTAACAAACCATGCATCAATGAAAAGTTTATTTAATCAGATTTAAAATGATGTATAAATCTCAATTTTAAAAAAAATGGACCCGTATGACTGGTTTTGTGGTCCTGGGTCACATTTTGTCTTGATGACCTTAACATTTCTAGTTTTATCAGGGTTCAAAATGGTGACTGTTTTGGTTGCATATGCTCCCAAAATTAAATCTGTGTGACCTCAAAATATATTTGGGAGCATTTGTGCAAGTGCAAATAATTGTTGTGGGGCAAACTGTTTTCATTTCTCTACGAAACCTTCACCAGTTTCTGCAAATGTGTCTGCTGTGAGCTGATACAGTGACCGGTGCACCTCTCTATCCACCATTATATAACCAATCAAAATGTATCTTTACATTCTTAACTTTAATGCAGATTTTAGATTGGTTAATATTAGCCAAAACCTGGTAAATTGGTAAAATTGGTAAAAAGCCAAAACGCACATAATTGGCACATAATCAGTCCATTTGCATGTAAAACAAGGGGCTCAAAACAAGATATTTTGAAAAATGTCTCAGTGTCTAAAGTCAGTGCGGTTCAATTTTGTTTTGAACCTACAACATTCAACATTCCTTTAAACATATTTTGTGTCTCAGAGCAACAAAATGCATACAGATTTGACAACAATTTAAAAAGTGTTTAAAAGCACAGGTACATTTTCAGTCTGAATATTACAGACTATCCAATGCTGCTAATACAAGCGATCATTGAGTTCTAATTATAACTGCATTGGTATCAAAGTATTACTATTGTATATGAAAGACTCATTTCAATTATTAACATAGATGTTTCTGATACATCCTTCCATCTTTACTGTATAGAGACCTTCTGACATGCTCTCGGTTACACCCTTATTTGTTTACATTCACAGACCTTAAAAGAGGTCTTTGGAGATCCTTTTTCCTGTGCTAAAATGAGATAATAACCCCATGTCGGGAAGCTCTGGGGGTATCATGTAAACTCTGGAATAATATGTTGCAGATCTAACACAGAGTCTTGTCTCTTTGGGGAGATTTGATGGCTTTTATTATGCCTATGGAGTTTTTAAGCTCTATTTTCTTCTTCTTTGTCCTCCCCAGCAGTCACATCCATCCTATTTCCCCATTGTGAAGACTGATCTGAGTTTTTATGAAGTCATGCAGTGTTATGATATTCAAATTAAGATGGATTGTTCTATTCTGAAGGGGAAAAATGGTTTATATATACGTGTACAGCCCTCGAGGACTGATTGCTGACACGCTGTGAGTATAAATTAAGCAGTGTTTGGGTGTGGAAGTGAAGAACTGTGACCAAAGCTTATATTTTCTGAAACTGAATTCTCTGGAGACCATTGTACTGTTGCGGTGAACAAGCAAAGCAGTCAACATTACTCTGTTAGTGAGTTGCAGGCTGGAAACATTTCAGAAGAATTGGCTTCCTTTCCATTCATGAGTTGGAAGTTCAAATGGAATGACAGGAAGAAGAATTACTTAAGCAATTCAACAGTCAAAAACATGCCACTGAGCTGAGGCATGCTTATGTTTTTGTTTTAACCTCTTGTTTTATATTTACATGTAACGCATGCAAGTAAAATTAATCAAATAAAAGTACATTTTAATATAGCATAGTTTGAAATGATGCAACATTTGTTTCCTTAATCATGTTTGAATTTGGCTCAGCAAAGTAAAAAGTTTAGGCACCTCTGGTCTTATGCAACAAAATATAAAACATATTAGTAATGTTTCTTGTAAGCTACTTCATGGTGTTTGACTTTTTGAAGGCTTTGGGTAACTATGAGAATTATGGGAAGTGTAGTCCTAGTCCCAGTCTCATATATATATATGTCTGTGGTCATGAAGTCATTTGAAAAACTGGTGCTGGCCCAACTGAAGGACATTACTGGACACTTACTGGATCCTCTTCAGTTTGCCTACAGAGCAAACAGGTCTGTGAACGATGCAGTCAACATGGGACTGCATTATGTTCTGCAACATCAGGGACTTATGTGAGGATCCTGTTTGTGGACTTCAGCTCGGCCTTTAACACTATCCTCCCAAACCTCCTCCTGCCCAAACTAACTCAGCTCTCCGTGCCCACCTCCGTCTGTCAGTGGATCACCAGCTTCAGACAGACCGGCAGCAGCTAGTGAGGCTGGGAAAATACACATCCAGCACTCGCACCATCAGCACTGGATCTCTTCAGGGCTGCGTTCTCTCCTCACTGCTCTTCTCCCTCTACACCAACGACTGCACATCTAAAGACCCCTCTGTCAAGCTTCTGAAGTTTGCAGACGACACCACACTCATCGGTCTCATCCAGGATGGTGACAAGTCTGCTTACAGACAGGAGGTTAAAGAGCTGGCTGTCTGGTGCAGTCTTAACAACCTGGAGCTCAACACGCTCAAAACAGTGGAGATGATCGTGGACTTCAGGAGAAACCCCCTGCTCTCCCTCCACTCACCATCATGAACAGCACTGTGACTACAGTGGAGTCATTCAGATTCCTGGGCACCACAATCTCTCAGGACCTGAATTGGGACATTCACATTGACTCTATTGTTAAAAAGGCCCAGCAGAGGCTGTACTTCCTTCGCCTGCTGAGGAAGTTCAACCTGCCAGAGGAACTGCTGAAACAATTCTACTCCGCCATCACCATTTTTGAATTTGAATATGAGGGTAAATTTATGTATTTTTTTTTTAATTTGTAATTTAATGCACAAGTAGGATAAATGTGAGCACAGTGCAGTTGTACTTTGTAATTTGTAAAGGACGAAAATGAAATTAGCCTATAGCCTATTTAAATGCATAAAATAAACTAATTTTACATTCTGGCATTTATGTGCTGTTGACTTCCGCCCTTTTTCACATTATTGCAGATGGGGATTCAAAAGAGAACTTTTTTTATTTTATTTTCCTTTGTACAAACCTCAATTTAGGTTTGACAAAACTGTTGCAATGAATTTGTTTTGACAACTAACAGTGTTAAACATTGACTGTTTGCTTTTTCAGAGTTCATTGATTATATAAAATTCAGTGAAGGTTGACTAAACTTTGAACTATCTGCATGTCTCATCCATGAGTAGGCCTATGCAATGATGGAGAACAAGACCCAGAACCAAGCTGACTGAGAAATTAACCTATAGTGAGCCCTTTTATTAAAATTCCTGGAAGTAATACAAAAATAATAGAAAAATGCTCATATTCACTCAATTACCTGATCTAATTCTCATTTACAATTATGTACAAATGAACTGTATTCAGTTGTGTTTTAGGCACTAAAACAGTCCAGTATAGTCAGATAGGCTACATTTCTATATTGAAATAATGAAGATTTCTGTGGCACCACAGACTGGTTGCTGGCCCCTTCCTGGCCACCCCTATGAAAACATCCTGGCCTTTATGAGTATGTCAATTGCTCCAAAAAAATAAATAAAATAAAAATACGTTTGTGAATGTGCATTTGATTTACATTTGGGAGAAACCAAGAAGATTTTAAACAATACAAACTAGCCACCTTTTTCTGAAAATTGCCGTTTTGAATTCAAAGTAGGCCATCTGTGTGATTCAAGTAGATCCGATGAGTTGAAAACTTCATACTTCAATACAAAACAATGCTGAAATTTGACAAAAAGGAGATTTCTAAATGCTATAATTGTGTTGTTATGTCTAAATATAAATCCATTAGCAAAACATGTGAAAAGAACTATATTAGAAATTGGAAATGGTAAATGAGACAATAAATGATTCTCTGCTGCCATCCAGTGGTCATAGTGGGAATCATGACATTCATTTTACTAGTAGGCCTATTTGTTTTTCATCTTCAACTCTTCAACTTAGCATGGCCAATTTTCCATGAATTATCTCTACAGGTGCTGGTCATATCATTAGAATATCATCAAAAAGTTGATTTATTTCACTAATTCCATTCAAAAAGTGAAACTTGTATATTATATTCATTCTTTCATTACACACAGACTGATATATTTCAAATGTTTATTTCTTTTAATTTTGATGATTAGAGCTTACAGCTCATGAAAGTCAAAAATCAGTATCTCAAAATATTAGAATATTACTTAAGACCAATACAAAGAAAGGATTTTTAGAAATCTTGGCCAACTGAAAAGTATGAACATGAAAAGTATGAGCATGTACAGCACTCAATACTTAGTTGGGGCTCCTTTTGCCTGAATTACTGCAGCAATGCGGCGTGGCATGGAGTCGATCAGTCTGTGGCACTGCTCAGGTGTTATGAGAGCCCAGGTTGCTCTGATAGTGGCCTTCAGCTCTTCTGCATTGTTGGGTCTGGTGTCTCTCATCTTCCTCTTGACAATAACCCATAGATTCTCTCTGGGGTTCAGGTCAGGGGGGTTTGCTGGCCAATCAAGCACAGTAACACTATGGTCATTGAACCAGCTTTTGGTACCTTTGGCAGTGCGGGCAGGTGCCAAGTCCTGCTGGAAAATGAAATCAGCATCTCCATAAAGCTTGTCAACAGAAGGAAGCATGAAGTGCTCTAAAATCTCCTGGTAGATGACTGCGTTGACTGTGGACTTCAGAAAACACAGTGGACCAACACCAGCAGATGACATGGCAGCCCAAATCATCACAGACTGTGGAAACTTCACACTGAACTTCAAGCAACATGGATTCTGTGCCTCTCCACTCTTCCTCCAGACTCTGGGACCTTGATTTCCAAATGAAATGCAAAATTTACTTTCATCTGAAAAGAGGACTTTGGAGCACTGAGCAACAGTCCGGTTCTTTTTCTGAAGCTCTCACAAGTGTTTGAATCAGCTTTGCTTGACTGTATTCTCAAGCTTGCGGTCATCCCTGTTGCTTGTGCACCTTTTCCTACCCAAATTCTTCCTTCCAGTCAACTTTGCATTTAATATGCTTTGATACAGCACTCTGTAAACAGCCACACCTTTCAGTAATGACCTTCTGTGACTTACCCTCTTTGTGGAGGGCGTCAATGTTCGTCTTCTGGATCATTGCCAAGTCAGCAGTCTTCCTCATTATTGTGGTTTCAAAGAACAAGAGATACCCAGAATTTATACTGTAGGGATGGTCATTTATTCAAACTCAAATGTAAATATTCTAATATTTTGAGATACTGATTTTTGACTTTCATGAGCTGTAAGCTCTAATCATCAAAATTAAAAGAAATAAACATTTGAAATATATCAGTCTGTGTGTAATGAATGAATATAATATACAAGTTTCACGTTTTGAATGGAATTAGTGAAATAAATCAACTTTTTGATGATATTCTAATTATATGACCAGCACCTGTATATATAACTTTTCTGCTGGAGTTATTTTAGGGGCTACTAGAATACAGGGGGCGCCAACACTGATCTTGCAGACCCCTTGGCAAATGTGCAGTTGCGCCCCTGTGCATACGTACATCGTGTATAAGTGCATAGTGTGTCATTTGGGACGCAGTAGGAGTCGGTGCGCGTAACTTAGTCAGAAATGGCGTTGCATAGCAACGGAACTTAATTTAAATTAAGATAATTATTAACTAATAAAACAAAACTTAAATATATGTATATTATATATATTTAAATAGGCTACTACATATATTTTACAAACATATTTGTTTTAGAAATATATAGAATATACGTTGGGCAAACTGAGCGAGACGCGCGAAAAGGCAATTTTATTATTCTTTTAGATTCCACTGAAAGTCATTATGTAATTAAAACCTATAACTAAAACGTCAATCAGCGAGAAGTGTCAAGGTTCGCCTCGGTTTCTCAGACACACTGAGGCAGGGCGGAGGAAGAGGGTGGGATCGTTCACAGAGATGAAGTTGAGAAACTTTACTGACGCGCTTTTTTTGGCTTGAATAGTGGAAACATCCCCGCTGACAAATACAGCAGAGATGGATAAGACAATGTAATTTGTTTTTAAAATACATTTTCGCTGTCTTCATTGAAAGACAAGCATCAGCAGCTGTTCAGTCAGTCGCGTTCACATGGGGTTTGTGTTTGGGGCGTCAGTCTGTGTATCATATCGCAGGGATGTCCGCGCAAGGCTTGCTAAACAGCGTCTTCTCATGTTCCTCATCGGGCTCTAAAACCCTCGCAAAGAGGAAACTGCACCAGACTCGCAGCTTGGATTCTGCGCTGATCAGAAACTGCGCGACGCCTGGAGACGCCAGCGGTCATCGGCCATCCTGCTGGAGCTCGAGCTCCACAGCTGGATTTACTAACAGCCAAAGCCCTTCAGAAAGCCTCTCTGCGGACCCCAGACTCAAACCGCGTCTTTCTACGTCGAGTTTGTCCACATCTTCAGACGCTTCGTCGATCTCCAGTCTTCACTTTGACTACAGAAGCGGCAAACGCAGCGCGTGCAGGGATTTATCTCTACACCTCTCTGGTTCTAGCAACATCTTCTCACCGAGAAAGTGGCTTCAACGAAAGTTGCCTCAGTCGGATGCTGTTTCGCACAATATCTGTAAATCGGAGGTAAGATTATAAAAAATACAGTATGCATTGAAGATCTCAAACTAAAGTGAATGTTTTGTTGACATGGATGCTGTTTGGCGTCACTCTCTTGAACAGAGTTTGAATAGAAGTTGAATAGCAAATGTCAAAGCAAATGATAAATCACGAGGCTTGTCTGGTCAGGCCATCCAGGTTGTTCTGTCTTTTCTCGAGTATGAGTTTTTCACACATTGTTGATAAATGCACATAAACATCATGATTGATTAAATATGTATTGCTAAAGGAAAAGTGTTTTTTCCCTTCTTTTTAAGGTTTTCACGACTTTTAATCAACTGTATGCCTGTTGTAGTTCATTTTAAATTGTCATGTGGTGTGAAATTTTGTTTTCCAGATATGTGAATGCTTAATATATTCTTGCAATTAATATGAGCTCAAATGTAAACTTCACAGTAATTGTATTACAATTTTAAAGAATGCATATGGGCAGTTTTAACCAAGCAGCTGTTTTATATCTTTAAACTTAAGTAGTATTGGATCTTCATTAACTGAGTCTCGGCAGTATATCATGCCTGATCAGATGCATAATCATGACAAAGCATGCATCCAAGTTTCAGCATTGAGATTGGCACTTTACGGTAATTTCTGGATCACCGTACCGTAAATTCTAAGTCAAAATAGTTGGAGTGTTTTTATCAAGTGTTTTGTCCCGAGGAACTTCACAATCAATTTATCCTGCAGGAGCCAGCACTACTTGCACTACTGCAATGCCAAGTTTCAAAAGTGTGCTTGCATTGAAGCTAGAGCTGAAATAAAATGCATGAATAGAGGAAAGCAAGAACAAAAAGAATTTATGGAAAATTAAGAGAAAGTTTTTTTAAGGTTGTGACGGTCTCAGCAGATCAAATGGAGGTGTGATGTTTGATCCACCACAGAACAACAGAGACAGTGAAGGTTCTGGAAAGCGACTTTGTACATTGTTTTGATGGAACCAAGTGACACTGGCTTACTGACCATATAGAGGATGGGAAGAAATATAGACCTGTAGGAGTGCGCCATTCCAGTAACAGCCTGACGTCAAAGCCTTGAATTTAATGCAGTCGGCTGAAGATAACCAGTGGAGTGAGACCAAGAAGGCTGCGACACGGTTTGGTTGATTGAAGATCAGACACGCAGAGAGTGTGGACAGGAGGATCTAGTGGTTCAGCTTGTCGAAAGCAGTAGACAGCTCTGGTAGGATGAAGACGGATGACTTAGCGTGACTCTTGCCAGCCTCAGGGTTTCTGCAACAGACAGCAGGGAAGTCTTCATGGAATGTCCGCTTTCCTCCACTGCAGAATCCAATACAGATATAAAATACTAACCCTAAAGACAACTGAAGATATTGAACTCATACGGTGGTTTAGCTGCTGATCCTGACTTTAATAAATGCATTATCCACAAACCATTGAACTTCACACTAAATTCCATGGGAAAACATAGAAAAATGACAATAATTCAATGCAATAAAGTGCACAATGGGATGAGGATAATAGCAGGCCCAAATGGATGTGCATTGTTGTCATTGTCATCTGATTGAAAAATTGCATTTGCATGCTTTAATGACAAAATAATGTGCAATTCAGTGAATGGGACTTTCTGAAGTGCAACCTGTTGTCAAGATGTGTTAAATGTGCAGGATAAATTAAAGTGGCATTAATCTCACACATGTCTGAAGTGCCAGGAAATACCAAGGTGTTGTGAGAGTGCTTGTTTTTTTGAAGTAGCTTTGCAAAGATCAGGAATGTGAACTAATGAAATTGCAATATTAAAGCATCTATGATTAGAGACAAATCAACAAACACCTCTTTATAATTAATGCATGCTTTTTTTTTATCAAACTGTGGCCATACTACAATATTGAGAAACCAAAACACCAAATTTGTAGATGTTTGTGTTGGCCAGCCCAAAGGGGAGCTCTCTTTGTAACAGTTACCTAACCTCTCAGGAATCTGGAGTTTATAAAGCTCCTCCTATAAAGCAGTTCAGCTGTGTCTTTAGAGCACTGCTCTTTCTATTATTTGGCCAATGAAACTGACAGGCAGCAAAAGGCAGACTTTTAGTTTTTGCCACATTCAACACCAAATGCATGCATTTTTTTTTTTTTTTTGCAGTAAACCACCTTTTGTCCAGCCTTGATTGGTAGGTGGTTTGAAAGCACATTGCAAAATGACAGTAAGTCCTAAATATTGGATTTGAAAAGCAATAAAGTCTGGAATCTGTAGGCAGTAAATTCAAATTTTATCTCATGTGCATTGCAATATATGCTTTGATTTATAAGCAGCCACAATGGCTCATTTGCACAGACAAAAAAACATCTTAAAGTAGTAGACTTGCAAGACATAATAGTATTACTTGTGTTTTTTTGCTTCCCTTTGGCCTCTTTGCCTGTTGCAGACCGTTTCAGACAATCTGTTTCAGTAACAAGCTTAACAATGTTTAGATCTCGAGGCAAAGTGCTCTGATATATCTCACTAAAATACAGCCACATTCAACTTTTATTGGGTTGCTTTTAAATAAATTCCCATTTTTGGTCAAATTGCATTTATCTGTGCTCTTGTGCAGTGCTTAAATTTAGACTTGGCTTAAAATATGAGCTGTTATGTTAAATGTTTTATTGATAAATAGCTTTTTTGGGGGGGCATTTTCTGCTTCTGTAGAATAATGAAACTGGAAAAGATCAATGGAAACGGCATGTTCTTTCACTATTTTGGTGAATAACAGAACACTCATATTCATTGAAAACAGTTCAACCGAATGAGCTTTTTTTAGTCAGTAAGCCCACATTGTTCTTTTATAGTCCCGTATACTTTGTGTCGCTAAAAGCTTGTATGCAGTAAGTCTTTGTACTGCATGTGCTATAAGAAACCGTGTAAGAGCGGAGCGTAGTTCTTCAGCGAAGTGACATCTGGTTTACATGAAGTCTGCCTCAGCTTCTATTTCTCACAGCAGAGCAGCATGACCTGATCTTTGGCAGCGCTACCCATGCAAATAGTTCTTCCCACTGGAGACTGTCAACTGAGTACAACAGCACTTTGGGGTCTTTTTAAGGTCTTCTTTCATGTTCAACAGTTTCGTGAATCTTCAAGCTTGCAGTGGTCTTTACCACTGATAAAACGAACATGCACTGTTGAGTGCCAATGGAGAGTCTTTTGGGAATGTCTAAAATTATGCAATATTCGAAGTCAACAAGTTCCTGGCCTTATTTTGCTATTTTTCCTCCTTGAATATCCTATTTCCCTCAGAAATGCATCATTCTATGGAAGTCGGAGTGTTTTTTGTTTTGACAGGTTGCCGTGATTCCACACTATTGAGTGTAGATAGCAAGATCTTTGCAGAATATGTGGTTCGTTCACAGACCAGTGAATGTAGGGCATGTTCATGAAGCCTGACTCACCTTAAGCTGTTTTCAGTTGGAGCAGAGCCAGCGTAAGAGACCGTGAGTGGTTCAGTGTTTTCGCTAAGATGGTTTAGATTATTGCATCTCCTCCAGACAAGTACAGTTGCAACATGCGATAAACATCTCCGATCCCCAAAGTCATGTATCTGATTTTCCAGAATGATGAGTGGAAAAAGCTAGTCCTGAGGTTGGACCTTTTTAAACTTGAATTTCTAGCTACATTAAAGCAATTGCAACATCAGTATCAGCGTAACCTTTAACCTTTTTATATTCTGCCTGCCAGTCATCTCAGTGTATTGCTGCACACACACACGTATGTGCAGCACATGTTCATGTTCATACTGCAGATTTGTGGCTCTGTTTACACCTTGTGTTAAAGGAACAGTTCACCCAAAAATGAAAATGTGCTCACTCTCAGACTATCCAAGATGTGGATGAGTTTGTTTCTTCATCAGATTTGGAGAAATGTAGCATTTTATCACTCTCTCAGCAATGGGTGCTCTGCAGTGAATGGGTGCCGTCAGAATGAGAGTCCAAACAGCTGATAAAAACATCACAATAATCCACACCACTCCAGTCCATCAGTTAACATCTGGAGAAGACAAAAGGTGCATGTTTTAAGAAATAAATCCATCATTTTTTTTTTTTTTTTTTTAATTCAAGCTATTGCTTCTGGCTGAAATAAGACTCCATTATCCATAATAACGCTTCCTCCAGTGAAAAAGTGTTCTGGTCTGAATCAGGAGAGAAATCTGCACAGATCAGTCCAGAAAAGCTTTAAACAAATAGGCCTATGTGGGTGGATTTTAATGTGAGAGACAGCAGGAGATGGATTTTTCAGTGGAGGAAGCATTATTATGGATTGTGGGCTTTTATGAAGCAACAGTTTGAAGTTAAAAACGTCTTGATGGATTTGTTTCTTACAAACACGCAGCTTTTGTCTTCTCCAGATGTGAACTGATGGACTGGAGTGGTGTGGATTACTGTGATGTTTTTATCAGCTGTTTGGACTCTCATTCTGACGGCACCCATTCACTGCAGAGCATCCATTGCTGAGACACTGATGCAATGCTACATTTCTCCACCAAACTGATGAAGAAATACACTTATCCACATCTTGGATTGCCTGAGGGTGAGCACATTTTCAGCTTCTTTCTATTTTGGGGTGAACTATTCCATTAAAATGCTTTACCTATAGGGTCAAAATTTGTCTGATTGAGAGTCCTCTGCTGCTAGACTTCATAAATACACCTTTTTTTCTTGATTGACGGACATTCAACAGTAGACAAGTTTTCTGATTAAATTAATAAATACAATAAATAGATGTTACTCAAATTCCTTTTAAGAGGGTCTTTAATGCATAAAAGTGGCTTAATTTGTCCTCTAAAGATGCCTGTATGGGTATGATTTGAAAAATGGATTTCTTTTTCTTATAAGAAATTCAACAGTTTTTCTAAGCCAAATGGTCCATATCATGGCTTCGCACATTATAATAATTTTTAAACATCAAGATTGCGCAAATAAATTAATCATGCAAATAGATGATTTCAGCATTCCATTTAAGTCTGCAAGTTGCATCAAAGGGACACAACACATAAGGGACGTGTCTGTTTTTGCTCGTTTGCAATGATGAATCAGATGCATTAGTCAGTAGGCCTATGGATGGTGACAACTGTTCCTATAATGAGTGCATGAGTCACAAATTTGTTCTGTGTTTCACTTCTGCTCGCGGTTGCACATGATTGCATCTTTGTGACAACTTTTGCATGGACAAGCATCACTCACTTTTTATTTTTTGTGAAGTGTTGTGTTTGTATGACACGCTATCTGAGTTTTTCCAGCTTCATGTATCAGTTAAATCCATTGTTAACAGTGCTGTACGGCCAACAAAAGAAGTTTGTTTGAATCTTGAATTTTTTCCAGCACCAGTTTCATTTCGAGTCTGGTTGGAAAGAGTTGAAATAAGCGAGAGGAAGACGTGTTTCCGTTGTCAGGCAGCTACTGTATGACTTTCATGTGTTCTTCTGTGAGGGTGCGTCCTGACTGACTCAGTGATTAATATAGTGATGTTGAAACCCAGAATGTGGTACTTCCTGTTTCTTTGTGCCAGTTGGGGGTTTGACACTGGGAACGAGATAAAGTGATATTTAATGCTCTTACATCATCACAGCTATTAAATAGGATTGTTCAAGAGATTTCTGTGAACAGTTGAACTCTTCGTAGCTTTGTAGCTTTTGTTAGTATTGTTTGATTAAAGAGTCAGACGAATTGGAGAACAAATTGGCTCGTTTCAGTTCATGAGTATGAGTTTGAAGTGAATCGACTAAGTCCCATTGGATTTTAAACTTGGAATTTGATTGACAGAAAGTGGAATTTTAGTTACAAAAAATTGTAACATTTTAGTCCAACACAAATAAAATGTGCAAGAACGGATTAGAATGTCTTAGTTTCAAGGTTTTTGCATTTTGTAAACGATTTTTAGAGAAATTAATACTTTTATTCAGCAGTGACACATTAAAAGTGACAGTAAAGACATTTATAATGTTACAAAAGATTTCAATTCAAATAAATGCTGTTCTTTTGAACTTTCTGTTCATCTGTGAATCTTTACAAATAAAATGTAAAATGTTTTCAACATTGATAATCGAAATGTTTCTTGAGCAAATTATTACACTGTAAAAAAGTCATAAGTTGACTTAACTTAAAAAAAATTGAGGAAACCTGTTGCCTTAAATTTTAAGTAAATGATAATTAAAAAAATAAGTTAATTGAATTGTCAAGTTCACTTAACTTTTTTTTTTTTTTAATTATTATGTACTTAATAATTTTAAGGCAACAGGTTTCCTCAATTTTTTTTAAGTTAAGTCAACTTTCACTTTTTACAGTGTAGAATGATTTCTGAAGATCATGTGACGCTGAAGACTGGAGTAATGATGCTGAAAATTCAGCTTTGATCACAGAAATAAATTACAGTTTAACAGATATTTACATACAAACAACTATTCTAAATTGTAATAATATTTCAAATTTTTACTATATTTTTAATCAAATTAATGCTTTGACTTTTTCAAAAAAAAAAAACATTTAAAAAAAAAATTACTGACCCAAAATTTTTGGGTGATATTTCCTTGGCAGGAATTTATTTGGATTTTTTAAGAAATTCTTAATTAATTTCTCAATGTTGTACTGTATAATCTGGATGGACAATGACATGTTACTTTTTGTGTGTGTGTGTGTGTAGCACTTGCCATAATGTGCCTTTCATTCCAAAGCAGTTATACAAACAATAGTGCCTCACAAAGCATGTGTCCACTTGTTTTACTTTGTCATTCTGAAGGAAAAGACACATAGGACGTGACACACCCAAAGGACTCACTTTCTACCCTTCAGTGTCTCAATAGCTGGAAGTGATAAGTCTGTGAAAGTGACATTCTCGCATGAAATCACATAACAATGCTGTGAAGCTGTGAGAGATTTCATTTGATGTTTCCTAGCCATCGGTGGGACGGAAAGTCAAGAATGTTTCTGTTTCTATCAGACACAAACGAGTCAACAATTGGCATGCAATAATGTTGAGATCTCGATTTTTGTGGTTGCAGACTTTGGTTTCTTGGGAAATCTGAGTAGTTTGAAAGGTTGTTGAGATTTCTTCTGAAACTGTAGTGAAAATACATGAGTTTAACCAGGCGAAAAAGTCTCCATCTCATTGCTGTTGAGAAGAAACTGAGATTTTAAGGAGATCTCACTCGTGTTTTTTTCTTTCCAATGGGAAGCTGACCCCCATGATGCTTTGGCTCAAGCGTAGCGCGAAGACAGCATTAAGTAAGAAAGCAGCACTGTTTGTTTTCCTTAAGAAATTCTTCAAAGAAGCCCCCGAATCCCCAAGCTCTTATTTCCTATCAAAACGAAAGTGGCTAAACTGATCCAGAATGAGGAAAAAACCACAGGAAAACTCAGTTTTCTCAAGTCTTGGCTGTCTGCATTTCAGTTGGTGTATTTTTAGATCAGCATTTCTAGCCTATTTGTAGGACTGCATGATTCGGGGACAAATCGAATTGTACGTTTTTTTCTGATAGATTGTGATTTTAAAATCTGATTTAAAAAAAAGTGATTATATACTGTATATCAATATGTGCATGAAATAATAATAATAATAGAATCTTTTCATTTTTTATTATTACTACTAAATAAAAAATAGAACAAAATATTAAATAAAAATGAAAAAGAAATATTACTATCGTAAAAAAAAAAAAAAAAATTATTAATAATTGTATTTTACAACTGTGAAATTACAATAATAATATTTATGGCTTAATTTCATTTTCAAACATTAAACAATTTCACTTTTTAACTATTCCAGCCTTTGAAATCAGATAATTGCACTAAGCCATATCATGTTTTTTTGTTTTGTTTTTGTTTTTAATTAATTGTCCAGCCCTTTGTATTTGTAATGTTGCACATTTTTTTTGTATGTTTTGACAGAACTGATAGAACTGTACATGTTGACAGTATTTATAAATCACACAGAACTGAGTGAAAACATTGTGTTAAATTAATTAAATGTTTAACAGCATTACATTTATGTAATTTATTCAAAAATTAAATTCATAGTTTGCATTGCATTTCTGAGAGCCTCGAAGGATTTGTAAACATTTGTATGCAAATTTTTACATCCATAAAAGCATTTAGAAGCTGTTCATACGTTGATATAAATGTATGCGTGGTAGAAGTACATGTTATGATTGAATACTTAAGAATACTAATGTGCTCGCGGTGGTGAAATCGTCGTGGAGAATAAACGTGTGGCGAGCAGCTGAGCCTGAAATTACCATCAGACACAAATGTGATGCTTATTTGATGATCCTCAAGTATCTCTTGTTAGACAGCTGTTCAGATGAAACTGTTGCTCACCTTTTATGCTGATGAGCGAGGCTTTCATTTCTGGTAAGAGTGCACTCGTCGAGTGGCACTACAGCACCAAAGGATGAAGCGACTAGTGTTTGCACTTTTCTCTTAATATCTTTTAAATTATTATTTTTTTAATATATATAATTTACTAAATAAGCCTCCTGCTCATTGTTTTCATGGTTCTTACCTGTGCTATTGTATTTTGTGTCGTTGATGCCTTGGATGTTAATGACTGCAGTTCTTGATATTTCTATTTTATTATAAAATGCTAGAAATGCTCCACTATGTATTTACTCCCGTTAAGAGTTTGTAATGTTTTTGTGTTTTTGAAAGACGTCTCTTCTGTGCACCAAGGCTGCACTTATTCGATCAAAAATACAGTAAAAAATGTGAAATATTTTTTACAATTTAAAATAGCAGTTTTCTATGTGAATATATTTCAAAATGTAATTTATTTCTGTGATCAAAGCTGAATTTTCAGCATCAGTCTTCAGTGCCACAGGATCCATATTCAGAAATCATTATAATATGCTGATTTGCTGCTCAAGAAGCATTTCTGATTATTATGCTGCATAATTCATATTTTTGTGTATGTAATAAATATGCAATTTTTTTTATGATTTGAAAGTTCAAAAGAACAGAATTTATTAGAAATAAAAACCTTTTTAACTTTCTGTGCTCCAGATGAACAGATTTACATACACTCTGTACTGCACACTATGTAGGAATGCAGCTTATGTGAATCCAGCTTTATTTCATTCGACGTCTGTGCACAAGCGTTATCTTGTTCGCTGATATTTCTCTGGATTTCAGTGGGAGAGCTCGTCCGCTGTCTGCAAGAGCAGAGATTTTATGTTGGAGAATGATGAAGTGCAGGTGTTAGTGGGGTGTGTAGTGTAGTACTTAAGAAAGAATGCCATAATTTAATGTTCTGATGACATTTTTCATTCATATTACATGAGTCAGATGAAGTTTATCTGTGCAGATTTGACCACAATGGCGCAACACCTCTAAATATCTGTTGTATTTGGTGTAAAAGACTTTCACATTGTGTTCTATCCAGGCGTGGCATCAAGATATTTGTCGTTTTAAAGTCAGATTTACAGGTTGCACAATGTGAGGCCTGTATAGAAATGATTTGTTGAGTCTGGTATGGAAGGACTTGACTGGGTTGCACACAGATCTGAACACAGAGCTAGACACCATCATCACCCGACATCAATGCCTGACCTCACTGATGCTCTTGGAAGTGAACCGGAGTGAATCCCTGCATCCATGATTCAACATCTGATGCAAAGTCTTTCCAAAAGAGTGGAAGCTGCTATATCTGCAGTGCTTTTGTGCCATGCATGTGAAATTAAGTGTTCAACAAATGTGCAACATGGTTATGGTTAAAAAAAAAAAAAATACATGAGATGGGAGGAAATATTTTGGTAACACTTTACTTAAAGCCTTTATGTATAATGCATTATAAATGTCGTAAATAATTATAACCCGAATGTATAATGCATATTGTAACAATGAATTGATAAGTGTTTTAATGCATAAACTGTGGTTTCAATTATTCTTGAGATTGTACAGTGCATTATAAGGTGCATTACAAGGCATAATTAATTCATTAAAACTACTTTTGTAATGCATTATACATAAAGGCTTTAAGTAAAGTGTTATCAATTTTATTTCAGTGCATTTGCTGTCTCTTGCAAAATTTTCTCAGGTGAAAGCAAAAGTTTTCTTTCGCTTGCAAAACATTTGTTTTCATCACCAAATCCTTTCAGTTCACATGCAAAACTTTTGTGATGGAAATATGAGTTAGGAGGTAAAACTGCTTATGCAAGGGAACGGAGAGTTTCTTAGTGAGAGCGAACACAACGTTTTTTTTTATAGTAAAACACAATACTTTTGCGAAAAAATGCAGCTGTTACGCAAGCAAATGCAAAGTTAAAGTTAAATGCAACACAATACTTTTGCGAGAATGCATACAGTTTCTTAGTGCAACACAATACTTTTGTGAAAGCGAAAACAAAGTTCCTTTGCAGAACGCAATAATTTTCAATATTTTTCAAGCACACACAAAGTTTCTCGGGGGAACGCAATACTTTTACAAGAAAGAACAATAAAGTTTATTAGTGGAATGCGAAATTTATTAGCGAAATGCAATACTTTTGCAAAAGAACAAATTTTTTGCAAGCAAATGCAAAGTTTCTCGGGGAAACGCAACACTTTTGCAGGAACATATGCAAAGTTTCTTAGCAGAACGCAATACTTTTGCAAAAGCGAACACAAATTTTTTGCAAGTAAACGCAACGTTTCTTAGCAAAAAAACCCACAAATGTTTTGCAAGCAAATGCAAAGTTTCTTGAGGGAACACAATACTTTTGTGAGAGAAAACAAGTGTTTTATGAGCGAGTGGAAAATTTCTTACATTTGCAAGAGAAAGTAAAAGCAATTTTTTTCCATCACCATTAAGGGACTCCATTAGGTGATTTACCATGTATCAGTAGAAAAAATATTTGATTATTATATTGATCTCATTTTGAGTGGATGCAGCTAATGGCTCATGCACATCAGTGTGTGATTTCATCTGCGTTATTATGCAAGCAGATGAGGAACTGCTGGTGTTTGGATTGCGTGTTGACCTTCTGCAGCTGGGAAGGAAATGCTCAGTGAATGTTTGACTTGTGCTGTTAGGCATGCATGTGGTCCTGTTATCCAAGTTTATGAGATTGGCTAGAGCGGAAAAGTGAAATAAAAAAAAGTGCGGTTGCACATCACATGAGCTACAAAATAACCCATAATAGGAGGTATTTACTTTATGATAAAAGTGGAGAGCTGCAGTAGAGGGGAAAAATGATCAAAATTCAGTTTCCCACACAGAGAATCACATGACTTAAGACGTCGTATGGACCGCCGTTATGTTTTGATTTTCATTTTTGGTGCTTGGTCATAATGAACCGTTGCATTGAAAAGAGCTTCTTCAAAAGAAATGCGTTCCAGGAAGAAAATAGCTGCATGAATAACTAATGTTTTCAAAGGAATAGATCATCCATGAATGTCATGAAGTTCACCTGTAATTGTTGGAAAGGCCCTAGACATGGGTCAGTATTTGTCATTGTTGTTGGACTGTAAGCCTCTTTGGATCTGGACTCATATGACAGTTTCCACTTCAACATGGATCAAAGAGAGCATAATCTGGTCGAGGCTGGTTAATCAGAGGTCGTGAGTATCTGCCTGCACAGTCTGTTTCCTTCCTCACCACTCATTAGGGCTGGACGATATAGATAAAAAAAAGAAAAAAGAAAGAGTGTGTGTGTGTGATTTCTAAATATGAGTATATTCCGGAAGCCACACGTTCTGCATGTATATTTATTTTTATTTGCATAGACGCGCAAGCATATGATATTAATGTACTGACAACATCTAAAACATGAACAGCCAATGTTTAAACATCTATATTTAGGAATATTTTATTCATTGGTTAATTCTACTCTATCTGTGATCCACGGGAGTATGTTTTAAATCACATTTATTTAACGCTATTGACTAATTTACTTTATTTGAAATGAGAACATTTCATTCTATTCTGTACACTGTAAACCCAACTAAGTTGGCAAAGCTTAAAAAACATTTGAGGTCAAGCGTAAGAAATGCAAAGTTGTAAGTAAGCAGAACTGGCAGATTTTTATTTTGTACTCATACGTGTTAGCTGCTCTTAAATTGAAATAACTCAATTGAAATTAAACTAACTCGTACATTTAACTTAACATTATCATGTAATTTCAACTAATTAAATTAGTAAATACTAAAATATTTTTAGTAGTGGAAATTTAACTAGCTAATTCTGTTAAATCCTAACTTGCTAATTATTAACACAATGCTGATTATTTTTGTTATTATTTATTATTAGTACTATGATTGAATTAAAATGTTTAATGCAAGTAGTAAAACCTAGTAAACACTATAGTTAAAATAATAATTAAAACATGTTTTGCATTTATTTTTCCTTTTTATTTTAACTATAGTTTTTACTAAATTTTTACTACGTGCATATAATTTAAATGGACTATATTTTACTACTTGCAATTCAATTATAGCTATAATGACCATTTGAAATAATTAGTAATTATTTAAAAATAACACATGCACTAGTACTGCAACTGCTAGTATTAATAATGGTTAATAATTGTTTAATAATTATAAATATATAATAATTGCTTTAAAATATTTCATTATTTTTAAATAATTAATAATTATTTCAAATGGTCATTATAGCTATAATTGAATTGCAAGTAGTAAAATATAGTCAATTTAAATTATATGCACGTAGTAAAATTTAGTAAAAACTATAGTTAAAATAAGCGAGGCATGTTTTCATAACGAAGAGGTTAATATTAATAAGCAGAGGTGATATTACCTGCCAGACGGTTTTTATTACACAACACTGGTTGTTAATGATTTGTGAAAAACACTAATTTGTTGTCTTAAAGTGTCATCTGATCTAACTCGGTCTGAGACTCCTGGCTAAATTTACTTCAGTGATCATTCCCAGAAAGCCCTAGAAGGCAAAGAGGAGTAAAAGCAAACTAACAAAACACGAGCGTCTGCCAGAGTCTGGGTTCGATTTCTCAAGTCCGAGGAGATCCGGGCGATCGGCAAACGTCTGCCAGAACGTCAGCGCAGGAATTCTCCAGTGCTTGTCACTGCATGTTCACCGAGACCTGGGCTTATTCTGAGGGAGTGTAGAGACGCTGTGTGTGTATTTACTGTATCTGTCCAAACATCACAATATAAAGCCAGCAGAGCACAAGAGCAGGATTCCAGGAACTGAACTCCATTCATTCTCCATTGAGAAGCCTGACACGAGCTCAGAGGCTGCTGAAGAAAACAAAAGCCTAGGATTTCAGAAATCATATTTGTTTACCAAATCTACAATCCTTAAATGAGATGCACCAGTGAGAAACATTCTCAACATACTTATGCATGGAATGATTACATATTTCTTTTGGAAAGAAGTGTCTTCTGCTTGCCAAGGCTGCATTTATTTTTATCAAAAAATACAGTAAGAATTGTGAAATATTATTGGAATTTAAAATAACTGTGAATATATAGTAAAAATGTAATTCAAAGCTGAATTTTCAGCATCATTACTCCAGTCTTCAGTGTCACATGATCTTCAGAAACCATTCTAATATTTGCTGATTTGCTGCTCAAGAAACATTTCTGATTATTATCAGTGTGGAAAATAGTTCATATTTTTGTGGAAACCGTTATGCATTTTATTTTTCCGGATTCACAGATGAATAGAAAGTTCAAAAAAACAGCATTTATCTGAAATAGAAATCTTCTGCAACATTAAAAATGTCTGTACTGTCACTTTTGATCAATTTAATGAATCAGTGCTAGATAAAAGTATTTTTTTTTATTCATACTTTCTTCAGACTTTTGAATTGTAGTGTGTCACGGTTTCCACAAAAATGTTTGGCAGCACAACTGTTTTCCACATTGATAATAAATGTTTCTAGATCAGCATATTAGAATGATTTCTGAAGATCATGTGACACTGAAGACTGCAGTAATGATGCTGAAAATACAGCTGTGCATCACAGAAATAAATTACAGTTTAACATAGATTCACATAGAAAACCGCTATTTTAAATGTAAATAATATTATACATTTTTATTGTATTTTTGATTTTAAAAAATGCAGCCTTGGTAAGCAGAAGAGACTTATTTAATAAAACATAAAAAAAAACACTTAATTATTCCAAACGTTTGACCAGCTGTGTATATTTGTATATATATATATATATTGTAATATTTTGGCTTAAAGCATTTCTCTTTCTATGTTTGTATTTTGCGTCCTTCATAGGGAGATTTCACCTGTAAGAAAACAGCCGGTCATAATTTCCAGATGCAGTCGGTTTCCATTCAGAGCCTGTCGGAGCTGGAGAGAGTCCGGCTGCAGGAAGTCGCTCTGGTCAGACTGATGAAAGACTTCGATTTGGGTTGCCAGATCACCATCCCCAAAGGTACACAGAGACTCTCGCATTTCAACAAATAAGAGACGTCCTGAAGTGTCACTGGTTTGATTGCCTTCAAGTTTTGCAGTTATTTTCTGCCTCTGTTTCTGATGTTTTGCATGCAATGTCTTTTCCAGATGGCCAGAAGCGGAAAAAGTCACTCAGGAGGAAGCTGGATTCTTTATCGAAGGAAAAGAGAGACAAAGGTATGCATTTGGTTTTTAGATATTTGTCATCATGCACATCTAGAAGTTAAAGCTGCGAGCTGACCACGAGAAATAATGGTCAGATCAGATTTCTTCGATTAGATGTGTCTGCTTTTGTATGACGAATTAAACATCTTAATGAGATATAGAAATACTTTAAGGATATAAAAACTATTAAATATCTTTAATGGCATAACAAAAGTCCGAATTCTCTTTTTTAAAGGTCTTAAAATTGGGGCTAAAAGGAGCAATCATATTATGGTCTAATGTTATTAATAAACTTGAAAAGGTGATGATTTAATCAAATCTGAGCAACGTTTAAAGTCAAAATCAATGAAAACCGTGCATTTTGTCAAGTCACCTTTATTTCTATAGCGATTTATACAATACAGATTGTGCCAAAGCAGCGTTAAACAGGAAAGTCATTTTCATGCATAGTTTATAGTTTATTGTAACAGTCATATTTTCACTTTGTTTTTATATTCTAACATGTTGTTTAAAATTAAAATCCTGCATTATGCATACATTTTTTTACATTTCTTATTTTTATTGTTTAACACATTCAATATAGAAAAGTATCAGAGCAATAATCATGCCTTTCTTTAAACACATTATTATTATTATTATTATATCAACAACAATGTATTGATGTATTGTTATATAAACCAATTTCAGTATGCATAGAATAAAACATGCAGGTCTTAAAAAAAGGTCCTAATTTGATCTTAAAAACTCTGTTGATAAACTAAAAAAAATAAATAAAATAAAAATGCTACTTGAAATTAAAAACTTAAACTTATTTTATTTCAGCAAGTTTCCAAGGCAACATTTTACATTTTCATTTATTTTGACTTGTTCTAAAATAACTAAAACTGAAAATGATATAGACATATAACAACAAAAATAATAAAAATGACAAAAACACACATCAAAATTAATAAAAGTTTAACTGAAATGAACATGAATGCAGAAAAGACTAAACATAAAGTCTAATTCAAAACAAAAACTAAAAATCTCATTAATGGAAAAATAACACTGTTAGCCATAGACGAATATATCAATAGTTATTTGACCTATTTTAAGAGGATAAGAGTCCACTTTGTGAATAATAAACCATTTTACATTTACATTTATGCATTTAGCAGATGTTTAATCCAAAGTGAATTACAATAGAAGAGCTTAATCGATTCCTAACATCATGTTTATTTATTAATTGGATGTTAAGTATTAAACGTGCCCCTTTTAGACTTGAACTCTAATCATTTACTAACTGCTTGTAACATTTAAAAAACTTAACACTAGCTTCTCTAATGTTTTTGTATTCTGTTTTCTTTTCATTTGTTATACAATTAAAAGCAAAAAAGGCCTCTAACACTAGCTTGCTTTATTCTTTTTCTATTCTATCTGTTTTCTTTTTATTTATTATGTAATTAAAAAAAAAACTTGCTACTTGTCTGCTAAATGATTAAATGTAAATGCAAGTAAATATTATAAACAGATGTTCATTTATGCACTTCTCATTTGCATCTTGCGCTTCAGTGGAAGAAGATCTGACCGTCTGAACAAAGAGTCACATGATCAGTGACACTCATTTACTCTCGTTTGATTCACATAGAAACAGAGCACAATCTGCTTTTACGTTATATCCTCATGTTTCGATATAAAACCTTTATTTATAGGTTTAAATGAAGAACCAAATATTGAGATGTTCACGGCGCTCTCATCCTGTACGTCTGACCTCCTTTAGCTCCTCTGTGATATTAATATATAGTGCTTTGACCCAGACTGTGGCGTGACGGCCGAGATCCGCCTGCGCAGTAATGTGTGCTGGAATGCAGACGCTCCCGCTGCGCTCCGACTGCCTCGAGAAATAACAACAACAATCTGAGACGCTCCGCGCTCGATCCCATTATTTGTGTTGCAGATCAGACCTCCGACGACTCGCACTGGACGCATTCCTTTCACGTTTACATTAAACCGCTTGTGTTTCAAGGTGTGAGATGTTCAGTGTGGAATGCCACAATACAAAAATATGTATATGCCATGTTTTATTATTTTATATATTAAGCAATATGAAATAAGCAGGAGTGTCATTGTCTGATATTGCTTAAAAGGATATGGACATGTTTGATGCTTATAAACCTGCCAAATTCATTATGTACTGTATGTATGTATGTATTTAATTATTGATTTGTTTATTTATTTATTTTATTTATTTATTTTGTGTGTGTGTGTGTGTGTGTGTGTGTGTGTGTGTGGTGTTGTTGTTGTTGTTAAATTATTGATATGTCAATTTAAAATCCCATATTTAATGTAAATATTTTAGTTCAAAGGCATTTGACTGATGAAAAGTTTGGGAAATCCTTGATTAAAGAACCAGAACTAAATATTTGCAGTAAAAAGCACTGGATAAATCACATGAAAAGCAGGGTTATTGTAGTCTAAATAACTAAAACTAATAATTATTATCAACATCAGAGGACCTAATTATTGATATATTAATATATACAAAACTGAAAAAAAAAAAAAGTTTGGGAATCCTTGAATTACATGATTAAAATGTAAAATTTACATAAAAGGACTGTGGACATGCAAATGTGTTGCTAAATTATTGAAATATTACTTCGTTATTATTTTTTAATATTACAATTTTATTTTAAATTTTGTTTTGTTTTGTTATTATTATTTTTTTCCCCCTGTGTACCCCTGGGATTTTAAGTTAACCTTTCAAAAATGAGGCTAAATAAATAAACACATAAATACATAATGTGACCATGGACCACGAAACCAGTCATAAGGGTCTGTTTTATATTTTTATATTTTTTATTTATTTATACATCACCTGAAAGCTGAATAAATAAGCTTTCCATTGATGTATGGTTTGTTAGGATTGGACAATATTTGATGAGATATTGAAGAGATATTGAGAAAATCTCCTTTAAAGTTGTCCAAATGAAGTTCTTAGCAATGCATAAGTTTTGATATATTTACGATATCCTAAAATATCCTAATGATTTTTGACATAAAAGAAAAATGGATAATTTTGACCCATACAATGTATTGCTATTGCTACAAATATACCTGTGCTGCTTATGACTGCTTTTGTGCTCCAGGGTCACAAATAAATAAACATTAACAATTATTTTATTTTATTCAATTTTACTTTGCATTTATTTTGAAATAAAGCCAAAACAAAATATATATTTTATTAGTATTTATTTAATCTCATCTTTATTTTCTGCGTTGTTAAAACATTAGTAAACACCAGTAAAACATTAATAAATATTAACTTAAAACCCCAGGTTGACTTCATGTAAATATTTGAGTTTGAAAGGTATTTGGCCTTTGACAGAAAGTTAAGAGCAGCAGAAGTAAACATGCGTGTGTTTCTCTGTCAGAGTCGGATCCTCAGGCGTTCGGCGTGCCGCTCTCGCAGGTGATAGTGAACGACCGGCGTCACAAGCAGCTGCAGGAGGAGCAGGAGGAGCAGCGGAGTCCGGCGGACCGGGTCTCTTCACTCCTGCACCTGACGGGCCGCAGATCCACCAACAAGGAGCTTTCCAGCAGCAACTCGTCCCTCAGCTCGTCCTCCGAGACGCCCAACGAGGGCACCACACCCGGCACGCCGGAGACGGCGCTGCGCTCACGCAGACGGGTAGAGTAACACTTCAAACCATACTGCTGCTTACAGCGAGGTCCCATAATGCATAACTAACAATTAGCAATGCATCTGTATATTATATAATTAATACAACTATTCATCATTAGTTCATCTTAGCTCAAGTGAGTGTTGAAATGATCATTATTGAATAAATAATTTAGAAGTGTTTTTATTGTTGGTTCATGTTGACAAATGGAACCACACTGTAACATAAAAAAGTTTAACTTAAAAATTTAAAGTAACCAGCTTCAGCAGATTTTTGAGTTTGCTCAGTTTTATTTATTTATTTATTTATTTTTTAACAGTGCAATAGAATTGTAAAGCATTATCATAACTGATATGCAGAAAAAAGGTTTTTGACTCAATAATACATTTTTAATCAATAATAATCATTAAAACATTTTTGACATAATAATAAATTAATAATAATTATAATGATAATCATTAAAACGTTTTTTTTTGACACAATAATAAATTAATCACTAATAATAATCATTAAAACATTTTTGACATAATAATAAATTCATAATCATTATAATAATAATCATTCAAACGTTTTTTTACAGAATAATAAATTAATAATCATTAATAATAATCATTAAAACATTTTTGACATAATAATAATTATAATGATAATCATTAAAACGTTTTTTTTTGACACAATAATAAATTAATCACTAATAATAATCATTAAAACATTTTTGACAATAATAAATTCATAATCATTATAATAATAATCATTAAAACGTTTTTTTTACAGAATAATAAATGAATAATCATTAATAATAATAATAAAAACATTTTTTGACACAATAATAAATTAATAATAATAATCATTGAATCTTTTTTTTTTGACACAATAATAAATATATAATTATTGCTTTGTATTATAATAATAAATGTATATTTTCTTCTTTTTTTCTTTTTGATAGAATAATAAATTAATAATCAATATGATTTCTCAGCCATATATGCTGACAGAAGTGTCTATATCTGTGTTTGACCGCTGCAGGGCGGCATGTCTGTGGACTGCATCACTGATCTGGACGACAGTCACTCTCGTCTGCTGGAGGCTCTTCAGCTCTCCATGCCTGTGGAGTCACACGGCGAGAAGAAGAAGACGAGCGACGCCAAGCTCAGCCTCAACCCCATCTACAGACTGGTGCCGCGCGTTCTGGACAGCTGCTGCCAACACCTGCAGAAGTATGGTCAGTGCCACCCAAACCCAAATGTGTTTTAAGCAGTGCATTACTTTAAAAAAGTAATTAGTTATAGTTACTAGTTACTTCTCACAAATAGTAACTGAGTAAGTAACTCATTTACATCATTATAAAAGTAACTAATTACCAGGGAAAATAACTATTGCGTAACTTTAAAAAAAAAAAAAACACGTTCAAATATGTCAATTAACTTGGAGGCCCCCAATATTAAATATGTTAAATGAAGGAACATTGTACACTAATCTACACTATTTTAATGTTACTGTGGGACAATGTGAGAGACACGTATCAAATTCAATATATTATTGTAAATATTATCAACCCTCTATGGGCACCTTGGCAATAGAATGGCTAGTTTACTCACCAGACTAATATTAATTATCTGATATACTATTTTATATCATATACAGTGTGTGTGTGTGTGTGTGTGTGTTTATCTGACACTTAGCATCAGTCAGTCAGGCATTATAATATGATATTATGATAATTTAGCATTGTATGATAGAACTTTAGTAATTGGAATAACCGTGTATGAATGCATTTTTGTCATGTTGACTGAACTTAGGACCGGTGGTGGTGCTTAAGATATTGTTTGTCATTTAGTGTTTCTATAAAAAAGGGGGGGGAACTAAAAATAATAGGCTAATGATAAGATAACAAAACTACTACGAATTCTACTACTAATAACAATATAAAACGCACTGAGGATTAATGAGCTGCTGGGTTCATGAATATTAATCACGTTGCTCAAATTGATTTGCCGAAATCAAAACATGGAGGATAATAGGTGAGCGCCAGCCAATGAGATTTTCGTTTGCGCATTAGCTCCGCCCACTACAGGAGAACCCGGCAGTTCTTAAAAGCTGAAGAATTCCAAAGGAACTCCGTTATTTTGACAGAAAAATACAACAAAGAATATCGTTTACATGTAGCGCGTCACTTCTGCATGTCTCTCACTCTGTCTCTTTCTTTGCGTGTATGTGAGAGAAAGCGACGGCGAGTCGTGCGTCTTCACACTAGAGTTTACGGCTCGTGAAATACAGCTACACTGTGCATCCATTCAGATAAACTGAAAAATACAATTATAGTAATGTTATAGTAACGCCGCATTTTATTGTCAGTAACGGTAACGGCGTTGTAACGGGGAAACAGTAATTCGTTTGATTACTCGTTACTGACAAAAATAACGCTGTTAGTAACGCCGTTAATTTATAACGCCGTTATTCCCATCACTGGTTTTAAGGAGCCCCTAAAAATCTAAATTGTGGTCCTGAGGTCACATCTGTCAGTTTGAGGTCGTCTTTATGGTTGGATAAGCCCCGCCCAACTTCCTGTTATCAACACAGTAAAAAAAAAAAAAACTTTTCCATTTCATGGGGTCTTCAGAGTTCACAGTAACAGCCGGACTAGTTTGAGCGTAGTCTAAACACAGTATTAAGACTGTTTCCACAGACGTTGACGTAACTGTGCTGGTTATTTGCTTTGCTGCTGTTAAGGTCTGCAGACGGTGGGCATTTTCCGGGTCGGGAGCTCCAAGAAAAGAGTTCGACAGGTGAGAGGAAAATGTTTTGTGTTTTAGAGACTATATTTTTATTTCAATTTTTATTTTTAGTAAATGACAGTAAGGAAACCAGAATACATAAAAGCAAAAATATTTTGATAAATTAAATTAAATTAATATTTCAGTTATTATATCTCAGGAAAGGCAAATAAAATTTTATTTTATTTTATTTTATTTTATTTTATTTTATATTTTTCTCATTATAAAATATTTCATCATCTAGATCATGCATTCCCAAACTCCTACTTTAACCCCAAACCCAAACTATTTTATTTTATTTTATTTTATTTTATTTTATTTTATTTTATTTTATTTTATTTTATTTTATTTTATTTTATTTTATTATTATTTTTATTATTATTTATTTATTTATTTTATTTTTTACCTAAAATATTTAAATAATAAATAAGTCCCTCTGAGTTAAAAAAGTTTAATAATTCAACAACACATTTGCATATTCATAGTTCTCTGGTTAATGGTCACATGACAGCCAAACAGTACACGATACAAATAAATGAAATAATTAATCTTTTATTTTGATTTTTTTTTTTTATTATTTTAAAATTATTAAAATTATTTTAATTTTGCTCTGACTTATTTTTGAACTTACAAAGAAAAAAACACAAACCTGTCAAATGTAATACAGCAATATATTACAGTATCAATATCATACAAGCAATATCATACAGTCACTCTTACTTGTTAGATAGTATGTAATATAATAAAACTTGACCAAATTTTGTATTGTGACATCCAGGTAAACAAATAAATTATTTCATTAAATTGCTTTTTTAACCCCCAGCAGTTTCTTCACAAACACATTTTGCTAAACTTTGCCCTACACTCTTAAAAATAAAGGTGCTTCACGATGCCATAGAAGAACCTTTTAGTCTAAAGTTCCATAAAGAACCTCAAACATTTCTGTTTCACAAAAGGTCCTTTGTGGTGAAAGAAGGCTCTTCAGATTAAAAAAAGGTAAAGAAGAGATGGTTCTTTAAAGAACCTTTGACTGAATGGTTCTTTGTGGAACCAAAAATGGTTATTATGTGGCATCGCTGTGAAGAACCTTTCAAGCTCCTTTATTTTTAAGAGTGTAGATAATGCTGTTGTGTACACAAACCTTTCAAGAGGGTTATTGTCAATGAATCTGGGTTCATTTAAATGATTTTTAAAAATCCTAATGCATTAATAATAGCAAATAACTGTAACTGATTGTGCAACTTCATTGGTGGAAGAAGTATGTGAACCCTCTAAAGACCGATGTCAGTTCTCACAGTGTTGACGTGTGTTTGTTGTGTCGTTCAGCTTCGTGAAGCGTTCGATCAGGGTGCCGATGTTGTTCTGGACCAGCGGCACAGTGTTCATGACGTGGCGGCGCTGCTCAAAGAGTTTCTGAGAGACATGCCTGATCCTCTGCTGACCAGGGAACTGTACTCCGCGTTTATCAGCTGCGCGTGTAAGCAAAACAGTGCTGAGACAATCATTCTTAAAGGAATAGTGAAAATATACTCACTCTCAGACTATCCAAGATGTAGATGAGTTTGTTTCTTCGTCAGATTTGGAGAAATGTAGCATTGCATCAGTGTCTCACTGCAGTGAATGGGTGCCGTCAGAATGAGAGTCCAAACAGCTGATAAAAACATTACAATAATCCACACCACTCCAGTCCATCAGTTCACATCTGGAGAAGACAAAAGCTGAAACAAATCCATCATTAAGACATGTTTAACTTCAAACCATTGCTTTCGGCTAAAATACGAGTCCATATTATATATTATTGTGATGTTTTTATCAGTTGTTTGGACTCTCATTCTGACGGCACCCATTCACTGCAGAGCATCCATTGCTGAGACACTGATCCAATGCTACATTTCTATAGATCTGATGAAGAAACATCTTGGATGACCCGAGGGTGAGTAAATTTTCATGTTTCTGGATGAACTGTTCCTTTAATAAATGAACACTTTATTCTTCTTCATTCCGCTCATCTTCTCTGTGGTGTTTGTGCAGCTCTAGATAAGGCGGATCAGCACACGGTCATACAGTTACTCATCTGTCTGCTTCCCGCCTGCAACAGCGACACCCTTCAGTGTTTACTTCACTTCCTGTCAGACGTAGCCAATCACGCGGAGGATTCGCAGGACGCTGATGGGAACGAGGTGAGTTGTGTGGTTCATTTGTGAGGATTTTTACAATTAAGAGAAAAAATTGTGGCAATTTGAATGTTTTATTTGTTTCATTTATATTTATTTGTATAAATTTAATTTAGACCTGTGTCATGACTCATCCGTATGAGAGTTTTGAGGCCAAGATAATTCAATAGAATATCTCAATTAAACTTCAAGAAAAAACATAGTTAGGGGCCGTCAACTCAAAATACATTTTTGGAAATTTTTAGAGACTCATTGTGTTAAAGGTTGAACCACTTTTTTCAAATTAAGCGCCATGTTCTGTGTGCCACGCGTATGATGATGCATAGGTCAAATATGTCCTTCTAGTGCATGTTTACATAGAAAAACAATAGAAAAGCAGCCTAGTTTAAAAACACTTTCTGTGCGAACGACCCCTTAATCAATGTAAAAACTGATTTAGCTAAGTAAATAAATAAAAAAGATTATTGGAGTGTGTTCTACTTCAAAATATTGTGTTTATCAATGTATTATTTGCTGTTTCTTTGTAATTCTTTGTGAAATTTGCTAGTGAAAATTTTAAAGTAAATATTACTCTGAAAAAAATTTGGTAGTGAAACAGTTTATGATTAAAATGTTTTAAAAATTATTTTAAATTTACTAAAGGATATGTAAATGTACATAAAATACAGGATATGTATAAAATACTATGACAGAGGAACTGCAAGGGGAATTTAATTTGGACAGTAATCCTCTGTTGTGCAGCTAAATAAAAGGAATTGTTACGTTTTCATTTGATTACATTTTTAAAACATTAATTAAATTGGTAATGTTATACGCCTTCATTTAATTACAACTGATTTTGATAGTAAATATGTATTAAATCATAAATCCAGAAAAATCCAAACTATCGACACAAAAATTAAACATTTCCCAGGGACCTATAATTGTAAAAAAATAATTAATTAATTAAATGAATGAATAACTAAATAAAATTTGTTAATAAAATTGATTTTGTTTGACATGCTTTTTTATTATTAAAATTTGAATTAAATCTTTAAAATAGAATCAGAACAAAATTAAGTGGAAAACAATGAATTTGATTAATGATTGAAATGGTTTAAAAATATACATCAAATGCAGGATACATAAAATACAATGACAAAGAAACAGCAATTAACACACTGAATTAAACATGAAATTTTGAGAGAGAAAAAACTGAACTTGTATTTTCTAGTAAAACATACTCCGAATCAATTTTTGGGGGATTTCAATGAATCAATTATAAACTCTTTCATGCATATTTATTTTTAATTTTTTTAAAAAAGTACATAAAACATGTTGAGTCTTCTTGACTTTACTTGACTGATTGGAAATGATTTTCTTCTGTTTGGAAGAATCACCCTTTTAAGCAAATACATAAATACTGAGATAATGACAAATATTATCAAACTGTTAAATAAACACTGAAATATCATCTTTTAGCTGGTGTGTGCGTGTGCGTGCGCGTGCGTGCGTGCGTGTGTGTGTGTGTGTGTGTGTGTGTAAGAGGATGGGTGGACTGATGGACAGCAGATAACAGCTTGTTATTGCAGCAGGAATCAGACGACATGAAGCCGTGATCTCATAATCAAGTCACTTTTATTTACACAGCGCTTTATACAATACTGATTGTGTCAAAGCAGCTTTACAGAGACAAACAGGAAACAATGCAAGAGGACAAAAACAAAGAGTCATTTTTCATACTCACACGAATCACAAGGTTTCCTAACGCTGCTTCCAATAGAAATCCAACACTACTGCAGTTCTGATTGTTTGTTTGTTTATCTTTAAAGTAACTCATTCAAGATTTCCCATGATTCCTTACTGATGTGTAACAAACTGCATTAATCCCAAATAACTCAATGAACTCTGAAGAAATTTTTTATTATTTACTCCTGTTGTATGACAGTAAATCGTAAAGACAGATACTTTCTGAAGAAAAAAAAAACATTTCACTTAAACCTATTATTGTAAAAATTAATAAAGAAGTAAATAAAATAAAAATAAAGTTTAAAATTGTTAATTAGACATGCTTTTTGATTACTACAGTTTTTATTTATTTCTTCCAGGAAAATTTGTCAGTAAATCTCTGTTGTGTAGCTTTATAAAAGGAATTGATTACATTAAAAAATTAAACGGACAGCACAGACTTTCTGAAAAAAACAAAAACAAAAAAAACATTTTCACAGGGGACCTATTATTGTAAAAAAATAAAATAATTAAATTAAATTAAACTATAAATAAATAATAATAATTATACATTTTTAAACTTTAAAGTTGTTTTGGTTTGACATGCTTTTGATTATCAAAATTTGATTAATTCGTTAACACAGAATCAGAAAAATTTAAACAAAACAGAATTTGTTACATTTGGTTTGGATTTCATAGGGCCCTAAAAATGTCATTTTTGTTAAAAAGTTGATTAAATTATGTAAGTTTCATGATTTTAATTAATAATGCATGTTTTTTAAATACTAAAATTGATGCAACTTAAATCAGAAAAAATAAAATGGAAAACATAGAATTTGGGTCAAATAAAACAGATTTCACAGGGCCCTAAAAATATCATTTTAAAAAAATGGTTGTTAAATTGTGCAAGTTTCACGATATCAATTAATTAGACATGATTTTTGGTTAGTAAAATAAAAAAAAATAAAAAAAATAAATGCTGTTAAATTGTGTGAGTTTCATGATTTCGATTAAATTGGACATGATTTTGGATTAGTAAAATTTTATTTAACTATTAAAAAAGAATCCAGAAAAAAGAATTTGGTTAAAAAATAAATAAATAAATAAAAATAGGGCCCTAAAAAATAAATTTTTGTTAAATAAAAAAATAATGTTGTTAAATTGTTTCATGATTTCAGTTAAGCACACAAGCTTTTTGATTAAGTAAATTTTAATAAAATGAAAAGGGAATCCTGTTTTTTCCTTCCATGACCATTTTTGCTGCAGCTCTTTTCCATAAAACATCATGCTGACCACATCTGTCAAATTACAAAAAGGACAAAAGCACAATAAAAGCCTCACAAACCCACAAGTTCCCTGAGCTCAATGCAGTTAGAAGTGATGGCTTTGTTTGTGTTATTTCTGCTGTATTGTAGGTGATTGGTAATAAGATGACGTCTCTGAACCTGGCCACCATATTCGGGCCGAACCTGCTGCACAAGCAGAAGAGCTCAGAGAAGGAGTTCAGCGTGGAGAGCTCGGCGCGAATGGAGGAGAGCGCAGCTATCATCAGCGTGGTGCAGCTCATGATCGACACGCACCAGACCCTGTTCACGGTACATCACACACGCACCATGACCTTATGACTGAGATATGAGGATGCTCAGCCAGAGAAAATACAACAATAAAAATAAATCACCACTTCTATGGCTGTTTGTTATGACAGTTTTATGAAAGTGCTTGAGATGTAGTTTATGCTGCTCAGCGCTGAAACGCTCGGCTTTTCCAGCACGGTCCTCTGGCATGTCCAAAAAAGGGCTGCTGAGATGGTTTGGACCGTTTAAGATTGAATGAAGGACAAGTATGCTTGCAGAATAGAAACATATGCACTTTTTAAGCAGATTGCATCCTGCAAAGGTGGGATATTCTATGTTTGTTTGTTTATTTATTTATTTATTGTCCCAGTGTTATTAATCATAGTTTAATCCTAATTGAGTTTTATCATTTAAATTCTATATTTAATATTATATTTAATTAAATAATTTCATATTTATATTTTAAATATGCATCTAATTTTTCACACTCTTTTTGCTGACCATGAGAATTAATGAATTATTTATTTAACTTTTTCCCCCCTGTGGTCCCAATGTTACTAATCATAATTAAGGCATAATTTAGTTATATCATTTTAATTATATATTTAATGTCATATTTAGTTAAATAATTACATATTTGTGTTTACATATTTATATTACATATTTTTGCATGTTGCATATTTATACCTTTTTTTTATTAGAAATTGTTTTTAGGCAGATTGTATCCTTGAAAGAAATTTTATTTATTTATTTATCCATGTATTTATTTATTTCACATGTAAAAAAAAATGATTCATTGAATTTACAAATTTTTTTAAGGTAAGTGGTTGCAATCAATTTATTTTAGCTACATTTAAATAAACAAATTTAATTTAATAACTTTCAACATATTGTTTTTAATTAAATATAGCTAAAATAAATTGTTTGCGACCACTTACCTTAAAAAAAAATTCAGTGTAATGTTAATAATCATAATCAAGTCTTAAATTAGCTTTATTATTTAAATGTTTAATATCATATTTAATTAAATAATTGTTTAATTTTTTTTTTTTTTTTACATGTGATTTTTCACACACTCTCTGACTGAATTCCACCCTGTTTTGCTGTTCTGTCTGTAAGATCTGGTGGGTTGGTGTTAGTGTGGTTCCCCTGCTGGCAGACGCTGTAACTACACCGTCACTTGTGCTGAAGCATCTTTCTCTGTACACAACTAACCATATATTCTGATGAAACCAGTCAGACTTAGGTTATCCGTCACAGCTATAATTACAGTATTTATTAATATTTTGAATTAGCACTTATATTTATATTTTACTTCACTTTAATTTTTAGTTTTAGTCATTTTAATACTTTAGCTTAAGCTTATTTTATTTCTATTAGTTGTTAAGGCAAACAGTTTTTGTGTTGATGTGTTTCATCTAATATTTATATTTTATTTTATAAATAATAGATTTACTTTTAACACTGGCCAGGATGGGATGTTTTTGCAGCTTAATTTCAATAAATGTTTTTCTTTCCACTGTGGAAGAAGTTTTGATTTCTGAAAGTTCCAGTACATTTGCATCATAGATCAAGCATTTTAATCTCAGATGATGAAGGAAAGTTTGCTTCCTTGTGATGTGTGACCCTGGAGCACAAAACCAGTCTTAAGTCGCTGGGGTATATTTGTAGCAATAGCCAAAAATACATTGTGTGGGTCAAAATGATTAATTTTTCTTTTATGCCAAAAATCATTAGGATATTAAGATCATGTTCCATGAAAATATTTAGTACATTTCTTACCGTAAATATATCAAAACCTCATTTTTGATTAGTAATATGCATTGCTAAGAACTTCATTTGGACAACTTTAAAGGCGATTTTTCTCAATATTTATATTTTTTTGCACCCTCGGATTCTTCAGATATTTTCAAATAGTTGTATCTCAGCCAGATATGGTCCGATCCTAACAAATGGAAAAGCTTATGTATACGGCTTTCAGATGATGTATAAATCTCAATTTTGAAAGACTGACACTTAAGACAGGTTTTGTGGTCCAGGGTCACATATGAGCTCTTTAAAGTCACTTGTAAGTAAGTGTCGTGTCACGATGTAGTGATTTTGAGTCGGCTGTGCATTGGACTGTGTCTCTTAGTGTGAAAAGATCGTATTCCTTGTAAAGAGTTTGATAGTCACCCAGGCTAAAGCCCCTGCGCTTGTTCTGTGGCAGTAAAGCCGTGTGTGTGTCAGTGGTTTGACTCAGCTGTGTTTTGAAGGAAGGTGTTGATGTGATTTGTGCCGCAGATCTCGGCGGAGCTGCAGAACGAGCTTCTGCTGAGTTTGCTGGACACAGACAGTGATGTGGTGGATTATCTGCTGAGGAGGAAGACACCACAGTGTGAGTAAGTGACTTTGTGTCGAGCGATACTGATTAATCCTCAATAGACAATAACTGACTGCATTAGATTACATTATATTGTATATATGAATATTATTCATTTTCACAGCAATTACAGTAAATCATATGAGCTTATTTTATTTTTTGTTATATAATATACTATTTTTAGTAAAAAAATATATTAATATTATTCATTTTCACAGCAATTACAGTAAATCATATGAGCCTATTTTATTTTTTGTTATATAATATACAATTTTTAGTATAAAAAATATTATATTATATTAAATATATGAATATTATTCATTTTCACAGCAATTACAGTAAATCATATGAGCCTATTTTATTATTTTTGTTATATTATATACAATTTTAAGTATAAATAAAGAATATAAGAACATAAAAAGCACTTATATAGTACACAAAAATATATTATATTATATATGAATATTATTTATTTAATGATAATTGTATTAGCATTTTTTATTATTATATTATATACAATTCCAAGTTTAAAAAAAAAAGAATATATAAACTGTTAAAAAAAAGTGCACAAAGATAGTCAAAGGTAATTTTTTAATTTTTAATTAAAAACATTTTTATTATATATATATATATATATATATATATATATATATATATATATATATATATATATATATATATATATATATATATATATATATATACTAAAATAAATTTAAATAATGAATGATTTATAATTATATGTTATTAATTTTCACAGCAATAAAGTAAATCATAAGTGCCTGTTTTAGTATAATTGATATTATTCTATTATAAAGAATTGAAGTTGTGTTGATGGTGTGCTGTCTCTGTGGTCCTGCAGAGACATGAAGAGCTCGAGTGGAGAAATCTCTCCGTATGATAACAACTCTCCGGTGCTCTCAGAGTGGTTTCATCCATCAGGACCGGAGCATCAGAGTCCCACAAGCCTCCAGCATGCTCTCGAGAGGAACAACTCTGTCAACGTCTGCCTCTCACCCTCACAAGCCGGCGCCGGTGGGTTTATTCACTAATGAAGATACTGACCACGTGCTTTAAATGAACTCGACAAATAGTGCTCAACATCTGCATCACGCAAGACGCTCTCAGTGAATGGAGTTTGTCATTAGGTTATTGCTGATGATACTCTTATAAGCATAAATACACAGCACAAATATTGGGTAAAATGGACCAAACCAGGGGCATTATAGTTCATTCAAACTAAAACCATAAAAAAACCTTTGTCATTTGTAATAAAATACATTTTAACTGATACAAAATAAACTATAAAAACATTTATTAACATTCTTTGTTTATTATTCAATCATTAATAGTAATAATAATAATAATAATAATAATAATAATAATTATTATTATTATTATTATTATTATTTCAGCTACATTTCACATTGTCATTTGGTTTAACTTCATGCCCTGTTGTGACAACTTACCCCATATTTTGTGACAACATATCTAAGCTATTGGGGCATGTTGTCACAAAAAGTCGAGTTTTATTTCTAAGACCGTAGCAGTGGAAATGTTAAAAATGTTTGTATTCAAGACTTTATAAAGATAATATATATAAAGACTATAATTTATTGTAATTTTTAATTTATTATATTTATCAAGACTTTAAGAAAGAGTCTTAGGGTGGGTCAAGGTTATTATAGTTAACTAAAACAATAAAAAAAACATATTTGTTATTTGAAATAAAGAAAATGCTAATTGAAATAATATAAAATCTTTAAAAAAAAAAAACTAAACTTATTTTATTTCAGTTAGATCACAAGGAAACATTTTTCTTTTTCATTTAGTTAAATTAAGAAAATAGCTCAAACTGAAATGAAAATTAATACAAAAATAAAAATAAAAAAAACAATATGGGCATTTAAAGAAAAAACTATTAAAAATGACAAAAAACACAACAATTTTTTAGGCCTATTTCATTGTGATGTTTTATTATTATATTATATACAATTGCAAGTAAAGATAAAATAAAGAGTATAAAAAACTAAGTATGCAAAGATAGTCAAAGGTCTTCCTTCATATAAAATCAAACTGCATTGTATTATTATATTATATTATATTATATTATATTATATTATATTATATTATATTATATTATATTATATTATATTATATTATATTATATTATATTATATTATATTATATTATATTATATTATAAAAAATACTAGTTTTCACAGCATTAAAGTCAATTGTATGGGCCTATTTTATTGTAAATTGTATTATTTTATTAAATAAAAACAGAAGCTATAAAAAAAAACACAAATTAACAATATTAATAAAAAAACATAATAGTAAATCAATGAGACTAAAATCACACTTGATCAAACTACTTTTTTATGAATACCTTCCAGTATTGAATAATTATATACTGTGTGTATATATATATATATATATATAATTTTTTTTTTTTTTTTTTTTTACCTGAACTCATCACAGCACAAAATCCGATCGCTTTCTGCCGCGTTCATGTAATGCTGCTAACAAATGGTTTTGTGAGAGTTGTACGTGTCAGTAATGAATATTCTCTTCTCCTCAGGGGAAACCATACATGATAAGGCTCGTATCTGGCGAACACGACATGCTCTTCTCTCAGGGCTTCATGACAAACTCCTCACAGGTACAAACATGAAACAAGAGACATGTCAGTCAAAAAAAACTATGCATGAGTGTTTTAAGAGCCACATAAGCGATCCTGTATTATGCAATACACACTGTATTTTAATCAAAGGGAAACACATTAACATTTTGTATTTGCACTTTTGTTCTTTTGATCATCTTTATTACAGTATTTAAATAGTCAGAGAGTGAATCTGTATCCTTCCTGGTTAAAATGTATTATTTTTCAACCACATATGTGTGCTGAATTGTGGTGTCAATTCAAAGCATTTAATTTACTGTGTCAAAAATATAATAATAGTGATATTTTGCAGCCCTAAATGTTTGTCTAAAAAGTTATTTATGATGACTTTTGAGAATATTATTTTCAAGAATTTGAATTCTTCCTAAGTGTCTTCAGGAAAAAATAAATAAATAAGATAAGATTCTTAAGAAGTATTTTTGGGAATACAGAATATAAGTAAGGTCTTAAATCAGAATAAAAAGGCAGTTAAGAAGATTTTTATTCCTAAAAATGTTTTATGAATCTTAGAAATGTATCTTATTAACACAGCAAGATAAATCTTATTAACCCCATTAGAATGAATAGAAATTAAGTTTGTTTGACTTTATAACTCATGACTGCTCAAAAACAGTCCAAATTTATGAAACCTACATATTTATATCTAACAAAACAACATGAATGTTGCTCTGAAAATTTTAAAACTAAATAAATTTATTTTAATTGCATGCATTTCACTTTCAGATGAAAAAAGTGATGATTTTTTTTCATGCTGCAGTGGTTCGTCAATAGACGCACATATTAATGTTTATCAACAAAATCCAGTCCAAAAGTGTGTGAGATATAGTGAAAAGGCTGAATATACACTACTTTATTCATTTATATGCACTGGTTTATTCATTTATTTATGTGATGAGCAAAGCTGAATTTTCAGCATCATTACTCCAGTCTTCAGTGTCACATCCTTCAAAAATCATTCTGATTCATTAACAATATGCTGATTTTTTTTTTTTTTTTTTTTTTTTTTAATCAATGTTGGAAACACATTTTGCTGCTTAATATTTTTTTGAACCTGACACTTTTTTCAGGATTCTTTGATGAATAAAAATGAATAAGAACAGCATTTATTCAAAATATAAATCTTGTCTTTACCCTCCTTCCTTGCTGAACAAAGAAAAAAAAATGATTTAAAAAGAAAGAAGAAGAAAAATTACTGACCCCAAGCATTTTAATGGTAGTGTATATTATTACAAAATGTCTTTTTAAATAAATGCTATTCTCTTGTACTTTTTATTCATCAAAGAATCCTGAAAAAAGTAATGTTTCCAACATTGATAATAAATCAGCGTGAATGATTCATGAATGATGTCTGAAGGATCATGTGACACTGAAGACTGGGATAAGGATGCTGAAAATTCAGCCTTGATCACAGAAATAAATTGTTTTAAAGTATATTAAAATAGTAAACCATTATTTTTAAATTGCAATAATAATTCATAATATTACTGGGTTTTTTCCCCGTATTTTTGATCAAATAAATGTAAATTTCATAAGCATTAGAGACCTCTTTCTATTTTACAAAAGTGTTTTGACACTAATTTAACTTCATAGCTAATTTTACAAAAAGTATTTCTGACACTAATGGTACTCCATACATAGCCGGGTCAAAAATGACCCGAACACAAGACATGTTATATCTCTTGAAAAATAATTGTAAAAAATCTGAAAAAAATTAATGACATGTATTTTAAGGGTCTAAAAGCATTTGCAATGTTTCATTCCTTTACTAAAAACTGCATTGTTTATACATTTGTATACATCTCTTCCAGGTCAAAATGTCCTGAAAGCATTATGAGGGTTAAGAATAAGGATATGTGTGTCTGTCCTTCAGGTTCGGATGGACACCTGTATAAGCGCGCCTCCTCTGATGTTTTCTACGATGACGATAACGACACAAAACCTGCGCATGAGACGCAAACATCCCATACAAATATCGCCGCTGAATGTAAAGCGTGCCTGCAGGTCACGAGTGCAGACGGCAGTCCTCTGAGCAGCCCACGCCATCAAATGCATCCAATCGCATCGAGCCGCCAGACTGCATTTCACCAATCAGAGGAGGTGATGGCATCTCCAGACGACAGACTTCCTGCCGTGTCCGTGCAGCCGCGTGTCACTTCCTGTCAGGGTGCGGCGTCACACGTGCCATCGAAGAGCTTCGGAGCGGAGCAGCATCCAGACTGGTCCACAGAGAAATGGCAAATATGGCAACTCCTGTCATCAGACAGCATAGACACACTTCCAGAGACTATGGTGTGAAACACGCTGCTTAAAGGGACAGTTCACCCAAAAGTGAACTTACTGTCATCAAAAGAAGATATTTGAAGGACCCCATTGGCTTTCATTGAAAGAGGCATTTCTCAAGATATTTTCTTTTATGTTCCACAGAAGAAAAAAAGGCCTACAGGTTTGGAATGAGTGAAGAATGACACAATGAACATTTTTGGGTGAACTGTCCCTTTAAGAACCTTTTAATTTGTGAGTGAATCTGAATTGAATTGGACACAACACACAGAATGTTGAATTAGAATTTGAATTGGAATGAGAGGAGGCACCACAAAATGTTAGCGCATTGTTTACAGATATTTTTATAAAAATAAAAAAATATATATTGATATTAAAATGTTGGATGAATATTTTTAATGTTTTAAGTTTGGGGTCATTATGATTTTTATTATTATTTTCTTTTTCATATCTCGATTTTTAAATTGATCAAAAGTGACTGTAAAGACATTTATAATGTTACAAAAGATTTATATTTCAAATAAATGCTGCTCTTTTGAACTTTCAATTCATCTGTGAATCCTGAAAAATAAAATGCATCACAGTTTCTACAAAAACATCAAATCTTTTCAGAATTAATAATAATCAGAAATGTTTCGTGAGCAGCAGATCAGTACATTAGAATGATTTCTGAAGGATCACGTGACACTGAAGAGTCGCTGAAATGATGCTGAAAATTCAGCTTTGATCAAAGAAATCAATTACGTTTTAATAGATATTCACAAAAAGAACAGCTATTATGAATTGTAATAATATTTCACATTTTTTAATCAAATAAATGCAGCCTTGGTGAGCAGAAGAGACTTCTTTCCAAAACCATGTGTTGGGTGTATGAAAATTGTATTATTATTATTATCATTGGTAATTATACCAAAAAATTCAATCCACTAAATACTCTTTTAGCAGTTATATGAATTAATTCTAATTCTGTAGATTGAAAATCAAATTGTAATTCTGTGTGTTGTGGCCAGTTCTGTTCAAATGAACTGAAAATAAGCCTTAAATTCTGAATTCGCTTCAGCCTCAGTTGAAGCTCAATTGAGTTTATACATAGAACATATCAAACAAATGCAGTTCAGTTCATTTCTATTCAGTAGTTTGGTAATTTCCAAAGGCTCAAATTTTTTGTAAGTGATTTTAAACACAGCAAACATTGGCGCTTTGGAGATTTAAAGATTCATTTAGCTTTATCTGTTAACAATGCCTCATATTTCCAGCTTTATCCATCTTTCAGTCATCAGTTGATTTTATCACTGAAGATGTTTTAGGAAGTGTTTAACTTCATAAGGTAACGAGCATTTCAGATTAATTACAGTGCTGCAAACATACAGAATGTCATATTTACCACATCCAATGTATTTATTTATTAATGTTATTTATTAAATTAGCCACTAGTATGTTACCACTGTGTATAATGTGTATAATCACCACAGAATGATTTATTTCAGAGTTAGTTTGTTGCCTCAGTATTGCTTGATCTGCATAAAATCAATACAATTTTTTTTATCTTCACCATATTCAGATATTAAAGTCAAAATGACTCTTAATTCTTGTTCCTGGTTCTATTACCTGTGATTCAGTGGTGCACATTATTCTGAAGAAACATGTTTATCTTTATATCTTTTTTTTTTTTTAAACAACTTTAAAACAACGTTATTTTTTGATTGATGTTTCTGTAAATTTCCTCACCCTCAGACCGTTCGAGATGTTGATAGGTTTGTTCATCAGATTTGGAGAAATGTAGCATTGCATCAGTGTCTCAGCAATGGATGCTCTGCATTCTGACGGCACCCATTCACTGCAGTGCATCCATTGCTGAGACACTGATGCAATGCTACATTTCTACAAACCTGATGAAGAAACACACTCATCCTAATCTTGGATGATCTGAGGGTGAGCATCTTTTCATCTAATTATCACTTTTAGGTGAACTATTCCTTTAAATTCCAACCACATGAAGAACAAAGCAATCACATCCTGTATATGAGTTTATACATTTATACGTGAGTTTTAGTACGTTATTATTTTCTGTGTCAGTGTTCTGTTTGATATTTGTGGTATTTGTACAGCCAAGAGTGATATACTGTTGATCATTTTATAAAACAAATATATATATATATATATTTTTTTTTTTTGATAATCAATTATTTTTATCCGAATAGTAGGAGAGAGACCAAAATGCGGAGTGTTTTTATGCTGTTTACTTTGTATCGAAAGTCTCTTTGTTTTCATCATGCAGTTAATACACAATAGAAACTCTTCCGAGAGCGTTAGATGGGTTTTTGGGCTGTGCTTTGTTTTTGTTTTTTGCCTGTAGTCAAAAGCATCTGTGTTCAGAAACACAATAAAATGAATGTCTCTCAAAGTCCATCTGTGCAACATGAAGATTTATTTTTATTCCACATCACAGCGTTATTTTACTATCATTGAGATACTATTATAGTTTTTGTTAACATTTAGACTCTTTTTTTTCTGTTTTCATTTTAGTGGTATTTCTTTTCTTTTTTTGCTAATTTTTGTGTCATTTTTACTTAAAAAAAAAAAAAAAAAAAAAAAAAATTGATTTTTAATACAGTTTTTGTTTCAGTTATTTTAATACAAGTTAAACTAAATGATAAATTATGGCCTTGGCGCTACCTGAAATAAAATAAGTTAAAAAAATGTATTTTTTTATTTAATTTCAGTTAATTTCATTTCAAGTGACGGAAATGTTTTTTATGGTTTTTGTTTTATTTACTATAATATCCCTGCAGACTTGAGCATTAATTTCCGTTCAGAATGGAGTCATTGTACTTTATATGTACTACAAATAGATTGATGTTTACTGTAAATATTGTATGTTTATGCTTGTCAGTTTCCTTAGGCTTTGTATTTAGTCCATTGTTTTGGTTTCCAAGGAGCAGCATGAAACCACATTCACATTCCTTTCAAACAGGAAGTTCCAAACAGTCGAGTGAACTGATGAAGTGAAGTGGACAGCGAGGCTTTTGGCAGGTCTTGGCTCTGTTCTGGGACTTTTGCTTTTGCCACACTTCAGTATGTTGATGGAGTGACCAGTTCAAGTCACATAAACTATTATTTATAAATGTAGACATGTATAATTATATTTTGACTAAAGTATTATATAAATATAGTCAATTATTAAAATATATATTTTTTATTTTATTTTATTTTATTTTATTTTATTTTATTTTATTTTATTTTATTTTATTTTATTTTATTTTATTTTATTTTATTTTATTTTATTTTATTTTATTTTATTTTATTTTATTTTATTTTATTTTATTTTATTTTATTTTATTTTATTTTATTTTATTTTATTTTATTTTATTTTTTTTTTTTATTTTATTTTTGGAATCACACCCTACTTTTAATGCATGAAAAGCTTGAAAATTCTTCCAGTTTGGTAAGAGATGATTATATGTTTATAATATTTCATGGTGCACCCTTGATTCACACATTCACACGGTTTCTTGTATTTTACAGGTCTTTATGAAGTATGGCTTCAGATGGTTGATTACAGTCATTTATTATATTCCATAAGGTATGTAAATTTTTGTTTACTTTGTTTTTTATTGATTACATTTACAGTTTTATTGAAATTCATATTGGAGTTGATCCTAAACTGCAAAAATTAAATAAATAAATAAATAAATAAAACCTCACTCTATTTTGTCTTATTTTCCAGTACAATTATATATATATATATATATATATATATATATATATATATATGTATATATATATATATATATATGTATATATATATGTATATGTATATATATATGTATATGTATATATATATGTATATGTATATATATATGTATATGTATATATATATGTATGTATATATATGTATGTATATGTATATATATGTATGTATATGTATATATATGTATGTATATGTATATATATGTATGTATATGTATATATATATGTGTATATATATGTATATATATATGTATATATATATGTGTATATATGTATATATATATATATATATATATATATATAATTATATATAATTATTCATTTTTTTAAGCATTTTAATGAGAAACAAAACAAAAACTTGAAAAACTGAAATCTGAAACATGTATCACAATTTAATTAATTTTTGATTAAAACAAGAAAAAAAAATTCATGAATATGATTATTCTGTCCCCATTAGCAGATATTTGTTCTTGTTTTAAGCAACAACAACAAAAAAACACTTAATTTTGACACAGTTTTTAGAAAACAACACTTAATAAAGTCATTTTGCTTCTCCAGTAAATGTATCTTTATTTAAGAGTGTTTAGATATTTGTACTGGAAAACAAGTTACAAAAACAAGTAATATTTAGCAGTAAAGCTGTTTGAGTAGTTACTAGATGAGCCACTAGAGGGAGACACAAGAGTTCAGTTCAATCACTAACATTAACAAATACATTCAGCATTTAAAACACTGCAGTGAAGCATCACATTATAACTCGAAAACAGTCATTTAGATGTGTTGAGTGATTTAAAAAGTGCAAATGAAATGTTTGAATGTACTTAAAAAACTAAAATATGACGAACCATATTGTGGTCTGAGAAATCCGGACTCCAGGATCACGTCGGTTCCCACCGTCATGGAAAACCTGGAGATGTCAGGGAAGTTTGAAACTGTGGTTTGCAGGCCTAGAAAAGTCAAGGAAAGGTCTTGAAAAAATCACGGAAATTCACTGGTGAAAATGTGGGACCTTTGATTCATGTCTCGTCATGTCTGTTATTATGATTTCAAGGAAAATTCACCCAGAAATCGTGAACGGCCTCTCATGACGATCCAAACCACCGAATGACTTTCATTCTTCTGTGAAACACAAAAGCAGGTCAGAAAGATGTGTGCGCTTCTTGACCATACAAAAAAAAGCTGTGTTTTCTATGTGAATGTGTTCAAATGTAATTTATTATGTATTTAATATCTTTTGAAACATTGTAACGTCACTTTGAAACAAATTAATGTCAGTGCTAAATAAAAGCATTAATTTGTTTCAAAAAACATCTTCCCAAATATAATTATTCATTTATAAATATTAATATTATAAATAATCATTATTAATATATTATAGATAATATATTAATCATAATAATAAATCTTACTAATCCCAAATTTAATTATAAATCTTCAAATATATATATATATATATATATATATATATTTGAAGATTTATAATTAAATTTATAATTAAATATATATATAATATACAGTATATTAAATAATTTATTAGTACTATTATTTGTTTAAAAAATCTTACTGACCCCAAATATATTACAAAATATGTATAAACAATTCAAATCTTATTATAAATGTACTATATACATGTAGTAAATTAGTAAAGTAGTTAAAAAATTAAATAAAAACATATTAAATATATATGTATATGTCATATGGACTTTTATATTTCATGACATTTTTTTTTTTTTCAGAATCACCCTCCACCTTCCAAAAAATCTTACTGACCCCAAATATAATTATACGTGTATAACTATAAATAAGATATATTTATTATTATTTATAAAAAAAATCTTACTGACTCCAAATATAATTATAAATGTATAAATATAAATAAGATATATTAAATATGTTATAATTATTATAATTAATACAAATAAAATCTTACTGATCCCCATTTCTAAATTTATTAAATTCTACATTTAAGTTTTATACATAAATTGTATGTATGTGAAAAACTATGCACAAGTGCACCGAGGGAAAAAGCTGCTTTAAATGCAAAGGATGCTCACACCAAATGTTCATTTTTTTATTTTAATTTTGAAATTAAATGAAGACGTTGCCACAGTTCTTCTGGATTTAGTCTGTCTCAGTTTCTTCATGTCATTACAGACAGACTGATGATGATCAGATCAGATCTCTGTGTGGAGCACAGACAAAAATCTCACTGCATTATTACAATTAATGGCAAAATGAATGTATGGAAATGTAAACTGATATTTCCTACACACTGATATTTTGACACACTGCAGCAAAAGATAGAAAAAACTGACTTAAAACCATTTGTAGCTGCTAAAAATACTAGTGTTCTAATAATGTTGGCCACCACTGTATATTATTAAATTTAGAATTTAAATAAATTTAAAATGTAAATATATATATATATATATATAAATTTAGATTAGATTATATTCTGACATAAGTGATGTTGTACATTTACTAAATAAATATAGTAAATTACTAAAAATAGAAAGAGAGAGAGGGAGAATGTAAATATATGTCATATGGAATTATATGGAGTCATATTTCATTACACTGGTTTTATTGTTTTTTTAGAATCACCCTCCAGTTACACTGCATGGAAAACAGCAGCTTGAACATTCTTCCATTTTTCATGTCTTTTTATGCTGAAGAGACACAAGAAAAGACGTGATCACGGCTAAATGGTGACTGAAGTTTTCTGCACAGAATAAGACTGTCGTCTGACGTGCTGCTTTCCTGATGAAACAAGCTGGAACAAGTGGGATTCCCCTCGTCTCGTAACATGTGCTTCAGCTTTATGAGCCAATCTGCAGCACAGCTGTGTGTCGCTCTGACTAACAGTTAACCGTGATATACGGCTCGACCGACGGAGGAGCATCCGCACTGATTTATGACAGATCCTGTCTGCTGCTGCATGATCATCAGACGCTGGCCTGTCACTCAAAGCCTTTCAGAGGGAAAAAAAAAAAAACTATATTCAGTGAGAAAAAGACTGATTTCATCCATAAGCAATTTATTGGATCGCTAAAAGTGGGCATTACCAGAATAATGCAGAGGGACAAAGCTGAAAATTAGTGACAGTAAAAAAGAGTGGTTGCCAGGGACCAGAGGCGGACAGTAGTGAAGTATTTTTACTCTACTTTAAAAGTACTTTTCAAGTGTCTGTACTTTATCAGAGTGTTTTTCTTTAGAAAACTTTCCAAAGCATTCCAAAAGCATAATATTGTAATTTTTACTGCACTACGTTTCATATTAAATATCCTTTAATACTTAATTACATTAGAAATCTAGTACTTTCTTACTTTTACTCAAGTAAAAGTACTTCAAAGTTTTCATTGAGTACAAGAAAGTACTACATTTTTAATGTTCTTAAGTATTAAAGGTAAAACAAACAACAACTTTTATTTATAAAATGTAGCGCAGTAAAAAGTATGACGTTATGCTTTGGAATGTAGTAAAGTAAAGTTTTCCAAAGAAAAACACTACATATATATTTTTTTAATTTACTTGAGTATAGTAAAAATACTTCACTACTGCCCGCCTCTGCCAGGGAATTGCTATGCAGCTAAAATGTCACCAAAGACATTTGTAATGTTACAAAATATATAAATAATTACATTTGGCGTCAGTAAGAATTTTTAGTAATGATAATAATAATATTTTTGAATTTATAATTATATTTTGTTCAATATGATTTTTTAATAATAATAATAAACATTATATTTATATGCATACAACACCGTTTCACCATTTGTATCACTCCGCTTGCAGTATTTCTCACAGCAAGTGTCATGGCGGATGCCCAAATCCATTATAATTTTATAAATAATACTGCTTTTGTGTCACAGAATGTAGTTTTAAGAGTTTTTAGATGAGAATGTACTTGTTTAGACATCAAATATGCAGTTTGTTAAAGATAATGCAGTAGCAGTAAAGACTTTTATGTTGAAAGAGACTGAAACAGGGTTGTAAGCAAGGAAGTTATTTTTACTTTTTATAAACACCTTATAAGATGCAGTCAACAAATGCACTGAGCAGTGCTGTCATCAGAAATCACCCTTAACAGATGAAAGAATAGTACATCATTCAACCTAATGTTTTATTGTGAATATGAGACGCAAAATACACTGCTTTTAATACAGTAATACAATACAAGGGTGTAGAATTTAGTAGGGACATTATAGGGACATGTCCCTACCAATATCCAGCGAATACTAAACTGTCCTTAGCAATAATTATGATCAAACAATTAAATATATGTATACGTAACCACTGTTGTTGTAATTTCGGACGCATCTGAATTAGGTCATACCATTGATACCATTGATATTGAGGAGTTAAATAAATACAATAAAAAACTGTGCAATTTCAAGGACGCACATTAAATATATGAGCAGAGTAAGAACATATAAGTGTTTTAAACATACAAGCACAGTTCAGATGAATGGCAAAGTTTACCCTTTTCCCGCCCGTTTGTGACGCTCTCTGCCCTATTAGCATAAACACAGTCCTGAGTGAGAAGCAGCAGTCCTGGTTACTGTTTTCTTGCTGTAGCTGCTGGAGATATACAATGTCATCGCTAAAGAGGCAAGACTTAGACTTAGAACATAGACTGAGGCTAAGGACACTGTGGTTAAGTTTCATTTTCGAAGGAAATGTCCCGGAAAATATCGGTAAAGTACTATATGATTGCGCCAATCATTTTAATCATTCAATGCTGGATTTTCTCAAAGTCTGATTCTGAAAGAGGGATCAATACCAACGCTTCGTGCGCGAACGTCAGTTCCAGACAAAGTTAGCGCGTCATATCAAATTGCCTTTCTGTAAGAGCTCCTTGACACTCTGTAAGGCTAATGTTGCTAAAGCTACCATTGTTTCTGCCTGTTTTCACTGATGCTGCCCTTACGTGCTACTAGAATAATCATAAATAGGAATGTGGTAGTTAAAAATTGCATATGAAAACAATGTGAGTCGATCTCTTGAGAGTGAGTGAGATTGTTCTGTGTTGCCGGCTTTTGAAGCTCCGCCCTCTGCTGAAAAGGGGGCTGGGAGCACCAGCTCATTTGCATTTAAAGAGACACACAAAAATGGTACGTTTTGGCTTATACCCTAAAAGTGGCAATTTAAACAAGCTATAAAAAATTAAATGGGGTATTTTGAGCTAGAACTCACATATACACTCTGGGGCATCAGAGACTTATTTTACATCTTGTAAAAAGGAGCATAATAGTTCACCTTTAAGGGAATAACGCAAGACAGTTATATATCAGCCATATACCGTTATCAGCATATATTGAAATAGATTCATATCTCGTTATCTCTGAGAGAATATGTGCCGTTAATGCAGCGTCAGATGCCAAAGCACCATCAGTTTTTACTTTTTTTACTTCCACTTTCTGAATAATTGACTGAGGTTAAGATGTTCAACGGCATAACTCTTGCGCAAAGTTTACACGTTGCTTGATATCAGCCTTCGTGGTTTAAAACAGAAATATTTCCAATATTGGGAAGTAACGCCTCCATCTCCTCAGACTTGTGGTTCGCTGAGGGGCCTGCGATTTTGTGCTTCGCCACTGATCACGAATCATTTGATTTGATTCAGATCAGAACTTAAAATCGCATATTGCGAATTTTTTTAAATTAAACTACAAAACTTCAATCTATTAAGGGAGTACAGTTATTTTTTTAAATCGCCAAATAAGAAAATTAGCAATGGTTTTATTATAGTAAAAGTGTAGTAACCATGTTTTTATTTATTTATTTATTTTTTATATAACCACATTTTTACTACAAATACCATGGTTAATGTAGCAAAACCATGGTTAATTTGTGGTTACCATGGTTTAAGTATAGTATCCATGTTTTTTTTAGTAACCTTTTTTTTGTAGTAAAATCATAAGGGATGTGTTACCAGGTTAAGAAAGAAAAGAAGTGATATATTTACACCTTAAGCAAACACACAGGATGAATATAGAGATGCAGTTTAATGATCATTCAGAATAAACTGAAATGCTGTCTTTTTGACCATGTTTATATGTAATGTTAGCAGTAAAGCGTTCGCTGTGGAGTCTCAGAGATCTGAATGCTGCTGAACAGGTCATTAAATCAGAAGAGAGGAACAGAGTGAAGCTGCAGTTGTGCTGTTGATCAAACATTCATTTCCTCACATCGCCACATGAGAATTCATCCATCTGAACCTCAGAAACAATCGCAGGCTTTATCCAGGCCTGAGAAGAGAGAGTGTGTGTGTGTGTGTGTGTGTGTGTTCCCTTGAGTGAATCCCAATCACATCTCCAGATGTTTGACTGCAGACGCTCGTTTAAAAACTCTTATTTCCATGTGTTCGATTCAAGCGTTTTCATTTGGCTCTTGTGATTCTGTAGAAAAGATGTTCATCCTTATTAGTTTGATTCAGTTTTAATATCATTGAGACACTATTATAGTTTTTTAAAATATTATAAATGAGATTGTTTCGTTTTTTTTTTTCATTTTAATTTTAATGTTAAAGTTTTAGTAATTGTTTTGTGTTTTGACATTTTTATAAGTTTTTGTTTTTTAAATATATCTGTGCAGTTTTTAATAATTTTTACTTTATTTTATTTATTTTTATTTTTTGGTGTATCAACTTAAAATAAATGAAAATGAGCAATGTTGCTTTAGCAGCTGAAATTTATCTTAAATTTGATTTGAATGTATTTGTTTTTTTTTGTTTGTTTTTGTTTTTTATTTTCAGGTAAAGGTTTTTATGTTGTGTTTTTCTGAAGTTCATTGACTGTTTTTGACTGTTTTTATTCATTTGCTTGATGAAAATGAAAAATATTGCCTTAGCAACTAGCTGTAATAAAATGTTTTTTTTTTCATGTTTTGTTTTATTTTATTTTAGTTAATGTTAATTTTTTTTAGTTTTAGTTTTGCTATAATAACCCTGCCTTGAATTTTGAATATTTTATATATATATGTGTGTGTGTGTGTGTGTGTGTGTGTAATTTTAATTTTGTTAAAGTTTTAGTCATTTTGTTGCATTTTTTGAATCATTTTAGTTTTAGTTATATTTGTATATCAAGTTCAATTAAATGAAAATGAGAAATGTTGCAACTAACTGAAATTAAATTAAAAAGTCTCAAAATATTTTAAGTAACTATTAGTTTCAGTTAACCAACTCTGGTTTGATTGGACACAGGAAGTGTTTCTGTACCCTTTTGTGTCTTAATGATTGTAATGATTTTAGTTGCATGGTATTATTTGCATGTAACATTATTTCTCCTGCTGTCTGTGATCTGTGAGCGTCCGGTTTAGAGTCACTGATCTAAAGCACTCACATATTTTCCCTTCATTGGCATTAAAACATTTCTGTAAACTCGTCGTCAAGTTCATGCATGTCTGTTTTACAGCTATGAAAAACACATTTATACGGATCATTCAAACGCAGAGCAACCAAACTCCACAGAGGACCATAGCAACCCACCACAGCAAACACACACACACACACACACACACACACACACACACACACACACACACACACACACACACACACACGCACACACACACACACACACTTAAATACACACTCATAGTCACATACACACTTAAATACACACTCATAGTCACATACACACTTAAACACACACTCATAGTCACATACACACTTAAACACACACACACACACACACACACACACGCATAGTCACACACGCATAGTCACACACACACACACACTTAACACACATTCTCTTAACACACACTCACGCCCTTCCCAGCGACTGCTGGCTGAATGGAAATAATTACAGCATCAAGAGGATCTTTGATTTCACCCAAACTCTGCTTCTGGATGTTTTGCTTTGATTTATTTCAGGAATGATGAAATGATTTCTTCCTGCACTGTGTTTCATTGTAAATTACACTTTAAACAAGTGCTATTTTAGTATCATTATTCATTTATTTCTATATTTTCTGTTTTCATTTTCATTTTTGTTAACCTTTTAGTAATTTTGTGTTTTGTCAATTTTATTCGTTTTTGTCTTATTTTTATTTTTGATGTTTTAGATGTTTTAGTTCATAATGTTAAAATAAAGGAAAAGTGAGAAATGTTGTTTCAACAAAACATAATATATATATATTATGTTGAAAGGTTTTAACACACTGAGGAAGGCCTTTGAGCCGAAACGTTTCTGTCCTTGTCCTATTGGTGATAAATGTAGAATAAAATGAAAAGAAAAGCCTGTTTCATGTGAGTGCAGATCAAGGTTTTGTATTTTACTTTAGTTAAAATTATTGTAATTTTGTCTATATAGTTTTTATTCTTTTTTTTTTTATTACTGTTTCAGTTATTTTAGTACATAAAGTTAAACTAAATGAAAGTGTAAAATGTTTTATGTTTTCTTGGCAACTAGCTGAAATAAAATAAGTTTAGTTTATTTTTTTTTTATTTTTTTTTTTTTTAATTCAAGTAGGCTAACATTTATTTTAAGTAACAAAAGTTTTTTTTTATTTTTTATGGTTTTAGTTACTATAATAACCCAGCCTTGAACAGCCACAAAAATATTTATCATATAGAATTTTATTTTTATATTTGTAATTTTCATTATAATATGTTTTAGTTAATTTGTTGAAAGGTTTTATTCTCTTTTTTTTCCATTTTTAATTATTTTAGTATATCAAATTAGTTAAACTAAATGAAAATGAGAAATGCTGCCTTGGCAACTGAGTGAAATTAAAAAATTAAAAAAAAGGAAAAATAATTTTTATTTTATTTTATTTTTAAGTTAACTTTTAAGTTAATTTTATTTTATTTCAAGTAACAAAATTTTATATAATTTTAGTTATACTATAATAACCCGGCCTTAAACAGCAACAACAAATATTTTTAATTTTATACATATATATATATATATATATGTATATATATTTTTTTTTTTTTTTAATATTTTACATTTTTATTTTAATCTTAAAGTTTTAGGAATTATTATTATTTTAAGTTTTAGGAATTTTTATTTTTTCTTTATTTATTTTTATTTCAGTTTTAGTTATTTTAGTGCTTAGCTAAAATAAAATTAATTTTGAATGACTTGGACAGCCACAGGAGTCATGATTTTGACCGTCTGCAGGGTGTCTGGGAGCAGATGATAATCACACGGAGCGGCAGAAAGGTGCCTCGATGAAAGCAGGAAAGTTTCTTTACAAGCTTTGAGAAGCAGGGAAATTCCTGCGACTGCTGTTTATAGCTCCGTTTCCACTCGCATTGAACCCAAACCACCAAATGTTCTGCAGCAGGACTTTATAGAGATTCTTCTCAACATGCTGGAGAATTCAGAGCAGCAAGTGTGTGCAAAACATTCATTCTGGTCATTAAGATCCTGAACAAACAACTAAAAACACGGATAAACAAACAGTGTGACTTCATTCCTAACCTACATTATATCCAGTCTAAAGACAATAGTGGAAGAAAAGACTTCTTGCTTGTTGATGTTTCAGAAAGAAGCCTCTTATGCTCACCAAAACTGCTTTTATTTGTTTAAAAATACAGTAAAACCTGTAATATTGTGAAATATTATTGCAATTTAAAATAACTGTTTTCTATGTGAATATAGATTAAACTTCAGTTTATTTCTGTGATCAAAGCTGAATTTTCAGCATCATTAGATCCTTCAGAAATCATAACAATATTACATTTTAAATTGAAATAATATTTACATTTTAATAGTTATTTTTAAATTGTAATATTAATTCACAATATTAATGTTTTTTTTTCACTGTAGGCTTAACCATGGTTTCTTTGAAAAAGCCTTACTCTTATTCTTTCATTCATTCATTTTTAATTTAATTCAAACAATAAATTACATTTTATTTTCTATTAATATTATTTCTAATAATAATGAATTTCAATTTAATTTAAATGAATAATAATAATAATAAATTTCAATTAAATGTAAATAAATTCAACAATAAAAAATAAATAATTAAAATAATTTTGAATAAATTTAAGATTTATTTAGTAAGCAAACTTTATTATAATATTGCCGATAATAAATAATATTAAAATAGTAATAATAATAATAATAATAATAAGAAGAAGAAGCACCTTTTTACATTTATTTATTTAGTGAGTTTCTTAGACTAGAGTCATGATCACTTGATCACAGCTGTAAAATTCTCCTTATTGTGCACAGAAAAAATACCGGCAGCATGCAGATTTAAATAAGTATGAAGTATGAATACTGCCTGAAGTGTGTAGTGTTGTTCTGTAAGGGTTAAGTGACGGCGCTCCTGTGTGAACCTGCCTGCAAACACACCCAGATCATAATAATACCACAGATTCACTGCACTTCTCTCAGATGATCATCAGGAGCGACGGCTTCGTTCCCTTCATCTTCATCTTCATCATCTTCATCATCATGGGGAAGCAGGTGAGACTCCAGCCTCGTATAATGTGGGATCGTTTAACAATGCAGAAGTGGTGTGTAAAGTGTGCAACATCCTCATGAAAACAGATCTGTTGTCCATCAACATTTCAGATTTTTTTCTAGAATCAATACGCATTCAACCCAAAACATGAGCATGTTTTTCTGATCATCTTTCTGCAGTGGAGGTCTGTGGTTTTCCTCAAACCTTTCTGCACTTTATTCACACCAAACGAGAGGTATAGCGTTTCTGTTTGGAGAAATATTGCTATGATTATGGCATGTTCAGCATTAGCGGTGATGTTTGTAATAATGTCATTGAGGAGGTCTGAAATCTGAATGAGATCAGACTTCAGGCTAGAAATCCAGCAATGACCAGTAATCTCAGCATTATAATGTAATTATGTGCTTTCAGTTTATTCAACAATTGACTGAAAGGCCTCGATAAATATCACATGATTATGAACATACTTTGAATATACTAGTTAATATACACCAAATAGACTTAGAAAATATATATATATCATTGCCAAAAATATCGGCACCCTTGGTAAATATGATCAAAGAAGGCTGAAAATTAATCTGCATTGTTAATCCTTCTGATTTTTTATTTAAAAAATTCGCAAAAATCTAAAACCTTTCATTGGATAATAAGAATATAAAGTGGGGGGAAATATCATTATGAAATAAATGTTTTCTCTCAAATACACGTTGGACACAATTATTGGCACCCCTAGAAATTCTTATGAGTAAAATATCTCTGAAGTATATCATATTCACAATTTTGAGCACTCCAGGGTGATTATGAACATGAAATTATCCAGCCATGGCTTCCTGTTTCACAGAAATATAAATAGGAGGGAAAACAAAGGCCAAATTCCCTTAATCATCCATCACAATGAGAAAAACCAAAGAATATATTTCTGATGTGCAGCAAAAGATAATTGAGCTTCACAAATTAGTGAAGTGACTTTAATAAAAGAGCTAGAGCACTGAAAATTCCCATTTCCACCATCAGGGCAATAATTAAGAATTTACAATCAACATAAAATGTTAGGAGTCTGCATGGAAGAGAACGTGTGTCTATATCGTCCTAATGCACGGTGAGAAGAAGAGTTTGAGCGGCTAAAGACTCTCCGAGGACCACAGCTGGAGAATTTCAGAAAATAGTTGAGTCTCGGGGGCAGAAAACCTTAAAAAAAAATAATCAAACAGCACCTACATCATCACATGTTGTTTGCAAGGGTTTCGAGAAAAACTCTCCTCGCTCCTCCAAAAACAAGCTCCAGCATATTCAGTTATCAGACACGACTGGAGCTTCAGATGGGACTGGCTTCTATGGTCAGATCAAACTAAAAAATGAGCTTTTTAGCAGCAAACACTCAAGATGGGTTTGGTGAACACAGGGATAAAAAGTACCCCATGTGTACAATGAAACATACTGCTGTATTTTTGATGTTGTGGGCCTATATTTCTGCTGGAGGTCCTGGACATCTTGTTTAGACACATGACATCATGGATTCTATCAAATACCAACAGATAAAAAATCAATAAGTGACTCTGTTAGAAATCTTATAATGGGCCATCTTTGGATCTTCCAACCGTACAATAATCCAAACACAAACCTCAAAAACAACACAAACGTGTCACTGAGCACAAAACCAAGCTTCTGCTGGTCATTCCAGTCCTCTGACCTGAACCCTGTAGAAGATGAGTGAACTGAAGAGAAGAAGCAGCAGCATGGAGCTGTGAATCTAAAGGGTCTGGAGTGATTCTGGATGAAGGAATGGTCTCTGATCTCTTGTCAGGTGTCTCTGACCTCATCAGGCATTATAGGAGAACATTTAGAGCTGTTAAACTGGCAAATGGAGGTTTCAAAAACTATTGAATAAAAGGTTGCCATTAATTGTGGCCAATGTGTATTTGAGAAAAACATTTATTTCATAATGATATTTCCCCCCATTTTAAATTCTTATTATCCAATGAAAGTTTAGATTTTTGTGATTTTTTTAAAAGTAAAAGATCAGAAGGATTAACAATGCAGATTCATTTTCACAGCCTTCTTTGATCATATTTACCAAGGGTGCCGACATTTTTGGCCATGACTGTATATATATATATATATATATATATATATATATAATAAATTAATTGTATATAACAATGCAATGTATAACTATATAATTTACATATAATATTATTTACAATAATATTATTTACAATAATTCACATAAATATATATGTAAATGTTCATGACTAATTGTATTTTTTATATATCTTTGGATATCATTTACTGTAACTATATATATATCATGTAAAATCATATTTTATGTATGTAAAAGAATTAATATATTTCTTTTTTTAGTTTACTTAATATAGTTATATTTACATAATAATGCAATAATTATATATATATATATATATATATAAAATTTAAATATTCATTTTATATAAACTATTTACATTATACATTTGTACCATATACTGTATGTAAACATTTTATTTATTTAAATTAAATAATACACATAATAAAAATTATTTATAAAAAAATGAATACTTTATTTAAAAAAAAAATATATATATATATATATATATATATATATATATTAAATATATATATATATATATTATATATTATAATATATATATATATATATATATATATATATATATATATATATATATATATATATAAATATATATATATATATATATATATATATATATATATTTTTTTTTTTTTTTTTTTTTTTTTTTTTTTTTTTTTGAGTTTCATATAACCAGAGGTAGTGCTTTCAGAACTGGGAAAGTTGTCAGGCCATATCCGCACAGGAAAGCGCAGCTCACTTTTTCTTCAGAAATGTGAAAGTCTAGTTCTATTTGTAACATGAATATTTTAATGGAGGTCAGATTGAGGCACTTGTGCTCGTCTCTAATGGTGATGTAGTGTAGTGTGACGTTTTGAAGGGTGCTTCTGAGCTCCCTCTCAGTGTAAATGTGCTCGTCTGTCGATCCCACTCGGATTCACATCCTGTCCAATCACAGGAGGAGCTGCTTCTGAATGACGTGTAAAGCGTCCAATCACAGTTCATTCTGAAACAGTTCACTCCACAATAACAGACTGAGGTATAACAAACATACAGTCATGGTGGGAGATGGGCGGTGGGTTTTTCTTTATTGTAAGAGCAGAAGAAAGAGTTTTGTTCGGGTCAGCGCTCTCAGAGCTCCTCACAGCCTAACGAGCGGCTGTTAATTCAGATGATGTCCCCTGCTAATTATACAACAGCCAAGAGCCACAGAGAAACAGAGCGCATGAAGAATTCACATTCATTTAGAATTTCAGACTCTTTCAGAACACTGCAATGTACAGATAGCATTGCAATTAATTTATATATAGTGTGTGTAAATTATAATTAATGATAATTAAAATGTATTTTTTTATATTTTATTTTTGAGCACTGTTTAACTCAAAAATAATAAAATATGAAAATAATGTTTTTATTTTTTTATTTAAATTTTATTTAATTATATTATATACACACATTTGTGTGTGTGTGTGTGTGTGTGTGTGTGTGTAATAAACAAATAAAGAACATTAATGAACAGACTCTTTCAGAACACTTGCACAGAAAGCATTGCAAATAATTGGCAAAATACATTATATATATAAATAATTGCACACAAAGCATATAATATGTATCATAAATTCATATATAATTTATGAAAATAAAATAAATGTAATTCATATGTAAATGTAACTTCAAAATCTGTAAACAGCTGCACACAAAGCATACATATGTACTGTATATATGGGTGTTTGTGTGTAAATGTAATGTTAAAATTTGTAAATAATATGTATATTCATATATATTCATATTCATTTATAATGTAATAAATGTAATGCATATGTAAATGTATGTAAATATGTAAACAATTGCACACAAAGCATAATGTATTATACTTTTTAAATATTATATACAAATAAATACACATATGTATATATATTCATATGTATGTAAATGTAATGTTAAAATATGTAAATAATTGCACAGAAAGCATAAAATATGTTATAAAATATTTTAAAATAGATATATGTATAAATATATTCATATATGTAAATATAGCTTAAAATATATTTATAATTGCACAGAAAACATTGCAATTAATCGCAAAATTATAATGTCTTTATACAGTACAGGACAAAATAATTCATTTTCGTACAGTGTATTTTCATTCATATTAGCCAACTGTGTATTAAAGTATGTTTATGAGAGCATCATCTTACACATGCAACAATGCCAATCTCTAGAAATCATTTGTGAGTGTTTCTCGTGTGAATCAGTGGTTGTGTGTTGGTTTTAGCTGCTCTGTTAATTTGTTCTCCAGTGAAGTGCTTGGGCCTCGTCACACATGACCATCAGCAGTCCTTTGTTGTGAGAGATGGAGGCGTGTCGAGGCCGACAGCATGCTGTTCGAGGGGTTCCCTGCATGCAGTAACGCATGATGATGCTGCACGCTTCACGCTCACATGAACACACACACACACACACACACACACACACACACACACACACACACACACACAGCAGCGCTTCATTGTCCTTCACATGCGTCTGTCTGAACATCAGCTCTGCTCTGCTCAGTAGCTGTTTACTCGTGGAAACTCAGCTGAGATTCACTGTAAGTCGCTCTGAATGTCTTTACTAGTGTGTTGTTTTGTCCTTTTAATTGATGACCTACTTATTTAGTTAGTTATGGTTGAGCGGCAGATGATGTCGGTTACCAGCGCTCATGAGATCTGAATAGAGAACTCTATCTGGAAATGTGATTATGTAGTTCATTAAGTTATTAAAGTTTGCATTGCATTTAAAAGAAGAAGTGATTATTTATTAACAGGGTTCCAACACTTTTGGAAAAGCTAATTGTGATTTCCAGGGCCTGAAAAACTTTTTGAAATAAATTAAATATAATCTAAAAAAAAAAAAAAGATAGTATAATTTATTGTAACAATATACAGTATTTTATTTATATAATTATTTTTGTAGTAATGCTCAACTTTGAAATATTTGAGCTGAAAATGTTCTTTGTGAGTGCATTTATTTTTGCACTGCAACAATGCTGTGAGGTTTATGAAACTTAATAGAAGAAATGTAAAAAATAAACTTCTCTGAAAATAAGTCTTATGTAGTTATGGAAAAGTTACAGAAATTAATATAGAAATGTATATAGAATATAATATTAAAATATGACTTAACATAACAAATTAAGTGGCATTTACTGTAAACACACACACATATATAAAACATTTTAACATTACATTTAAATATATATATATATATATATATATACATATGCATTTATTTATATAGTGTGTTCACAGTATGTTCACAGTATGATGTTGCAGGTAAACTAATTAAATATTTCTATTTTTAGTGCTCAAGTGTTTAAATAATTTATTTTACATATTTATTATGTAATTAATTATTAGCTTTCTAATAACTCACTACTATACATATATATATATTAGGGCTGTCAAAATGAACATGTTAATTATGCAATTAATGCAGCATCTTTTTTCTTGGCATCCTTTGGCGGGTGTTAGGCATTAGACTAATATGAACATGTTATCAAGCACGATAAGACACAAAAGAGAAGGTAATTTGGTAGACATCGACACACTGAGGCGCACAGAAAGCGCTTCAACAGACAAAAAAACTCAAAATTATGTCAAAATGCCAGTTTTTGGCGAGTGACCTTATAAGCACAGTCTTAAACAACTTAAAAACTCCTAAATGATCGTAAAGAGTTGGGAGAAAAACTGTGTCAGACCTGCATCATGCGCGTCAGGATTTAAAGAGACAGCGCTGCTTTTAAAGTCAAACCTGCTGCTGCCTGTCATTGATGGAAATCACAGAACTCGCTGTTCTTCGCCTATTAACTTTTGTGGCTTGAATAAAGATGAATCTATATTCAATTTATAGTTTATGCATATGAAATTTATAGTTTATGTAAATTATGTTATTGTTTTATGTTCACTTAAATTAAAAGTTGTTGTTATATATTTTTTAAAACCTATTAAATGTTAAAACAAATATTAGGCTATTACTGAAATTCATTGCTCAAAAGGGTTGGAAACACTGCATTAATATAGAGTCACACAAATGTGCACATGCTTATAATTCTGTCTGATGATGTAAACATTGCCAAATACAGTATGCATTGCTTTAAATGGCTTTTTTATGTACAGTTGTACAAGCTCACTGCCTAAAGTAATATTTTCTGTTGATTTGAAATGGTCGGGTCCGTCCTTTGATGTATAATTCAAGCGTGCTAAATTAATAATGCTTAGCATTTGTTATTGGAGCTGAATTGCTGTAGCTTGTGAATCGCTGGCAGGAGGGCAGAACGGCGTTTGGCAGAGATGACAGAGATGAGTTTAGCATACAGTCATTCACTGCTGCTGCCGCTGGCAAACACTGAATACAACTGATGTCGATACAATACAATCCTCTCTCAGGGCCGCTTCATCACCGCCAGCAAATAACTTTCATTTGAAAACATGCATGGATTTTGCATCGACTTTTATAATAAGCATGACAGAAAATGAAAGGAGAGACACATATATTGCACATCTTAAATTGATAGTTTTACTCTCAGATCGAACGTGTTTTTCACGTGTCACGTAGGAAGAAGACTAGACATGGAAAGTTTGACAAACACTCGCCTGAAAGGGTTTATAAAAGCCCTGTGGAGTGACAACTTTTACAAAAGTTGTTAAAGTGTTTTGGGTGGTTGCTAGGGTGCTGCTAAGCAGTTACTAATGTGTTTTGCATGGTTGCTAAGAAGTTTTAAATGGTTGCTAGGCTACTTCTAAAATATTCTAAGTGGTTGCTAAAGTGTTGCCAGGCAGTTGCAAAAGTGTTCTAAATGAATCCTAGAGTGTTGATAAGTGGTTGCTAAGGTGTTCAGAGAGGTTTCTAGGTAGTTGCTAGGGTGGTTGCTAAGGTGTTGCCAGGCAGTTGCTAGAGCAGTTGGTAAGGTGGAAGTTAAGATGTTCTAAATGGTTGCTAGGCTATTGCTAAGGTATTCTAAATGGTTGCTAAGGTGTTGCTAAGCAGTTGCAAAAGTGTTCTAAATGGAGTGTGCTAGGTAGATTATGTAAATAAGCTCTGTGGAGTTTGAAAACTTAAGGTGTTTTAAGTTGGTTGCTAGGGTGTTGCTAAACAGTTACTAATGTGTTCTGGATAGTTGCTAAAGAAGTTTATAAGGTGTTCCAAATAGTTGCTAGGCCAGTGCTAAGGTATTCCTAATGGTTCTAGGGAGGTTGCTAAGGAACTGACAGGCAGTTGCTAAGGTGCTGCTAAACGGTTCCTAATTTGTTGTAGATAGCTGCTAAGAAGTTGCTAAGTTGTTCTAAATGGTTGCTAAGCCAGTGCTTAGTTATTCTGAGTGGTTGCTAAGTAGTTGCTAGGGAAGTTGCTAAGGTGTTGCTAAACAGTTACTAATGTGTTCTAGATAGCTGCTAAGAAGTTGCTAAGTTGTTCTAAATGGTTGCTAGGCCAGTGCTTAGTTATTCTTAGTGGTTGCTAAGCAGTTGTTAGGGCGTTTGCTAAGGTGTCGCCAGACAGTTGCTAGGGCAGTTGCTAAGATGTTGCTAAACAGTTACTAATGTGTTCTAGATAGTTGTTAAGAAGTTGCTACTTTGTTCTAAATGGTTGCTAGGCCAGTGCTAAGGGATTCTGAGTGGTTGCTAAGGTTGCCAGACAGTGGTTAGGGCGGTTGCTAAGCAGTTGCAAACATGTTCTAAATGGTTCCTAGAGTGTTGATAATTGGTTACTATGGTGCTAATGGAGGTTGCTAGGCAGATTCTGTAAATATGAGAATTCTGTTCCTATAACAGTCTTCAGTGTTATTTTAGTATGATTGAGATACTATTATAGTTTTTATCAGTAGTTTGTATTAGTTTTTATTTTTAACTCAAAATGATAAATGTTGCAGAACAGAGCAGAATATATTGAGTGCAGCTGGTGAATATTTCGCGTCTGAAAATAAACTCTGCATAGCGTTTGATGCCGCTGACCTCAGAAGCTCAGCAGATCCGGTGCTGGTAAACCTGTCTGTGGGCGGAACATCTCAGGCTGGGACTAGTTTACATGTAACCTGCAGTAGATGAGTCTCTGCCATTACGACTCTTTAAATCCAATCGCTTTGGCCCCAACTCCTCAGTGTCTTTGAGAGCGAAGGAGTCTCTGGTTTTACACGTCTGCCAAGATGTGTGGCAGATTCCCGCAGAGCGCCATGGCAACAGCTGGCATGACAAGCATGCAATGGTTTTAAAGGAGCAGTTCACCCCAAAAGACCTTACTCAAAAACAACTTACTCACTGTCATTACTTCTGTGGGATATTTTACAGTAGTACAGCATATGATGTAATTAATCCAGATTTTAAAAATAGAAATATTCCTAGTAAATTTAAAATTTGTGTCATATACTACGGAAATGTTTTTTTTTTTTTTTTTAATCTTATATTTTGCTGGAATATTATTTATCTTTAAATCATAAAATGGAGCAGAATCTGCACCCAGAATATGTAGGCCTAAATTTAAGATTTCTGGATTTGAATTGCATATAAAATGTTCATTCATTTGGATTATATAGTTTTAACATAAACAAACTAATGAACTTAATGTTATTCATATTTGTCAGTCATAAATACTGTAAATGAAACAGGTCAGATTTGTGTAACAGTTCTAATAAACTGACTGTGTTTTAAATACACAATAACATGTCAAGATATATTTCAAAATGTGATTCAAGGGCAAAAAAAAAAACATTAAAAAACATTTCTAATCTTATAATGATTTAATGTTTATTTTTAGTTTTAAATTGTAATATACAAATTTCTTTGTTCTTTGGAATATTGTAAAGTATGTTCTTTGCTGATGCTGATTTGCTGATACATTTGAGCAAATATATTCTTCCTATATTTTTCCTATATATCTACACGTGTGATATTGTATATATATATATATATATATATATATATATATAATATTTAGGGGAAAATATATGAATATTTGGGGGAAAAGACTCACATTTTATCTTTAATCTGACAGCTAGCCATATATGGACCATGTTCATACTTTTTAATGAAATAAGTTTAAATAAATTTTTTATATGCAATTTCAATACATAAATCTTTCATTTAGGCCCATGCACCGGCTCTGTTGAGCATTCTGGGTACAAATTGGTTAAAAAGCCCCATTGCTCTTCACTCTTGAAGTCGACTACTCACTTTGAGTCAGCTTTTCACGGCCTGTTTTAAAGTGAATGCAGCCTGGCATGATTTCCATGCAAATGAGCGCTGGGAATGAGAGGCGTTATTTAGACGCAGCCCTCATGCTGTCAGGTCCTTCTAACCTTGTTTTAATGCTATTGTCCTAATTAGCAAGTGTCTGTGACCGCAAACGCCTCCCTCCAGACGTCTCTCCACTTTGAGTGGCAGTTTCGCCGGACGACGGGGGGAAATTTACCTCTAAAGTGTCCAGAGACAAAAATACAGATACAAAAGCTCAGGGCTTGAAGGAAGGCGTTTGGATTGGGATCTCTCTTACTCACCGGCATGATTTGCCAATAGCGCTGGAGGGAAAATATCACATTTAGCATCTGTTTCTTAAGGTGCTCAAGGAACAGACACGGCTCTCGTGCGTCTCAGAAATGGCCAAACACGGGATCTCAGACTGGTGAGGAGGGATTGTTTGTTGCTTTCTGCTTGCTGTGTTTTTTGACATCCGGTCTGCTGAAGATGACTAATCATCAAACTGTTTCATGGCTGTTTTCTTTCTACGGTGTTTGCCTCAGTCATTCTGCTCAGGGTTTGTTCTAAATCTCTAAATCTAAAGTAATAAACTAATGCAATTAATTCAGCCTGAACTGGTTACCCTGCAGTTTTCATGCAAACTATAATTTGCAGTCAGTTTTAGTATTAGTGATACTACCATTTATGCATGTATTTATTTATTTATTTCCATGCAATCTTCATGTAAACTTTGTTTTTCACTTAATTTTAGTCTTGGAGGGTCTGCTACTATTTATTTATTTATATGCAGTCTTCATTCAAACTTTGTTTTGCAGATAATTTTAGTCTTAGTGGTACTATCCTTAGTTTACTTATTTATTTACATGTGATTTAAATTTAAACTTTGTTTTGCACTTAATTATAGTCTTGGAGGTGCTACCATTTATATATTCATTCATTCAATCATTTGTTATTTAATTATTTATTTATTTTTAGCTCTATACATTTATCTCTAATTATTTTTTATTACCATGCAGTCTCTTTGTTTTGCAGATAATTTTAGGGGTGCCAATATTTATTTATTTATTTACTTATTTGTATTTATTTAGCTTTATTTATTTATTTTTTACTACCATGCCGTTTTCATTCGAGCTTTATTTTGTGGATAATTTTAATGTTTTATTTATTTAGTTAGTTTTTTAAATTTAATTTAATTTAATTTATTTGGTTAGTTATTGATAGCTGAAGTTTGAGAGAAATTTACAATTTAAAAAGTTCAAACTTTTCGTATTGATTCTGATTGGTTTTCTTTCTTGCATCTGTTCAACTATATACTGTTTAGGTGCCATTAAGACAGATTACATTCAGATTCTTTTTTTTTTTTTAAACACAGAATCAAAGACTAAAACCTGAATTTACCACAAACTCAATGGCACTTTACTGCTGCTGCACCAACACTAATACTTCCTTCAGGAAAGAAACATTTAGTTGTGCAACTCCATTGCAACATTGCATGTTACAGGGAAATGTGGCTTGGGATAAACAACGAGCATCATTAACTTCCATCTGAACTCGCCCTTCAATTCACAAATTGCAGATTTTCATGATCTCATCTTGGAATTAATATCAGTTCCTGGTGGACTCTCATTCCACAGTTTTCTCACTAGTTAGTTAGTTGTGTTCACCATTCCACACTCACTGAAGCTTTGGTTTTGTTGCTCTGCTTTGGTTGAAGGTTTTCGGACAGAATTAGAGCTGCAGAATAATGCCAGAGCGAGGCTTGGAAAAAAATGCACGCTCCAGGCACAGATCCACAGATCATATGTGGAACAATCATTATCACAATCCATATCAGACGGCTGGAGGTATCGATAGCATTCATGCTTACAAGAGCTGATGAACAATGCATTTGATGAACATCATCTAACTCAAAATCAGTGAGGATGAAAGCTTTCTGTTGAACTCGTCTGACTGCAGAAATTCCAGCATTCTTCAGTTTTACCACAGACTTGGGAAAGAGCGGCAGTGATATTACAGCAGCCGACCAAAGTATTTCCACACTCGCACACAACGGCACTGACTGGAAACACCGACGCTTTCATAAAGAGCAGAATAAACGTTTGTTTAGTGAAAGCGGTTGGGTGAAATGAGCGGTTCCCTAGAGTGCATAAAGCAGGCGATCAGATTGCGTGTCAAATCCTCAAATGCGGCGTGTTAAATCTATAAGCGGCTGTTTCTTCAACACTGGGAACTTCTTGTCTTCTTGAGCTTTTAGAAAACAATTTGACAACTAACATTTTCAAAAAACACAAATGCACATCATCAAAGGAGTTCTGTCATTCGGTCAACCAACAAAAAATCATTTCTATCTCAGACTGTGCATTTTGTTTGAAAACATTTTAGTAGAACTGACATTTTAATCATTACTTTTTTTAGCTTTCACTGCAAAAAAAAAAAAAAAATCCAAATTCTAAGTTGATTAAACTTAAATTTTAAGGCAACATGAACACTTAGTTTTAAGCTGAAACAACACAAGTTATTATAATGTTGAATTTTAAGTTTGTGTAACTATTGCATCCATATTTGTTTACAGTGTGTGCATGTATTGAATCATATTTTCATACTTTGTGCATAATTTGGTAAATTGACTGGAAATAATGTTTTTACATCATGCATCTCATCTCAGGCTCTTCATCTTCTCTGTAAACAAATATACACTAACATTTAAAAACTGTATTTGTTTTTTTTCTTTACTAGTTTGCTGGTTTTGATGGAAATGACGCCACAGAGGGAAAGTTGAAATGTAGTAAATATTGTTCGTAAATATTGATATAAATTATTTAATGCAATTGTAACAGGGCTGATGAGATGTGAGACGTGCGGATCCAAGTGCAAGCTTTATTTAGAAACAAGGTCAAAATACAAGCAGGGTCGAACAACTGACAGACAGGTATATAGAGGGCTAGACAAGAGAGGTAATCCGAAATGTGAGCAATAATCCAGGCAAGGCACCAACAATATTCAAAGGGCAAGGCAGAGAGAAAGTCCAGGTACACAGAAATCATCCAGGCAGGGCATAAACAGAGTCCGAACGGTGAGACAGGGGTACACAAGAAACAGGTTCTGTATCGCAGCTAACACTAGGGGAGTGATAAATGCAGGACAATACTGGAACTGAACAGGAACACAGAATGGCTCGTTAAGGCAGCTAGCGCTTGAGGAGTGCTATACACAGATCAATACTCGACAAACTAGATCAGGATCTGAGTGTGTTTATATGGTGTGTGTGTGTAATAGCTCTCAGGTGAGCGTGTGATTGGTGACAGCTGTGTGATGATGACAGTTGTGTGTTCAGTGCAATGGATGATGGGAAATGCAGTCCAGTGTAATGGGCAACCGTTTGTGTGGTGCGAAAGTCAATATGAAGGAAGGGCGACCTCTGATGGTGAGTGGACGGAAGACCATGAACCCGATTTGTGACAGAAATAATTATTCAAATAATTATTCTATTTTCTTTCTAGTTTTATACGCTATTAAAATGTTTTTTTTTTTTCAAAATTTATTTATTTTTGTAACTATTTGTGAAATTTCTAGCAATTTTTGAGTGCAAACTGTTTCTACAACAATAGATTGTCTAAGTTTTAAAAATGTTTGAATTTATATTTTTATGGTTGACATTCATATATTAAAGGGATAGTTCACCCAAAAATGAAAATTCTGTCATCATTTGCTCATCCTGAAGTAGTTCCAAACCTGTATGAATTTCTTTGTTCTGCTGAACACAAAGGAAGATATTCTGAAGAATGTGGGAAACAGAGCAGTTCTGGGGCACCATTGACTTCCATAGTATTTTATTTTTCTGTATGGAAGTCAATGGTGCCCCAAAACAGCCTGGTTACAAACTTTCTTCAAAATATCTTCCTTTGTGTTCGGCAGAACAAAGAAATTCATACAGGTTTGGAACTACTTGAGGGTGAGTAAATGATGACAGAATTTTCATTTTTGGGTGAACTATCCCTTTAAGACTTAAAGTCTGAGTATGGAATAAAATCGAAAATTCTAGTGAATCTAAAAGATGAAGGCATGATAAAAAGTTTCCAAAAAGTTTTGATGAGACCTTCATATAACAAAGAGTTCAAATATGTTAGTCTGAATAAAAACCAATCCCTGTGGCATACTGGAAAAGTGCCTGAAGTTGAAGAAACACCCAATTATAAGTTGTGCAATGTGTTGAATGTTTCAGTGTCACACATGTTGTAGAAACATGAGTTTGGCCTGTTCAAGATGTGAAGGAAATCGCCTATTAAAGCACTGAATTTCGTTATAATGTAATTTGTCATTTTGTGCATCAGCTGGTGCTTCCAGAGACCTTCAAGACAATAATGTAGCTCTAGCGCTCGTCACACAGTGATTCGGTCATGTCTCTCCATAAGATAATTAACTCTTGCTGACATTGACTGGCAGCCGTGGGATCAAATTAAACTGGATTTCTCAGCACTGTCATCATGAGTTGAATACAATGGTATAGCATGAACTAAACGTGCCTTTGTGGCCGATTTTAATCATTAGTTTTAAAGGTCTTTTAACCCTCATGCCATTTCAAACCTGTATGCTGTTATTTTGCTCTGGAACACTAAAAAATAACTTTCAGTAACACTTTTCTATTTGTTAACATTAGGTAGCTGCATCGGGTAAGATGAACAAACAATGAAAAATAGTTCTAAATAATTTATTAATCAATATTCATTTAATCATATACTCAAGTATACATTATTAAAATCAAAAGTTGTATCTGTTAGTATTATTTTAGCTACACTTTTGGTTAAAAAATAAAACTGCACCCCTCTTGCAGAAGAACGTTGTTTTGTTTGCGCTTCCGCTCTGCTCCTGTGTGCAATTTCCCGCGAAATCCGTCCCGACCGCTCTAAGATATAAATCATCATTACAGGTTTATCAATGTGCATCTGGGTAAAGTAAAGGCACGACTGGACTCTTTCATTAATGCAATTTTGATATATATTCATCAAAAAAAAAAGAAAAAAAAAAAAAAAGGTGTAGCTTTAATGGACCAGATCTTACATGAACTCATTTAATTTCAATAGAAATCCGATTGCGCGAGTGCATATTGAAATGACTTGATTCCGCTTGAGAAATTTCGCCGAACAACGGTAAAGGTCCTTGCACACTGAGTCCTACATTTTCATAGACTTTTCTCATATTCGTCATCCTTTCCTATCAAAATACTTGCTACAGATATTAAAACGCAAAAAAGCGAACCTGATCCGAATTTATTTATGACAGGCGAAACTTTCGGAGGCAGTTTGTAAACATGACTGACACAATGTGAAGTCGTATTTATTTTTTAACATGCGAAAATTTCGGACGAGAATTTCGAACTCTTGTGAGTTTAACAGCGTTTAACTAACGTTAGAATAGATTAGCACATCATTTAAAGGGATAGTTCACCCCAAAATGAAAATTAGGCCTATGTCGTTCCAAACCCGTAAGACCTTCGTTCATCTTCAGAACACAAATTAAGATATTTTTGATGCATTCCAAGAGCTCTCTGACGGATCCTTACAAGATCAAGGCTCAGAAAGCAGGAGATCGTTAAAATAATCCATGTGACAACTGCAGTCTAGATCGGAATTAGTGTGTTATGTTTTTTGCTATCCTGAACTGACTGCCAATAATATTGTTCACAAAAAAATAAAAAATAAATAAATAATAATAATCCATGTGACATCAGTGGTTCAAGCCTAATTTTACAAAGCTACATGAATACTTTTTGTGTACAAAGAAAACAAAAATAACGACTTTATTCAACAATTCCTCTCCTCTGCGTCACCCATTTTGTATCACCAAAGACTGTAGAAGAGACTTTGGTATCACAAACAATGTATGTAACGCATGTACGAGGATACCTTGTTTACGTTCAGATCAAAGTTTAAACAACATAAAAAGCATATCCAAGTAGGGTGCTGCTGACACAGAACAGCATACATTGTTTACGTATGTGATACTCTCCAAAATGGCGCTATAGGGTGACGCAGAGGCTACAAATTTTTAAATAAAGTCATTATTTTATTTTATTTTATTTTTTTTGCACACAAAAAGTGTTCTCATAGCACTGTAAAATTACTGTTGAACCACCGATGTCACGTGGATTATTTTAACGATCTCCTTGCTAAGTTTCTGAGCCTTGATCGTGTAAGGATCCTCGCTGTCTATGAGAGGGTCAGACAGCTCTCGGAATGCATCAAAAATATCTTAATTTGTGTTCCGAAGATGAACGAAGGTCTTACGGGTTTGGAACGACATGAGAGTGAGTAATTAATGACAGAATTTTCATTTCTGGGTCAATTATCCCTTTAACAAATGTATCCTATTGTATGGTACCTTACTGTAAAGTGTTACCAAGCTTCCACCGTACTTTCCATACAACATCAGTTCACAGTGATGCTGCTGAGTTGAAAAGGTTCTTCTTTAGTAGGCCTATTCCACAGAAATAAAACAATGGTGATTTACTCAGCGCTTGAATTCACTTCACTCAGCCCCGCCCACACTGTATACGCCCCGCCCCCGCTCTCTGATTGGCTGGTTGGGCGGTGCGTCATGAGCGGGATCTGCTGTTCTGTTAGAAAGGGAAGAGGGAATGACGGCGGAGAGAGAGAGATGGAAAGAGAGCAGAAACTGAGGCGAAAGACAACAGAGAAGCACAGCAGCTCTCTGACATTTTCAGACTGAGCTCATTTAGCCCGTTGGCTTCTGTTAACACACTCTCATCTGACAGCGAGACTTTCATCATGTTGCAGGTAAGAAGAGACACTGCATTCCTTCAGGTGCTTTTCAAAGAAGTGATTTACACTTTTCAGCGCTGTACTGAGTACAGACACAGGCGTAGGCAGCTTTGAGGAGCTTTTTTTGTTGCAGATTCAGCAATTTCTGACATCTGTGAAAGTAATAAGTCAGTAGCAGCCATTGATTCCATTAGTCAGTCTCTTTACTTCCACGATTGTTGCCAGAAGGTGGAAAGAAAATGTGCAGAGCCTCAGATGTTTGAAAGTTTATCTCGGGACATTTCTATTTTTCTAATAACTACCGATAGATGTCACTGTTAAGATGTCATATTTCAGTCCACAGCACGTGCATTGCATTTGAACTCCAGATTCTGCACGTTTTATAAATGCATTTTACAATTCATTGATTTAATTGACCATGCAATACACAAATGCATGCTGTAAAAAGATGCCATTAACAAGTACATTATATCCCAAAATTACTTTGGACCAAACGTCATCCCAGATAATAAAATTTATAGTTTGCAAGTGTTCTGAACATTTCTGAATGTTCAAAATGTTTTTTCCCTTTTGTTATACGAACATTAAGGTACATTTACATTATATAACTCTACAAACAATATATGAACGTAACTTTTTAATGTTCTGAAACAGCTAGTAACAAAAAAGAGGAAAGTTTCAGAACATTTAAACGTTTCAGAAAAATGTTGGAAATGATAAAACAGTAGAAATGCATTGGTTGTCACACTTATGCATTACGTTTGGACAACTTATACACGAATGACATCTTAATGCTGACCACTGACTTATTTAATAATGCAATATACAAATGCATGCTTTAAAAATGTGCAATTCACAAATATATCCCAAAAATTGTTTTAAACCAAATACAATTTAATTAAATGCAAAAAAATATCCAGTGAAAAGCTATTTTAAAGGAAAATAGAACAAGCAGACTTTATTTCACAGTAAAACAGTTATGTTGGAAGTGATATAATAGTAGAAATGCAACGGTTGACAAACATGTGCATAAAGTTTGAACTAAAGATTTTTCACTTCTTTTTTCTTTTTTTTCTTTTTTTTATAAATGCATGGCACCTTGATGCTGAACATTGATTTTAATAACAATACAATATATACAAATGCATGCTTTAATGCATGCAATTCATTAAAAATATGCAAAGCATTAAATGCAAAAAGAAAGAAAAAAGAGTTCACAGATTCAATTCACAGATATATCCCCAAATTTTTTTTAGACCAAATGTCATGTAATTAAATGCAATAAATAAATAAATTAAAAAAATTAAAGGAGCAACCATGATCAAACACTAGTGAACATGCCTGCATAATGTGATAATAATGCGTGAACTTCATACATTCACTACAAATCACCAAAATACTAGTTGATTAAAAGACTTTCAGCAAAAATGATGATGTCAGTGAAGAGGAAATTCATTTTAATGAACATCTACAGTCACTTGTTTTAATACATTTTGGAGTACAAAACTTACAAACTCTACTGAAGTTGTGCTGCTGAAAGAAGAACAACAGCGAGTGAACTATTGAAATATCTTGGTGGTGAGATCAAGAGCTGAACTGGGCTGAACCTTCTGTTATTATTTATCAGCAGAGAAGGTCTGGTTTTCTCAGGGCAGGGCAGGAATCTGTCAATAATCACTGCAGGGATGATGAGGGATTGAATGGGAATATCAGGATCCTCAGAGCACGTCATTTGAAAGCTCTGAATGTTTGGTAAAACAAGGACGGCTCTTTCTCACAACATTATCCAGCCAGCATTGATCTGTGATACAGATGGCACAGCGTCTGGCACCATGTGTGCTTTCATTGATTGCCAGTGCCAGTTTGGTTCGTGGTTCGTATAGTTTAAGGGGCTTTTTAAGTAGTTGGACGATGGAAAACAGCACAAGACTGATCAATGAGATCAAGCCACGTGAGAGACATGACTAATTACTTACTAAAAATGTAATGCTAAACATCCAAATATGATAAAAAGAATCTCTAAATCAGTATTGTTCCTTGTTTTAGAATGTAGATGCTTTTGCTGAAAAATATTACAAGATAATATTTAACTAGACTGTGTAAAAAAAGTCTTGTTTTCAAAGACTGTTAATTATTTGTCATGTTAATAATTTTGCATATTGTTAGATTTTGCAGTTCAAATATAATTTATATCATTAGCACAGTTTTCTATTGTCAAGCATACATTTATTTCATTTTATATTAATATCATTAGCACATTTTTTGTTGTTGGTGTTTTAAGCATAACTTTTTATTTTATTTTTTAAATCTTGAGAAAATTGTTTTTATTATCTCAAGCATACATTCTTATTTTATTTTTATATCATTAGCTAATAGTTTTTAAGGTGTTAAGCATAATTTTTTTATTTTAGATTTACATCATTAACATTTTTTTTGTTAAACAATTTATTTTTTGTATTTTATTTTTCATTTCATAGCATTTGCAAATCATTTTTATTGTGTTAAGCATAATTTTTATTTAATTTTTATATAATTAGCAAATTGTTTTGAAAATGTTAAGTATATATTATTTTATATTATTATTTTATTGTTATATCATTAGCACATTTTATTAAGCATATTTTTTGTATCTTTAACATTTTGTATTGCATAAACTGTCTAGCATACATTTTTATTTTTGATTAGCAATTTTTTTTAACGTATTAAGCAAACATTTTAATTTAATTTTTTATTTTTATGTCATCAAATAGTTTTTAAAATTATTTTAAGCATGCATTTTTGTTTTATTTTGTTGTTTTTATTTCATTAGCGAATACATTTTTTATTTGATTATTTTTATATTTTATTTTTATAGCTAGCAAATATATATATTACCAAATAATTTTTAATGTGTGAAGCATATATTTGTAATTTATTTTATATTATTATATTTATATTATTAACAATTTTTGGGTTAGCATAATTTATTTATCTTTAACCAATAGTTTTATTGTGTTTTTATATCCTCAGTAAATAGTTTCTTTTTATTATTTTAAGCATACATATTTGTTCCCCTTCAGGAACTCGAGCTGCGTCAAACGCTATGGGAACGTCTTCAACGTGAACACTCTCTGAACCACATGTGTAATCAGTCCAATGGATGGGCGACCAGAAAGCTTAAAAGCACGTGCGGTGGAATCGGCGTCAGCTTTCTATCATTCAGCAAGCGCTCTGTATGTGTCAGTCTTATTTGGTGTTGTCTGTCCATTATCACTCCTTATTTCCTATACGAGTGAAGACAAACATAGAGCGAGGGCGGGCAGCATCTCAGGCTGTGTATTCTTCCCTGCCCGCGCTACATTACGCGTGGGGATATACACAGTTTGTGTGTTGTCTGCTTGAGAGCAGAGCACGCAAAGTCAGCTCTCGGAGGGCTCTCTTTGAGGGGGGAGCCTTCACCAGAGTTCCTCGCGGTGCCGGCCCCGCTTTTGCCGAGGCGGAGCGCCGGCTGCGCTCGTGGGAATTGCAGATGGATCAGGAGGAGGGAATGGAGACGGGCGAGGCCCTTTCTTCTTCCTTTACCACTAGGGGTAGGAGTCGCAGGGTACCTCACGATACAATATAATCACGATACATGACTCACGATAACGATAATGTCACGATACAGCGATTCTGCGATAATAGATATATTTCTAGAAAATCCTATAATGATGCATCACAATATCTGTTTAAACAAAATGCCTGTGAAAAGGTTAAGTGCAAGTTTTCTTTCTTTATTCAAGTTCAAATTGTTAGAAAACAGCAAAAAAAATTTCTGTAAATCAATTTTAACATGTTGAGTAGGCTAAATGAATAATTTTTCTCTTGGACTTATTAAAAACTTACACTTTTCTTTTTTTCTGTGTGTAAACAAACACATTTAACTGCTTAAGCCTCGTTTATACTCGCGCCTGTCTCCGCTTCGCGAGCCTCCGCTGACTGCGTGCGCTCCTCCCCAAACAGACAAGGTGTTTATACTTGACGCGTTTGCCGTTGAGATATTCTTTGAAACGACAGGGGGCGACGAGGAGTAATTTTCCTCTAAAACCATCGGGAATCACCGGTGAGGAGAAGTCATTTGCCGGTACAAGGCTTCTCGTGTGATGAATGAGTTGATGAATTAAAAATTTCTTTATGAACTGGTTAATCTTAAGCTTTTGGGTTATTTCGCATATTATTAAGCAAATAGTGTATAAATAGTGTCTCTGTGACTCCAGGGCATCCGCATACTCAACCATATCAAAGTTTGGTTGATATTAGCTCATTCAGAGCGGATGGTGGTTCGGCATCGAGATGTCGTTTTCACCCACACAAAAGAGCTGGGGTTAAGACTTAACGCCAGAAAAGTGTGCTTTCTCCAGTACAGAGAACCACTTATCTGGGATTCGACCACGATGCAGGCACATATGTCCCCTACTCGGATCGAGTCAATCCTCACGGCAGTCAAGAAAGTGAGAGAAGGCAGGTCACTCACTGTCAAGCAGTTTCGAAAACTGCTGGGTCTGATGGCAGCTGCGTCCAACGTGATGACGCTAGCAATGGACACATCCCTCACCGGTTGGGGAGCGGTCATGATTGACCACCCTGCCCGCGGTCTGTGGAGCGGTTGCCATCTCACGTGGCCAGTTTTGGCCAGGCTCAGGTGGGCCTGTTTGTGACTCGAGTGACATTGCACTGTCCCCTCTGGTTCTCTCTGACTCATCCAGCTCCACTGGGTCTGGATGCTATGGTACAGACTTGGCCGAGGCTTCGTCTGTATGCTTTCCCCCCCGATCGCTCTGCTCCCAGGAGTTCTGTAGAGAGTGCACCAGGATGGGGCCCGTCTGCTGCTAGTAGCCCCGTTCTGGCCAGGCTGAGTATGGTTCTCTGACCTGATTTCTCTCCTCGACGGCTCTCCATGGGAGATTCCTGTCAGGAGGGGCTGTGGCCTCTGAAGGGGCACAGCTCATAGCTTCCGGTCTCTCAACCGAGGCTGTCGAGACCATCCTCCAATCCAGAGCTCCCTCAACGAGGAAACTGTACGCCTTGAAGTAGAAGCTTTTCACTTCTTGGTGCAGAGACCGCCAACTCAACCCAGTTAACTGCCCAGTTGGTACAGTGCTGGAGTTCCTGCAGGTCCGATTCTCCGCAGGGTTCACCCACTCCACCCTAAAGGTCTACGTGGCGGCTATAGCGGCCTAACACACCCCTCTTGGTGGCCCCTCTTTAGTTACACATTTCCTCCGCAGTTCACTGAGGCCTCCGGCCAGAGAAGCTTATTCTAAGTGGTGGATCAGGATGCTATTCCATAGCCTCGAGTCCTCTGATCTCTCCTCTTCTTGGGGGTCGAGGCTCACTCCTTCAGAAGTTGGCCTTTGGGATGCAGGCCCCGCCCACTTTAGCCACTCCCGGCTCCTCTGTTCTCTCGCATTAGTTGTGCTCTTCCACACTAGGCAGGAATTTGAAAGTCTGGCGGCGTGGGCATCTCGTTCCCATAGCGTTTTCGACGCAGCTCGAGTTCCTGAAGGGGAACGTCTCCAGGTTACGTATGTAACCATGGTTCCCCGAGGGAACAAGACGCTGTGTCTCAGGGCCATACTTCCGGCATCCCTGCGAGCGCTTGCTTCATTCCTAGAACGTCACCCCACCCGTGACGTCTCGCCCATCCATTGGACTGATTACACATGTGGTTCAGAGCGTGGTCACGCTGAAGGCGTTCCCATAGCGTTTTTGACGCAGCGTCTCATTCCCTCGGGGAACCATGGTTACATATGTAACCTGGGGACGTTTTGTTTAATTTTAATTCAGTTTTATTTTATGTGCCCAGACTTTATATTATTTTGCATTCATGAAAGGTTTTGGATTGCCTCAAGGCCACACATGCAAATAAAGATAAATGCAGTTAACTAGATTGTTTATTCATACGTCTGTCAACAAACGATGTATCCAGTGTAATGCAGTGTTGTAAGATGGAGTGTTTTCAGTGGTGCTCAGAGCTGGCATCTCCGGTGTTTAACTGGAGGTTAGTGTGCCGTTGTGTGAGTGTCGTCTGCGTGTGTGATAGTCATTCGGTCCCGAGGCCACGTCTGACATGAGCTGCTCTGAAGCCTTGGACAGCTGCTAGGAAAAACTGACCCGCTCAGTCAAAATTCATTTTCCATGAGAGCAGAGAGATGCTGCAAGCCTGTGAAATCGCCGAGACGAGTGGGATCGCAGATCAGCCTAATCAGGAAATACATTCTGTTCATGATACATATTTAATAACTGTCACTGATGGGAGTGGGATCAATCTCATTCCAAAATCAAATGAAAAAAATAAGTAAATATACTTTGCATAAATAAAATTAATATTTTCAGAACCGTTAAGATGCATTTTGCATTGCAACATTAATTTCATGACATTTACCCCAGATTCTTGTATTGTATTGCAGCATTTTTGCATGAGGCCTTAAAAGTCATGACATTAATGAGAATTTAAAGACAAACACCACACCAAAAAAAAAAAAAAAAATTAAACGTGAAATATCTGCATTACAATAATGAAAAAATTTGGTGAAAATACCAGAATGCAAACATTTGAATTTGTAAAAAACAAAAAAAAACCTACAAATTATAAATAATATATCATACTTTTTACAACAAAACACATTCAATTAAAATTGTGATAATGAATAAAATTAAAATTATAATAATAATAAAACAATAATAAAATTTATATTAAAAAACAAACAAAAAATATATAGAACGTATTAATATAAAGTTATTTATATATAATTGTATAATTTAATATTATTAAATTAATAAAATAAATAAAATTAAAATGGTGTGTGTGTGTATATATATATGACTAATATGAAATATATATATATTTTATATTAGAAATATATTCATTTATTTAAATTATAAATATACATTTTGTTAATTGGATTACATTAATTTTAATATAAAAAAAACAAATATTAATAGAATATGAATATTAATACATGCATATATTTTATTATTGTCTTATTATTTAAACTAATGTTTTATATTAATTATAATTTAGTAATCAATAATAGAAAAGAAAAAGAATTAATACAAATTTCTAAATTAATAAAGAAAAGAAAAATTGTGTACAATATATATTAATTATCAATATACTACTTATAGTTTGATATTAATATTTATTTACGTACCTACCAATATTTGCAATATCCTTTGAATACATTTTAGGATCTTGACTGCAGTCAGAGAGGAAAAACCCAGTGCTAAGGTCATCAAAGGCCATGTGTCCAAACAAACTATGATATTTTGATACAAATCCATCTGTCACTTGGTATTAATAAAACAATATTTGGCCCAGTGTTTGCTCCATGTGTGTCCTGCTTAAAATGTTAAAACACACTGTGATGTTTATGCATCTTCAGCCTGTCGTGATAATGATTTTCATATTGTCGGGCTTTCAGTTCATGGTAACCTTAATTAATTTCCAAGACAGTAAAGACTCTTTATAGGCTGTCCGTGGGTCGTGAAGCAAAACCAATCGAGCAGACAGCAGTGGAGGTGTGTTTACACCCGGGTGACCCGCTCGATCTGCTTTAATCGCGCTGATTGTCGGAGTGGAAATGAACGCGTTTGTTTGCGCTCTTCTCTCAGTCTTTCGCACATGTATCGATTACAGATGAAGTCATCGTATAAATATTTATTCGGCGGCGAAAGTCACTCCCGAGCTGTTTGGGGTGTTATTCCCTAGTGAGGGCACTCGGATGAAGGGCGCATTGTGAGCGGCAGATAGACAGTGACCCGCTGCGCTTCTCTCGTTTCTCTTTAAACGGCGTTTCTCTGGGTGGAGCCGCTTTTCCTGGAATTATCGGCCAGCTTTTCCTGTTGTGCTAACTTTACTTACAGTCTCTCTCTCTCTCTCTCTCTCTCTCTCTCTCTCTCTCTCTCTCGGTGTGTGTGTGTTTATTAGTCATGTCCGATTCGCCGAACGAATCGTTCTTTTGAGTCGGATCTTTTCTCGAGCCAGTTCGAAAAACCGCTCTAAATGATTCGTTCGATTCCTTTCGGCCTCGTGGTGATTCCTAACATAGGCTATAGAAATCTTCAATTAATCAAGTAGCCTAATTGATCAATTAATCTTAAATTGAATTGTGTGTGTTTGTGTGTGTGTGTGTTATCTAAAAAGACACAAAAATTAAAAAATATTAAGAATTTGAGTAAAATGAACCCATAAGAACCCAGGTTGACTCGGGTGTCACAGACACTGGAAAGGGTTTTTTTTTTTTTTTTTTTTTTTTTAAAGCATTATCCCTCACTTTCAACTCAGGAAGTCCCTAAGTGACATATAATGAACACCAGGTTCAGTCATGTGACAATTTCTGCATTTTTTTTTTGTTGCCATGGCAACATTTCCAAAATGGTGTCCTGTCTGGTTAGCACATGTTAACACTATTTTTATTTTTTAAAAACGCTTGTTTTTGTTACAAAAGGTATGTTTCAACCCATGCAACAAGTCTAATGTTTTAATAACATATATCCCAGATTACTCTTAACCTGATTTTAATACGTTTCTTGAACAAATTGATATAAAACAAGTTACAAAGATATTGTGGTGCCACATATGTCACATCGGGCTCTTAATCTTATAAAAGTAGGAGGAATTGTGATGTGACGTACTTGTCACATTAAGAAAAATGGTAATGAGCTGCTCAATTAATTTAGCTGATTCAATTATTTTAGTGTTATATATATTCTGCTGCTCATTTCAAAGCATATTTTAACAAATCTACGTGCATGTTTAACATGTTGACCTCCAGTGTGAGGTACTTATTTATTTTTATTCAGTTTGCACATTTTCAAATTGTATTTTTTTTTTCCATTGAGAAATAAACGTATGTAACATGAAACATTTATCAAAAACGCCATATATGTCACATTATAGATCTTTCACAAGGAGGGCTTGTGAAAGAAAGTGGTCCATTTGGTCTGTTTTATATGCCCCATAATTTTCCTATAAGGAGAAATTGGTCTGGGTTCTTATGGGTAAATTGAGTAAAATTATTATTATTTTTTTAATACGTTTTATTCTTGAGTATTATTAAATACGGATCATAAGTAGGCCTACAAATATATTAATATTTAATAATATAATTAATATTTGTTTTATCTGTTTTTAATCTAAATTAATATTATATTAACTTATGTAATATAATGTCTTATGTAATTTAAGAATATTAAATTAGCTTAATATTAAAGTATAATTTCTAATTATAATATTAAGGTATTTAATACTTGTATTTCTGCAATAGTTACATAAAATATAATGTATTTTTGATGAATTACTGAAATCCATGAAATTGAAACAACAACAACAACAACAACAACACTAATAATAATAATAATAATAATAATAATAATAATAATTCATAAAATATAAACTATACCTAAAAGCATAAAACAAATTACTTGTTGTAATAATGTAAACAACTGAAATACAATAAAATATACAAAACTGATATTATATTTTTAAATTGTCTTTCTTAATTTAAGATTTTTCACAGCTCATTTTCATTTAGTTAAAGTTAAAGTACAAAAATAACTCAAACAAATTAAAATTAAATTAAAATCTAAAACTTCATAAAAACCATTCAGACATTTTAAAAATTACAAAAACAGCAAAATCACTTATAAAATATGTATAAAAATCACTCAACTGGTGTCAAAATCACTTCAAAATATTAACAAAAACTATAATAGTAAATCAGTGTAAGCACTGATATGCTTGCGTGTTTATTGGAAAGTTTTATTTTTTATTTTTATTATTATGCCAAACATTCAGATGCAAAGAAAAAATAGAAAAAGATGAACAACATTAATATACTGAAACAGTGCCAGAGGACAGTAAAAAAAAAAAGGGGCGTCACTTTATACAATAGCATACTTGCTTACAATATTATGAGTTCTAATAGCTTTTTTACTTGTGCAATTACACAGGACCTTACAATACAGCTTGAAATCGTTTATAAAATGAGAAAAGTTTGGTTTGGAGCCTGACCACTTCATTTTATGAATATGAAACATCCCCATTAAAATGAACAATTGTATGAAATATGCTTTATCTTTTTCTAATCCATGATCACTGAAGTATATTATTACATCAAATCCACTCAACTGTTTTCTTAATAAAAAAACTCCACATCTATACAAAATATTCTCGTGTGTATACAATGGAAAAATAAATGAAAAATAGTTTCCTTTTCACCTTTACAGAAATCACAAGTTTCTAATTTAAAGCGTTCCAGCACATAATTTTCTGGGTATATTATGCATTTTTTTAAAAAAGAAACCTCTTTTACTTTTATTAATATAGAATTTGTCTACTGTTCGCCAAGCTTTACGCCAATTCACATCTCCAAATACAGAAGACCAGAAAAAGCGAGCTGGAGGATAAACAATGTTATTAAGTATATTGCTAATATAGTTAGGCTGTATATTTTGTTTAATATTTCTATTACCAATAAATATTTTACTCTTGATCTCTTCAAAATTCAAATCTTTCTCCTGTGATGCACTTCTGAGAAGGATCAAAACTTTTTGAGGGATTGCATACATTACAACTGCAAATTCCTGAGGTCTAACTGGTATTTTAAATTAAAATGTCATATTCGTTAATAAATCTCCACCATTGTTTAGGAGCTGGCTAACTACTATAATATTGTTTTCAAACCAGTAAACAAAAAATAAAAAAATAATTTTTGTATATATGTCTTTTGTTGTTCCAAATGTAGTACCTCCTTGGTGAGAAATTATGTTTGTAGCAGAGTCCATGTTTATTGGAAAGCTTTTATTTTATTGCAAGTATAAACAATTAACTACAACATTGGATGACATTATGAATACAGAAATAAAATAGGAAGAAAATTATAAAAAAAAATAATAAATAAATAAAACAAAGAAGTACAGAGGTAGTAAATCAAAATTACGTAACATTCAGCAGATCATTATACAGTTTCACAAATTTGACACTTTTTTTTTTGGTGTTAATATTTTTAGTGTTATAATTAGGTAGTTAAAGTCACAAAGAAAATGATGTAATTTTGGAAATGTTGAAGAAAATTTGCATTTACACTAATGTTTCTCCCGAGTGAAAGACCTCTACACTGTAATAAAAAAAATAAAAATAAAAAAAAAATCTGTAGTTTTTACAAGATAATTTTGTTAGCTGTGGTTGAATAATTTTGTAGAAAATACAAAAAAACTGTAAACACATTTACGGCCAAAAACTGTAAATTTTACAGTATAAAACTGTAATTTGCAAACAAGAAAATTTGAATGTGAACCAGTGAATTCAACAACACACACTGCTATTAAAATCTGTTTTGTACCTTTAACATACTGACAACCACCATAATTATGCAGGCGTTAAAAGAGAAAACCACACGAAGAGTCAAAGATCATCACAAGTAGCTTCGCCACAAGCAGAAGTATATACTAATATATAGAAGGTGCACAGAGTCATTCATGCAAACACAAAACACCATCACGGTAACACACGTGATACTTAAATAATGCAATAAACTTTCATTAAACAACAGAAGATGTAACATAAAGCCCAAATGTACATAACTGATAACAAAACTGATTATTTAAACAAAATAGTTTCAAATGTGGAGTGTCACGCAGGGAATTCTGGGAATATCAGTTTACTGTTTTTCACTGTAAATTATACATTGATTTGTTCTTTTTTACCTCTAAAAACTGTACAATTAACTGTATTTTACTGTTTTTCCCTGTATATAGTATGGGAACTTACTGTTAACCTATTAACAGTTTTTGTTTTCCGTAGCGTTTTTACTAAATTTTACAGTTAAAATTACAATTATTTTTTACAGTGTAGGGTTTCAGAAGAGATCTCAACAATATCCCAAAGTGTGCTCAGATTTGGCATAATTTGATAATAATAATAATAATAGTGTCAAATTGAGTTGAGTGACATTCTGTGTCAAATCAACCAAATTTCAGAAAAATCCTGGCTAAAATCTTTGATTTTCTATACATAAATAATGACAAAAACCAAAATATTAGATGCCATAGATGTATATTTACCCAGTAATCCACTATTTTGTTGGGGGGGTCAAAAATTTTTAGTATTCACCCGAGAGGCAAATGACACACTTTGTAAATGACTTCATGATGTTATTTTTATACAGAGATTGATATGTAACTTGTTGGGGACACAACATTTACAAGGAAAGATCCATGCTTTTTTCCAATTAATCTTATCTATTAAAGAATTCCAAAAAAAAAATTCCCCTCGGAGTAATTCTTTTCCCTTTCTTATAATTCTTTTCTTAGAATTCTACATTTTGGGTCATAAATACACTAGTCATCAACCAAAAACTTCTGCTCCCTTTTTACAATCACCTCAAACGATTGATGACATTTCATTAAGGGGACAAGACCATAAAGTTTGAGGATGTAAAACGCGGCGTCGTGATGTCAAGGGTTACGCGATGACGCAAAAGAATCACTGACTCTCTCGTTCGCCGTTCGAAAGAACCGATTCGCGGAAATGGGTCGGACTTCCCATCTGTAGTGTTCGTGTGTGTGGATGAGTGTGTGTGTGTGTGAGTGTGTGTGTGTGAGGGCAGCGCTCCGCTCCGCTCCGGCCGTGACTTTGGATTATCGTGTTATGGGTGACTGCACCATCTGCGATTCCTGCCCTCACACAAGGGCTTTTTTTCGCCAAAAACAAGCTTTCTGAGATCTGCACAGAAGTTCTGGAAATGGCTGTGAAGCGTGAAGCGACGCGAAATCCATCGGTGGGTCAAACACAACTGCGTACTGTAATATTTGTGTGTGTGACAGCATTTACTGTACGATAGTCTGCGTCTGCATGAACCTGACACATGTAACATGTGTTTTTACTTTTAAACGCTGTTGATTAAGAATCAAATGTGTTGTAATGCTCTCAAAGGGTTTGGAAAACCGATACTTTAAGCGAGTTTAAAGTTAATTCCTGTAGAAATGTGGCGTTTGGTCCACGTTTTTTTTTTTCTGTTAAACTGCGATTTTGAAGTCAGTAGATGTTTATAGTCGTTTTTTGCTCTGAAGGGTTTTTAACAGTTAAACATTAATTCATCCTGATGCTTCGGATTTCATACTTTAACCCTTTCAGATCCAGTTTCCATTTCACTCATCCTCACATCATTCATCACAACTTTTGATTTATTATCTTTAATTGGATGCATTTAGAGTAGAAATGAAGTAATGCCTATCAAAAGAGCTGGAATCTAGACAAAGAGGCTCAAATAGAAGTGTTTTCTATATATCTTCCATTTGTATTGTATTATATTTTAGATTTGTATGGACTTTATTATTATTTTAACATGTGAAAAGTGTGAAATCAAGGTCATATTTTGGTTTAAGGGGAGCATAATGTGGGTTAAAGGAGGGTAAATAATGATAAGCCAACATGTGTGTATTGCTAAACTACTATATTAATATACCCTAATAAAAAATATATTTTTTAGCTTCCTTATTGTGATTTTAAGATTCAAAAATGAATCAAAGAGGCTCAGATATAAGTGTTCGTTCTCTATATAATTCCAATGCTGCCTTTTCTTATTTATTATATTGTATTATTACGTTTTCTTGAATGTGAAAAGTGTGAAATCACAATCATATTTTTGTATAATGTTAGCATAATTCGGGATAAATGAGAGCAGATAATCATAAACCCACATGTTTATAGCTAATTTAATAAATACTTTATTTGAGCTTCCTTATTGTGGTTAGATTAAAAAAAAAAATATCAAAGATGCTCAAATATAAGTGTTAGGTGTAATTATTATTTCCATTTTTCCATTTGTATTATTTTTTATACTGTATAATATAGTTTTCTTGAGTTTATTATTGTTTCAAAAAGAGCAGATAATGATAAACCCTCATGTTTATTAATATTAATATCATTTATTTTATTTGAGCTGCCATATTGTGGTTAAGAATCATTAAAGATGCTCAAATATAGTGTTTGTTCTCTGTTATTGCCATTCATTCATTTGAATAATTTATTATAGAGTTTTCTTGAGTTTGTTGTTATTATTTCAAAATATGCAAAATTTTATATTTTTGTGTAATAGGAGCATAATTTGGGTTCAAGGAGGGCGAATAATGATAAACCAACATATGTGTATCACTAAACTAATATTAATACAATGAATACTTTGTGTTCAGGATTCTTCGTATAGAAAAGGAAGGTCATCGTTTACAGCGGCTGACTGCTTCTGTGCAAATTTTTACAGATATTGTATTAACGTCAAACAATTGGTCTTTTGTTTCCCGATGGCTTTGAGAAACAGTTGCTCAGTCGATGTGCCAACAGTAATTACTGCATCTTCACACAGCTTCACTGGCTATTGTGGAGTAATGAGCTTTAGCTTCTTTTCACACATAATGAGTGGATGATGAGAACTCGCCCAATTTATGGCGATGGCCAATAGTCCGCCTGCTTACGTCTGCGCTGATGGAGCTGTCAGAAACAAAGCCTTAGTGTACTAGCAGCAGATCGGGCCCAAGCTTTCCGCTCGACTGAGCCGTCAAGTCCTTCTCTGAGGAGATCGTATTGCTGAAACCGGCTGTAATGTTTTGGTGTTAAGACTTTATAATATTAAACAATGAAAAACACAATGCAAACAGGACCGATGCAGAACCTGGTGCTTTTAGGACACATGCATATATTGTTGTTTGACATTGCCGCTTTCCCATTTTTTTTATTTTTGGCTAATTTTGTGCTCTTTTTTTTAATAGTTTAAGAAGTTCTCAGAAGTGCTGGGTAGTAAACAATGACAAGTAATCTCCAATATGTAATCAGATTTCAAAAATGTAGTAATTGTAGTTAGATTATATTACATTTAAGCTAAAAAGGATATTAAGAGAAACTTGCAGCCATGCAAACTTTGGAAAAAATACACAAAAATAGCTTTTTCCCCTTTTGTGAGCTGTTACCATTGGCTTATAATGCAACCAGGATTGCTGAAGCCAACAGGTTAATAGACCTAGCAATCTCAGTATTAAAATAACATGAAGTCATTTACAAAGTCTGTCATTTGCCTCAAAATCTCAGGTGGATACTATAATTTTGACCCCTCTCAACAAAATACTGGATTACTTGGTAAATATACATCCATGGCATCTAATATTTTGATTTTCATCATTATTTATGTTTGCAAAATCGAACATTTTAGCCTGAAATTTGGTTGATTTGACATATAAGTCAATCAAATTATGCCAAATCTGAGCACACTTTGAGATATTGTTGAGATCTCTTCTGAAACCCTTGCGGTCTTTTACTCGGGAGAAACATTGGAATAGCAGGAGAATTTTTTTTAGGAGAATCAGCGAAGATAAAAAGGTCTCACTTTTGGTTTTTCTTTCTTGCAGCTTATGATTATGAAATATAAATGAGTCATGAAAGCTTTGAGTGGTTGCTGAGGCAATGTACACCCCCGTTCAAAAGTTTGAGGTCGGTAGTGTTTTTGAAAGAAGTCTCTTCTGATCACCAAACCTGCATTTATGATAAAAAAATGCTGTAGTTATGTGAAATATTATTACATCTTAAAATAGCTGTTTTCTATGTGAATATCTGTTAAAGTGTAATTTATTTCTGTGATGCGCAGCTGTATTTTCAGCATCATTACTGCAGTCTTCAGTGTCACATGATCTTCAGAAATCATAATAATATGCTGATTTGCTGCTTAAGAAACATTTCTGATTATTATCAATGTTGAAAACTGTTGTGCTGATGGAAAATTTTGTGGAAACTGTGATGCATTTGATTTTTCAGGATTCACAGATGAATAGAAAGTTCAAAAGAACAGCATTTATTTGAACTATTTTTCTTTTATGCCAAAAATCATTAGGATATTAAGTAAAGATCATGTTCCATGAAGATATTTTGTAAATTTCCTACCGTAAATATATCAGAACTTAATTTATGATTAGTGATATGCATTGCTAAGAACTTCATTTGGACAACTTTAAAGGCGATTTTCTCAATATTTAGATTTTTTTTTTTTTGCACCCTCAGATTCCAGATTTTCAAATAGTTCGGCCAAATATTGCCTAAGCATGCATCAATGGAAAGCTTAAAATTGAAAAGCAAAAAAAATGGACCCTTATGACTGGTTTTTAAAGGGTTAAGTAAACTGAGCAAACAACTAAAATCTTTTTTTTTAATATCTAGTACCTTGTATTGGTTTTGTTAACATTTGAGCGGTAATGTAACAGCAGAGGTTGTGTTTTGCTTGTTCGCAGACGGCTAAACGGCTTCCCTGGGTTTCGCTGACGTCCTCATTGCTTTACTGAAGATGGACACACTGGAGTCGGAGTTGACTTGCCCAATCTGTCTGGAGCTTTTCGAGGATCCTCTACTGTTGCCCTGCGCCCACAGCCTGTGCTTCAACTGCGCCCATCGCATTCTGGTGTCCCACTGTCCCACGCCCGACGAGTCCAGCAAACCCTACTCCGCCTTCCAGTGTCCCACCTGTCGCTATGTCATCACCCTCGACCAGCAGGGTCTAGACGGCCTCAAGCGCAACGTCACTTTGCAGAACATCATCGACCGCTTCCAGAAGGCGTCTCTGAGCGGGCCGAACTCGCCGAGCGAGACGCGCCGCTGCAGCCGCGATCCGTTCCCCTCGGTGGATGACGGCAGGGTCATGAGTTCGCCGAGCGAAGCCGTCCAGTGCCAGTTCTGCGAGCAGGATCCGCCGCAGGAGGCGGTCAAGACCTGCGTCACCTGCGAGGTTTCGTATTGCCAGGAATGCCTGCGCGCCACTCACCCCAACAAGAAGCCGTTCACGGGACACCGGCTCACCGAACCCGTGCCGGACTCTCGCCTCAGAGGACTGGCCTGTCCCGAGCACGGAGAGGAGAAGGTCAACATGTACTGCGTGACGGACGAGCAGCTGATTTGCTCGCTGTGCAAACTGGTCGGGCATCACCGTGAGCACCAGGTGGCAGCGCTGGGAGAGCGATTCGACAAGCTGAAGGTGAGAGGCCGGTTTACAATATTGGGCTCGTAGACCTGCACAAATTGTGGATTTTTTTTTTTTTTTTTAAATGCAATATAATAATTACTTGCATCATGTTAAGAAACAGTACAGGTCTTTGCACACGGAGTCGAAATTTTCACACGTTAAAAAATAAATACGATCTCACGTTGTCAGTCACGTTTACACACTGCTTCGGAAAATTTCATCCGTCATAAAAAATTTCGTACCAGGTTCGGTTTTCTGCGTTTTTGCAACTGAAGCAAGCATTTTTATAGGAAAGGCTGATGAATATGAAAAAAAAAAAATGCATACGAAAATTTCGTTAGAGAAGATCTGGTAGGGCTACACAATTTGGGGAAATTTCTGATTTAAAAATTGCAATTGCGATTTTATATAAATACATTTTAAAAATCAGGTTTGCTGTGCTTGTTTGTAGAGATGTTCAATTTTTCATTATTATTATTATTATTATTATTATTATTATTTGTAGTAGTAGTTTTACTACTACTACTACACTGTAAAAAAAAGAAAAGTTGAGCAAACTTTAAAAAAAAAATTTCACCAGCTTCAGCAGATTTTTGAGCGAGATTCTCAAATTTTTGTTGTATAAACTTAAAACGACAAGTTGAGAACTCAAAAGTCTGCTGAAGCTGGTTAACTTAAATTTTTTTTTTTTTTTACAGTGTACTACTACTACTAAATAAAAATAAAATAAATATTACTATTATAGTATTTCACTGCAAAATAAAAATCAAGTATTTATATTAATAATAATAATTTACATTATGGTATAATGAGATACAATTTTCCAACATTGGGTCAAATGGTCTGAATGGATCTGATTGGGCAAAACAATTAGAGGATATTTTTTAATGATAAGAATTGCAACAGCCCTAAAATTGGGCTGCACTATTTTATTATTATTATTATTATTATTATTATTATTATTAAAAATAATATAGTAATATGATAATAAAAAAATAATTATTTTTAAAATAATTACTAAATAACTAAATAAAAACAAAGTAAATATTACTATTGTATGTTTTACTGTAAAATAAAAATAGAGCTTTTGAATAATAATAATAATTTACATTACACCTGTAATATTTTTAGCGGTTTTCATTTCTTCATTTTCAAAAGTTGAACCTTTTTTAAGCTTTTATTTTAACTGAAAACCACAGGGAGCCCTTAAAGCTTGTGTTTTATTGATAAGCATTTCTCATTACAGGTTTGTTTGGCAAAAATAAAGGGAATTGTTAATTTTTCATTTGATTTAGATTTAAAGAGTTTACTTAAACTGTTTTAAAAATGCATTTATTACCGCAGTTTTTGACGATAAATCTGTATTCAATTTAGCAAAATTAAAACCGACAACACATAATTTATAATATAACCTTTCTTTTTTAAAAATAAAATGTTAATAAATTGTCAGATTGTTGAAGTTTTATGAATTACTTTGATTAGACATTAAAGAAAAAATAAACATTAAAACAGAATCCAAACAAATTAAAATGGAAAACCGAATGATCTATAATGGATTGTTCCTCTAAGTTATGATTGGACGAGCTACATTCAGAAATGCTTTTTCTGTCTTGAGCTGTTCGGTCGTGACAGAAATTTGTAGGCCGACCTGGCAGGATAATTCACTATGGGATCCCTCAGGAATTTCATGTGGGTTTTTATAATAGAGCTTTTCTATTTGTAAAATAAGGTCTGTGGTTAGCATTCCTTCAAGAGGCTTTCATGTTTTGTTCTTCAACCTAAATTACAGTCAGACCTCAAAGGTTGTTTTTAAAGTTGTTAACAGTTGCTTTATAAGAGCTACAGTGGTTGTCCGATTCATCAGGCACATAAACTCACATCTTTATGATTCAAAAGCATTATTGTAAAAACACTCCTGACATATTGGCTCAGAAATGCTGATTCTCTTCCAGGTTCTGGGACTACAATATCAACTGCTCTATTAATGCCAAGTTTAAATGTTGCTTGCCAACTTTTAGTCTAACAAACTATATTTCTTGGCAGAACAATTTTTAGGTATTTGCCTTTTATCATATATGCTGAGATTTTATAAAAACAATAAGTTCAACAAGGCTTTGTGTTTGTAATATAGTCAGTTTTATTTCTTATTATTGTTAATTGTTATATATTCACACTTTAAATTATAGAGAGAGAGATCTTTTTTCAGTTATAAGTATAATTAAGTGAAAACAATTACCTTGAAGAATGGGAGTTACACAAATAAAAAAGTTAATTGTCCTTTAATTTTGTAAATTGTACATAAATTGAATTTAAGCTGAAAATATTCTTAACTGTCATGATGATAATGCCAAAATTAAAGTGCAATTAACTTCAATAAATATCATATTTGCATTATTTTATATCTTAAGTAATACTTAAGTACTAAAATAACTAAAAAAATAAATTGAGAATCACCTTGAAGAATTATGAGAATTGCAAAAAATGTTAATTGCACCCTAATTGTATAAATTGTGCATCAATTAAATTTAAGTTGAACATTTGCATAACTGTCATGATGATAATATCAAAATTAAAATAATTTTAAAAAATTAATACGCAATAAATGTCATTATATTTGCATTATTTTATATCTTAAGTAATACTTAAGTACTAAAATAACTAAAAAAATAAATTGAGAATCACCTTGAAGAATTGAGAATTGCAAAAAATGTTAATTGCACCCTAATTTTATAAATTGTGCATCAATTAAATTTAAGTTGAACATTTGCATAACTGTCATGATGATAATATCAAAATTAAAATAATTTTTAAAAATTAATACGCAATAAATGTCATTATATTTGCATTATTTTATATCTTAAGTAGTACTTAAGTACTAAAATAACTAAAAAAAATAATTGAGAATCACCTTGAAGAATTATGAGAATTGCAAAAAAGGTTAATTGCACCCTAATTTTATAAATTGTGCATAAATTAAATTTAAGCACAAAGTTTCCTTAATTGCTATGATAATAATGTCAATATAATGCAAAAAAAATAAATAAAAAAAATCAATCAGATAATAATAATAATAATAATAATATAATGCAGATAATAACAATGATAATATGAGTAACAATAATAATGATAATATGTAAGCATAAAATTATGATGATGATGTCAAAATAGTGAAAAATCCTAATGATCCTAAAAATTGGCATAAATTCTTTAAAATATAATTACATTGATTTTATTTCCCCTTATTATTTTATTTCACCTCAATGCAACATTTCTCATTTTTGTTTAGTTTACCTTGAAGGACTAAAATATCTAAAACTAAATAATGAGAAATGTGAAAAAATCTAATGGTAAAATTAATTTAATAATTAAAAATAAATTGCTTTTCTTTTCTGTTTCTTTTGGTGTTGGGCTAAAATGTGACCTATGACCTCTTAAGTCACCTTTCCCCTTTATTATCAACAGAACACTGTTTACACAGTGAAAATACATCAAACTGCAGGCTCGTCTCAGCCCAGCATCCTCTGCATGTGTGTGTGTGTGTGTGTTTGCTGGAGGGAATGAATGATTCATGCTCAGACGTTGTACTGCGGCTCGTTGAGCTGTATGTTGTGTTGCAGCATCATATGACCTATTTTACAGCTCGACGAGGATCTGAAGCTTCAGTCAATCTGCTGTAAACACGATTCTCTGCCTGATCATGCTTGTGCTGATCATGTGATGCACATACTGTGTGTGACACACAAACACAGAGCGGCTGCTGCGTCACACGTGACCCAGAAATGACATTGAATACTGTAACGTATTATGATATGTCTTTGTCGTCCGTTTCATTACAAATAATATGATGAGCATAATAATTTGAATGGCAAATGATCATGAATGTGAGAATCTCTCCTATTTGGTAGCAAAAATATTTTTAACTAAAACCTTTAAAAAAAATGTTTTGTTACTTGAAATAAATTTAATGTCTATTGAAATGAAATGATTAAATAGACATAATAATCTCTCTATATAGTATTATTTTTATTTCTATATATATAAATTTATTTTTTATTATATTTAATTTCAATTAACGTTTATTTCAAGTATTATAATTTCAATCATGGTGATTTTTTATGTCTTTTAATTAAACAATGAGAATCATATCAGAATAATGAGAATTGCAAAATAATTTTTTTTTTAAAAACTGTTTTGTAAAATTTAAGTTGATGCACTAAAATTACTAAAACTAAATAAACTCAAACTAAATAAAAAATAATGAATTAAAAAAGATATAGACATATTAAAGTCAAAACCACAAAAAATTGCTAAAACTTTTTAATTAAATTAAATAAATTAAATATTAACAAAAATTAAAATACTATATAAATGTGACTAAAATAACACTTAGAGCATGTTGAGCTTCTGTAGAACCAAAAATGATCTGATTATGACAAAAAAAAAAAAAAAAAAAAAAAAAAGATAAGATAACTCCTAAAACTTTTTCGGGTTAAAATAAGTTAAATGTATTTTGTAATGCATACTGTATATCTTGCATATATTACATGTATATTTTACACTAGCTGTATTAAGCTAGAAAACAAATAAATAAACTAGATACAAAACCCTGTATAACTGTTGTTTATTGTAATAAATAATATACAAGAGGTTATATTTACTGCTAGAACACTTTAGAGAGCCTGAAGTGGTTATAAATCATTCAGACGAGCCCTTTTCTTTTGACACGCAAACACTTCTGACTCCAGAATAATGCCCTTTAGAAAATTAAATCACTTCACTCCAGTAATCTGCTTCTGTAAAGCTCAGTGTTTTTTCTTTGAATGTTTAAACTATTAAAACATTTCTCATTAATGTCCAGGAAATGATCTGTGCTGATCGGTGAAAACAATGTAGTGGGATTTTGGTGTGGAATTTGCTTTGAAGTAATTTTCACTCCGAAATTGCTAGTATATTTGACAAATAATTACAAAGAAATGTTATGTAACATTAAATTCAGCATAAAATTTGAAAGGTTTTGTGAATGGTTTGTGCATGTGTAGTTTGCATGCATTAAACTGAGTGTGGGATGCTGCAGTGGGACGATTATTTAGGAATTGTTCTGAAAAACCCTAAACCAAGTTAGTGCAATAAAAGTGTTTTAGTCAACATAACACAGATGCTCATTTAACTGAACAGGCCAAACACACTTTTTTTTTCTTTGCAAACGTGCTCTAACGCTCTCAACGGCAGACAATAAGTGGAAAGTAATTCGAAACGGATGAAAAAAGGAAGTCAGGCGGTTTCCTCTTGTTGGAAAGCATGTTTGTTTCTACACCTTTGTCTGGAAGCACCGCTGTTCCTTCCTGAGAAAAATCAGAGCGCTGGAAATGACTGGAGTGAGTGAAGCTCGGAGTCCACAGACAGTACAGTAATCATTTGCAGCGATCATATTTCAGGGGGCTTTGTCAGATGGCAGCACCCGCTCTGTGCTTTCAAAGCAGTTTTTCTTTGAAAATGAGCATGTTCTGCAGAAATATCAGCTTGAGACTTGTTATTTTTAACATTCATATTTAACTTGCATATTTTTTCTACTTATTTCCCTACGAATGAAGCCTGTGGAAACATTTCTCTTCCAATGGAAATGACAAAATCTCACCTATTTAGAGATCTTAAAGGAATAGTTCATCTAAAACTGAAAATTTACTCACCCTCAGGCCATCCAAGATGTAGATGAGTTTGTTTCTTCATCAGATTTAGAGAAATGTAGCATTGCATCAGTGTCTCAGCAATGGATGCTCTGCAGTGAATGGGTGCCGTCAGAATGAGAGTCCAAACAGCTGATAAAAACATCACAATAATCCACAAGTAATCTAAAGCTGTGTGTTTATAAGAAACAAATCCATTATTAAGATGTTTTTAACTTCAAAATGTTGCTTCTGGCTAAAATATGAGTCCATAATCCATAATAACGCTTCCTCCAGTGAGAAAGTTCACAAAGTTGCCACATATTTGTTTAGAGCTGTTTTGGCTTGTAAACGGTGCTTGATCTGTGCAGATTTTTCTCCTGATTCAGACCAGAACATTATTTCACTGGAGGAAGCGTTATTATGGATTATTACTGTTTTGAATTAACCTTTATTTTTATATTTTCAATTTTCTTTTTTATTTCTTCTGGTTTGATACCGCCCCCCCCCCCCCCCCCCCCAATGTGCTTTTGTCATTAGTTAAATTTATTTTTATTTCCATTTTAGTTTTAGTAATTTACTTAACTTGAATTTATTTATTTCAGTTAGTTAGCAAGACAGCATTTCTATTTTTTTTTTTTTTAGTTTGAGAAACTTTTTTCGAAAATTCAGATTTTTTTTAAAAATTTTATTAACATTTTATATTTTATTTTTGTTTTTACTTCATCATATTTCATTTATTTTTATTCCAGGTTTAGTTTTGATCATTGTAGTACCTCAGATTAAACATACTTATTTCAGTCAGCTTTTCTAATTTTAATTAATTTCATTTAAGTATTTTAAGTTTAAGTTCTTCGCATAATATTTATATTTTATGTTATTTAAGATATATTTTAATTAATGAAAATGGTTTTATTGTAACAATAACAGTCATTTCCTGAAGCTAAAATCCCATTCACAGTCTCCATAAAGAATAGTATAATATGGATTATGGTTTTATAGTAAAAACGTCTTAATGATGGATTTGTTTTGAGCTTTTATCTTCTCAAGACATTAACTGAAGGACTGGAGTGGTGTGGATTATTGTGATGTTTTTATCAGCTGTTTGGACTCTCATTCTGACGGCACCCATTCACTGCAGAGCATCCATTGCTGAACAAGTGATGCAATGCTACATTTCTACAAATCTGATGAAGAAAGAAACTCATTCACATCTTGGATAGTCTGAGAGTGAGCACATTTTAATTTTTGGGTGAACTGTTCCTTTAACTGAAGTCAGACTTTCTCCTCAAAGACAAAATAGTTTATAGAGATCTCAATGTTAAACTGTGTTCAAATATGAAATAAGATCTCATACGAGACACTAATATAACTAAGCACCTTTCATTTTACTGTGAATGTGTTCGTCTCTGAGATATCATTTGTTTTTTACTCTTAATTGATCCCGTTTTGAAATTTCTCTAATGCCTGCTAACAATAGGAGCTCTGCTCAACATTTTCCCCACCTTTCTATGGCTCTTCACACCTGAACATGTATTGCATAAATGTTTTAGTGGTTCGGATAAAAGCCTCTATTTTTGTGCAGGCCGAGGCTTTTTTGAAATGCAACTGAAAACTCTGTGGCCTAAAAAACTTAAAAGGTGCTGTAAGTGATGTTCGCCGGTCCATTCAGAGTCATGTGGGATTTTCCTACTTGATATCTTCTGCTTCATATTATAATGGAGTTTCTTTGCTCAATGTTCTGAAGATGACGTACTGTAAAGGGAAAAAATGGCAACTCTAGTGTTAGCTTAACAATTGTCAACGACGTCTCCTGAGGGTAAATGATGCTAGAATTTCTTCTACATGTGTATTATTATGAACAGTCAGGATAGTTTACAGAGTTTTGCACATCTATGAATGTTGCTAAACCGGTTTAATCATCATGTGTTGTAGAAACCTCGACTTGGTAATGTTAATAGTTGACCCAAAAATGAAAATTTACTGAAAATGTGCTCACCCTCAGGTCATCCAAGATGTAGATGAGTTTGTTTCTTCATCAGGTTTGGAGAAATGTAGCATTGCATCAGTGTCTCAGCAATGGATGCTCTGCAGTGAATGGGTGCCGTCAGAATGAGAGTCCAAACAGCTGATAGAAACATCACAATAATCCACACCACTCCAGTCCATCAGTTAACATCTGGAGAAGACAAAAGAAGCAAATCCATCTTAAGATGTTTTTAACTTTAAACCTTTGCTTCCAGCTAAAGTATGAGCCCATAATCCATGATGTAAAATTCTTTATGGAGTCTGTTAATGGGATTTTAGCTTCAGGAAATGACTGTTGTGCTCTAATTGGTGATGTTATTGTTACCCAAAATTATTTCTGTTAATTAAAATAAAGCTGAAATGAAATAAAATAAAATATTATATGAATAACTTAAAAAAATTAAATGAATACTATAGATGCTAACTAAATGTTTAATTTGAACTAAAACTAAAAATGAAATGAAAAAAAAAGATTAAATGAAAAGAAAATATTAATATTAATACAATACAAAAGTAACTTAATTTTTTAAACAAAAAAAAAAAAAATGACTGAAACCAAACTAGAAATAAAAATAAATTTAAGCTAAAAAATTAAAATGGCCAAAATTGGGAGGGAAATGAAAACTGAAAATAAAGGTTATTATCCATAATGAGTAATAGTAATAATCCATAATAACGCTTCCTTCAGTGAAGAAGTGTTCTGGTGTGAATCAGGAGAGAAATCTGCAGATCAAGCACCGTTTACAAGACAAAACAGCTCTAAACAAATATGTGGCTGGTTTACAGCGGATTAACTTTTTCACTGGAGGAAGCGTTATTATGGATTATGGACTTGTATTTTAGCATATTTTAGTTTAAAGTTAAAATGTGTTAATGCTGGATTTGTTTCAGCTTTTGTCTTCTCAAGATGTTAACTGCTGGACTGGAGTGGTGTGGATTATTGTGATGTTTTTATCAGCTGTTTGGACTCTCATTCTGACGGCACCCATTCACTGCAGAGCATCCATTGCTGAGACACTGATGCAATGACACATCTCTCCAAATCTGACGAAGAAACAAACTCGTCTACATCTTGGATGATCTGAGGATGAGCACATTTTCAGCAATTTTGAATTTTTGAGGGAACTTTTTCTTTAATGTTGATGCAAACACTTCAAACTGCTCTTTTCAGTTTTTAGGTTAAATTAGAATCATCTTGGTGTTTTGCAGAGTGCAAAATCTTGCATCGTATGATTCACCGCTCATGATTAATTCTGCATGCATACTTCTAAATAAGCACACCCACATGCACAAACATGCAGGACAAAAAGGCCTGATTATGTCAAATCCATAATTTAATACTTGGTTTAATTGTTGCACTATTGCTCAACTTGAAATGACTGCATCGCTGCAATATTCATCATTGTTTCACAGTAACCTCGTGCATAATCTGCTAGGTTTTTCCAATTGCCCAAAATGAAGAATAGGATTGCTTTTCATTTGCTATTCGGGTTAAAATCCCAAAGATAAACAGAGATGAATAATCTGAGAAAATGTATCGGGGATTAAATGTCATATAAATCGGTGCTCTGGCAGAGAATATGATTTCCATCTCTCTGATCGTCTATTTTTAGCGTTGTGCACATTACACATGCTCTCTTTGGTCTCTTGTCATCGTTTGAACTCACTGACCTCATTTCCTAACCTTACAAATGAAACTCTCAAATGTCATATTTTACATGCATTTGCTGTTTTATTTACTGGCCAGAACGATGAATCATCTGATATTTGAATTAAATATTTGTTAAGGAAAAATGGTTTCTATTTTCTGTATTGTTTCTAGGTCACTAAACAATTAAATAAATTAGTGCCATGTTGTGAGCATGTGAATGTCTTTGTGCAGACGGTCAGACTTTCTTTTCCAGCCTGATCTTAAATTAAAAACAGTGCTGCTGTCAAATCAGTGTTGTTTTAGCAGCATTTATATACTATTATAGCTTTTGTTAATATTTTTAATTAGATTTTTTACATTTTCTTTTTTCATTTAAATTCTAGTTAGTTTTAGTAATTTTGTTGAGTTCTTGTCTTTTTTATTTGTTTTTTTATGTCTATAGTTTTTGTTGTTTTTAGTTTCATTTATTTTAGTATTTATACTAAATGAAAATGCCAAATGCTAGTAAAAACAAGCAAGTTTTTAAATTTGTATTTTATTTCAGTAATGTTTTCAGTCATTTCATATAATTAAAATATGTTTTATATATATTATATAATATTTTTTTAGAATTTTTTCTTTTTTTAATTGTCTGTATAATTTTTAAGTTTTAGTTATTTTAGTACTTCACATAAAACAAAAATGAGAAATGTTACCTTGGCAACTATATGAAAAAAACGTTTGAGGGTTTTAAATTTTTATTTCAGTTGATTTATTGTTTTAATTCTTATTTTTATATTTTCGGTTTTCATTTTAATGTTAAAGTTTTAGTAATTTAGTTGTTTTCATAACGTTTATTAGTTTTTTTAAATTATGTATGCATAGTTTGTTTTATTTTTATTTTAGTACTTTAATAAAAGGAGAAATTTTGCCTTCACAGCCAGCTGAAATAAAATGTTTTTTTTTATTTAATTTATTTTTTAATCTTATTTCAGTTAGTGTATTTCTTATTCTAAATAATGAGTCTTTTTTACAGTTTTTGTAAATTTGTTAGATTGTAGATTTATTTATTATTTATACGTTTTAATTTTAAGTTGTTGTTTTCTTTATTAGATTTTTCAAAATTTTATTAGGTTTTTTTTTTATTTTATGTCTATGTTTTTTAAGTTTTAGTTATTTTAGTACGTTTACTAAACAAATGAGAAATGCTGCTTTGGCAGCTAGCTGAAATAAGTTTTTTAAATATTTTATTGCAGTTAATATTAATGTTTTTTTTTTTTTTGTAAGTAATTTAAAATATTTTATATAGTTTTAGTTTTAGGTAATGTTAATAACCCTGCATTAAAGCCATTTCATGCTCACTTTCCCTCATAATATCACTGTAGCTGTAACATTTTGTATTAAACTGCAAAATAAAAGCATTTTCACTCATGGTCTCAGACGTTTGGTCTCCAGTGCTCATGTTAAGCAGAAACACAAGCAGAAATGAGGTTGGAGCTCATCAAACGGGCTTGATCTGCTTTTTTTAATACCAAATCCGTGGCAGGCGCTTTCCTCCCTCCCCCATGACGAGCGTTAGCGCTCAGGCCCGCGGTCACAACATGTTTGACATGCTTAACGACAGACCAGAGCATCAGTGCATGAGCCGCGCTTCAGACGCCGCAGCAGAAAACTCCAGCTTCTTCAAACTCAAATATGGAAGTAGGATATTTGGTAGATGATTTAGTTTTGCTGTTTTTCCTCAGTGAGTTAAACTGTGCTGATATGATATGAACTGGCATTTTTTTCTGCTGTTGTTGTTTTCCGCAGCACATGTTGGATTCCAACCTCAGCAATCTGATCAAGAGGAACAGCGAGCTGGAGAACCTGATGGCCAAGCTGATCCAGACCTGTCAACATGTGGAGGTACAGCAAGCGCTGCTCTCATGATTAGATCCACTTAAATACGTTCATTATATTCACTTTAGCGGTTCTTTTACTTATCACAAAATGCAAACATTTTTGATTTTATTTGTCACTTGTAAGCTGGAAAACATGTTTTTGTAACAGTAATTCATTCAAACTTTAATAAAAGTTATAATTTGTTGCGTTTAAAAAATTTGAATTTTTTTCAATTTCAGTAAATGTTTATCTTATTTCAATTAATGAAAAAAATGTTTTTTATAGTTGCTGTTTTAAATGCTATTTTTAGATTTTCAGTTTTAATTTTAATTTTAAAGTTTTAATAATACATTTTTTTGTTTTTTAAATTTTAAATATTTTTTATTATTTTATTTATTTATTTATTTATTTTTCTATATATTTTTAGTTATTTTGTTATTTCAAATAAATGGAAATGAAAAATGTTCCGCCATGATAGATTGGTCATGTAATTAAACAGCAGCAATGTTATACTTTTTGCAGTAACTAGTAGTGTAACTAATTACTAATAAGGTTTCAGTAATAATATTACAGTTACCATCCGTAAAACAGCTTATTACTTAGTTACTTTTGATGCTGATTTAAAATCTAACAATCAAATAATTCCTAGATTCGTTTTCATAATTTTCACGACATTTAGCAGATATTGAAATATTGCATTATATTGATTTTGTCAGTTTTGTATTACTTTACTCTGGAATTGCATCCCTCTGATCAGCATGTGGTACATTATATTACTATAATAAAACATCTTTTTGGAAAATTAATCGTTCTAGAAGAACTTCAGTGGGGCGTGAAGAAGTAATGTAACTAATTACAGAAAGTAATAAGTAAAGTAACAATATTACTTTTGAAAGGAGTAACTAGTAATGAGTAATATATTACATTCTTTGAGTAACAGCCCGACGCTGTCGATAGCAGACGCAAGTTTACTACGGGCCGCCACGATCCTCACAATCTGCGCTTTCATTTTCATTTTTATTCATAATAAGCACCTCTCCGAGACCTGACGACTCACTCACTGTTTCTGTCTTTGTTCAGTCGTGCACTTTATTGTATTTAAACCTCCTCACCTGTACATTTAAAGGTAATCCCTAATTGAGATTTAAATCGGAGTTTAAAGTTATGAAGCAACAGGATTAAAGTTAATCTATCTTAAATATAAAATAAATCCAGGATCAAACTGATGGTTTAAATGTAAACCTGCTTATTTTTAAACGAGGTTTAAAGTTTGGTGCAACAGAATTATCAGATAAACCTTGATTTAATCTAGATTTAAGATTAATCCTTGTTGGTGAAGCCCACCCTTGATGTTTATCTTATTTCAAGTAATGGCTTTTTTTTTTACTTTTTTTTTTATAGTTTTAGATTTTATTTTATATTTCCAGTTTTCATTTCCATTTTAGTTACTGTTTTAGTAATGCTGTTTTCGTAATTTTATTAGTTTTTTTTTTTATGCGATGGTTTAAGTTTGCTAAAATAAATAGCTAAAATAAAATCAGTTTAGTTGTATTTTAAAGAAATTAAGCCTATTTTAGGACCATTATGATTTTTTTTTTTTGCGTTATTTTGACATAATTAGTCAGTTTATAAAGTAAATCATTGAAGTAAGTTACATTTTTTTGTAAAAAAACAGACCACTGTTATTCTGCTTTTATTATACAGCTATTTTGATTATTGGTAATAATAAATATGACTTTTTGTAAAATATTGATGTATTTTATTATATCACTGTTGTTTTTGTTTTATAAAACCACATGTAACCTGATGTAACATGTTTTTAGGCATGCAGTGTCACACTACCGGCCTCCAAATGATTCATTTTGGTTGCTTTGTTTGATTTATTTATTTTTAATTTCAGCACAATGCGGCTCATCAGGAGAGCAAACTGGCAGAAGAGTGCGACACACTGATAAACATCGTACAGCAGAGGAGACAAATCATCGGCACTAAGATCAAAGAAGGAAAGGTAATTGAGCAATAACGCATTAAATTGATCAGAAGTGACAGTAAAGACATTACAAAAGATTTCTGTTTCAAATAAATGCTGTTCTTTTGAACTTTCTATTCTTCTGTGAATCCTGAAAATAAAATGTATCAGTTTCCCCAAAAATATTGTGCAGCACAACTGTTTTCAACATTGATAATAATCAGAAATGTTTGTTGAGCAGTGATTTCTGAAGATCATGTGACTCAAGACTGGAGTAATGAAGCTTTGATCACAGAAATAAATTACATTTGAACAGATATTGACATAGAAAACAGCTGTTTTAAATTATTAGAATATTTCACAATTTACATGAAATCAAAAAAAAATCTTATTGTGCACGCTTCATCGGTTATTCCACAAAAACAAAGATTGCATTTGTAATATTTTATCAAAACTTTGTTTTGTTTGTCATCATCATGATGTCAGTGCCCACTTTCATGATTGCTGATGGATAAAATAACATTTATTTCACTCAGAAATACTTTTCACATTATGCAACTAAAATGATTTGCTAAAGTGATTTCAGGTTGACTTTAATGGCGAGTTCTTAAATGGAGGAGAGAAAAAACCCCCGAAAGTCTCGGAGAATTTCTCTCAGAGGAAACTCTGTTTCCTTCCTCACCGCATGTGAATGTCAAAGGCCGCTTATGTATTACCAAAGCCAGAGGATTCGCTTCTCAGACCTTCTGATATTTCAGTTTGAACTGAGTTTTTCTTTTTTTTCTTTTTTTCGGAGCCCACTGGTCTTGTTTTAATCAGAAGCTCAGTTCATTTTGATCCATTTCACAGAAAACAAGACTTCATATCTAATGTCATTTTGTTTCTCAAGTAAATTTCTCAACATTTGCACTGGAAAATAAGAAAATAAGAGGAAGATATTCATTTTTTGCATTGTAATCAAAACAATACAATAAAAATTATTCCCATATTTCCTAACAGTTGGGAGCAGAGCTATTTGAAAACGTGTTTTTTATACTTTTATTTATATATTTTCAGTATTCAGTTTAATTTTAGTTAAAGTCTTAGTAATTTATATTGCATGATTTTTATTATTGTTTTTTAATGATGTCCATGTAGTTTTTAGGTTTTAGTGGCTGAAATTTAAAAAAAAGTTTATTTTTAGCATTTTATTTTATTTCAGTTAATTCAATTCATCTTATGTAGTTTAAGAGTTTATTTTAATTTTCAGTTTTCATTAATCATAGTTTAAATTTTCGTCTTTCTTCGTAAACATTTAAACATTTCGAGACCATATTGTGTTCCCTTAAATTTATTCCTTAAATTTTCTTTGTGGTCTTAAAAAGGTCTTAAAGAAGTCTTGAAGCTACCTTCATCAAACCTGCAGAAACCCTGTTTTATATCTGATGACAAAATGGATAATCTTCTGACTTTATTCATAGTGACTTGGTGGGAACAAGAACAGGAAAGTTTATGAAGACAAACTACTGATGCTGGTTTGGCAGAGCTGGCCTGTTTTCGTCCTCATAACGCGTGTTTGTCTGTTTCTAGGTGGTTCGCTTGAGAAAGCTAGCGCAACAGATCGCTAACTGCAAGCAGTTCGTGGAGAGATCGTCCTCGCTCATCACTCAAGCCGATCTGGTTCTGAAAGAGACGGATCACGCTCGATTCCTGCAGACCGCAAAGAGCATCTCAGAGCGGTGAGCAAACTTCACATGCAAAGGCCGTAATGTCAGTCTGGAGCCAAACTACAGAAAAAAACTAGTGCAATAGTACTTTTAAATCTAAAAATTAACATAAAGTTATACATCAAACCTTTGCTATCTTAGCATGTCTTAACCAGTGTTGGGGAAAGTCACTTTTAAAAGTAATGCATTACAATATTACGATACTCTCTAAAAAAAAGTAACTAATTACATTACTTAGTTACTTTTTATTGAAAGTAATGTTATGTTACTTTTGAGTTACTTTTTAAATCTGGGCAGGGCATTGCTTAATAAAATGGAATTCAATACAAATTCTATTTGTCTTATTTAACATATTTAATTATGGCAGGTTTGAATAATATTCCGAGTCTGCATTTGACTGTTTTTATTCATTTTGAGGAACACTGAATGTGTTTTTGTGCAGGTGAGATGAGTAAATGCATGCTCATATTTAGTCTAGAGCTACAGTAACATCATGTTCACACAACGCTCTGCACTTATTCCTGATTTTTCTCAACATGGCAACACAAGAGCTGTCAGTCAAGACATGAGAAACACAGTAACTAGTGTTACTTGTTTGAAAAAGTAACTCCGATATTTCCTTCTAAATTAAAAAGTAATGCATTACTTTACTAGTTACTTAAAAAAGTAATCTGATTACGCAACTTGCATTATTTGCAATGCTGGGCTTAACCTATTTCATGTTTAAAACATAATTACAGGGTCTCGATGGCGACTGCGTCCTCACAGATCCTGATCCCAGAGATCAACCTGAACGACACGTTCGACGCGTTCGCACTGGACTTCTCCAGAGAGAAGAAGATGCTGGAGGGTCTGGATTACCTTACAGGTCAGTTCTCCGCTTCAGATCCGTGCAGAACGCCGATTGGATACACTTTGCAGCAGGCAGCTAGATGTCGCTTTAAAGCTTAAACAGAACTATTTCAGTCATGCTTTTTAATGTTTTAGAAAGAAGTCTCTTCTGTTCACCGGGGCTGCTTTTATTTGATCAAAAATGCAGTAAAAATTGTGAAATATTATTAGAATTTAAAATAACTGTTTTCTATGTGAATATATTTTAAAATGTAATTTATTGCAGTGATCAAAGCTGAATTTTCAGCATCATTACTCCAGTCTTCAGTGATCCTTCAGAAACCATTCTAGTATGCTCAAGAAACCTTTCTGATTATTATCAATGTTGAAAACAGTTCTGCTGTCCAATATTTTTGTGGAAACTGTGATACACTAACATTCAAAAGTTTGGGGTCAGCAAATAAATTAGTTTTATTCATCAAAGATGCATTAAATTGATTAAAAATGGCAGTAAAGCCATGTATAATGCTATAAAAGATTTCAAATATATGCTGTTATTTTGAACTTTCTATTCATCTGTGAATCCTGAAAAATAAAAACGTATCAGTTTCTGCAAAAAAAAAAACTAAACAAAAACATTTTAACATAGATTCACATAGAAAACAGCTATTTTAAATTGTAATAATATTTCACACATTTTACTGTATTTTGATCAAATAAATGCAGCCTTTCTGAGCAGAAGACACTTGTTTAAAAATATTTCAAAATCGTAATTATTCCAAACCTTTGCCGACTACTGTATAACAGTTATTTATTTATCTTCTGCCTGGTTGGATGAAAATAAGTAATAAAAATGCAATTAAAACGATGACTGCAAGCAGTACTTATTAAATTATTCAAAAGCTGAATTAGTCACTCTTTCACACTTTGAGTGAACTTCAACAGCTTACAATGCATGAATTTTTCAATGCAAATCAATGCTTTAAACATCTCCGATACCCTTAGAATAAGGCAATACAGTTTCTTTTAAGCAGGACCAAGCATTTTAAGATACAGCCAGGCGTCCAATTCTTGCTCCAACACTGCGACTTCATAGACTGTAACTCTGTAACTTCATGAAGTCACATTTATATAAGTCTATATGGAGTTCATCTGAGTAGCGATGTTGTGAATGTATTGAGGGCGATCTCCTTGTCAGAGAGTCACGTGTGAAGCAGATGAAGTAGATGTCAGTGTTTCAGAGCAGAAGGGACTGAAGTCAGAGCTCCTGGTGAAGCAAATATGTTTTTCTGGTTTTTATCTCTGCGAGGTCCTTCATTCTGCGTCGCGGCAGACGGCCGGCTTGAGGGAGTCATCAAACACACAGTCTGCTTTATTTCTCTGCCAACTGCTCACTGTTGCTGCACAAAATCACTTCATGCTAATAATAGTAACGTCATCCACATTTTTGCCATATGTTTGATCTTTAAGGCACACAACATTTCATGCAAAAACAAGAACATAAAGGATTCTAGCTATTTAAGCTCTATTTTATGTTGAGTGAACAGTAAACATTGAATATTTGCATTATAATATATATTATTTATTAGTTGTTTATGATTTAGTTGCTTTGCATAGTTTTTCTTTAGTAAAATATATTATATTACTATATATTAGTAACTTTATATATTATCTTTCCTCTTTTTTTTTTTTCTCAGGATTATGTATCTTAAAAAATGATTAAATTAATTAATTATATACCAAATAATATCTAAAAATAAATACTACTGAGATATATGTATGTATAGTTTTTATTAGTTTTAGGTATTTCAAGCTAAACTAAATTTAAAGGAGAAATATTATTAAAAAAAAAAAACAATTTTATTTTATTTCAGTTTACATTTATAATATATCAAGAAATGAAAATATTTTTTTATGGTTTTATTTTCAGGTTCAGTTTTACATTTCATTTAATCTATAATCATTAATTAATAAAATTTTTATTCATTCGTTCGTTCATTAATTCTTCTATTTTGCTCAGAATAATGCATTTATTAATGGAAGAGGCTGTGTTTTATTGTATTTTTGCATTTTATACAGTAAAAGGAAAAAAATTCATAATGCAAAACAAACACAGGTTCTCAGTGTCGCTGCGAGGGCGAACGTGTGAGAATCATTAACATAAACTGTCATCTTCTACAGCACATTTTCCATTTTTGGGTCAGACGCTGTCATGGTGCAACAGTTTGAAGATCATTTCTTGCTCATGAAGTGAGATCTTAGAAACAATTACTGTAGCTAGTAATGACATCCAGTTTAATGGCACAGACATTTGTTTATTTCCACCACATTACATGTTGCAGTAAGTATGCACAACACTTGCACATTTGCTATGCATTAGCTTTGGCGTCTGCGTGCGGAAAGAGTGTTTCTGGCCTCTTGCCTGCAGTATTTGAGTATATACTGCATGTGTGTGACCTGAATGTTTTGTTTTCTGTCACAGCTCCGAATGCTCCCACTATCCGCGAGGAGCTTTGCACGGCGTCTTACGACACCATCACCGTTCACTGGACATCAGAAGATGAGTTCAGCGTGGTTTCGTACGAGCTGCAGTACACCATCTCCACCGGCCAGACTAACGTCGTCAGTAAGTGAACGAGCCAAACTCGCTCCAGATGACGTCTGTACAATACAAACAGACCACATCCATGCCTACTGATGAAATATTTGTCTAATATTTTCATCTAATATTATTTATTTCAATTTATTATATTTCTCTTTCTTTTCTTTTATTTCAGCTTTATTTCAATTAATTAATTCAATTAATTTTGAATAGTTTTAGTATGATTTTTTTTTTCTTCACGATTAGTGACTTTGACCTCATAGTAACATCATTTAGGGTTGTATGGATGGATAAATAAATATCAGTGCTGTCAAACGATTAATTGCATCCAAAATAATTTTTTTTTTTTTTTTTAAGATTTTTTTTTTTTTATTTATAATATTTCTCCTTTAAATTTTATTTAACTTGATGTACTAAAATACCTAAAACTGTAATATAAATTAATAAAAAAAAAAAATATATATATATGTGTATATATATATATATATATATATATATGTATATGTATGTGTGTGTGTGTGTGTGTGTGTATATATATATATATATATATATATATATATATATATATATATAATATAAAATTTCAGCTTTATTTCAGTTAATTTTTTTAGTTTTAGTATGATATTTTTCTTCTTGTTTAGTGACTTTGACCTCATAGTAACATCATTTAGTGTTTTATGGATAGATGAATAAATATGTAGCTGTTATTTGTTTTTAATTCAGTGTTAGTTTTATAAATTTTGGAACTGAAATAACTGAAAACATATTTCAGTTCAGTTAGCTGCTATGACAACATGTTTTTAAAGTTTAGGTTTTTCATCAAATATCTGTATTTTATTTTTATTTCAGTTAATTATTTAAATTGATTTTTAATAATATTAGTAGGTTTTTGTCTTTATGCTTGACTTTGACCTAAAATTATTTAGGATTTCATGGATGGATGAATGAATGAATATTTAACCTTTATTTATTTTTATTTCATTTTTAGTTTGATTTAATTTATTAATTTTAGTACTTAAACTGAGAACATATATTTCAGTTCATGTTTTTTTCATCAAATATATATTATTATTATTATTATTATTATTATTATTATTATTATTATTTTTATTTTTTTTCAGCCTTATATCAACTTTATTTCAATCAATCAATTAATTTTTAATAGTTTTAGTAGTTTCTTTTTACGTTTAGTGACTTTGACATAGTAAAATTTACATTTAAAATTTTAACTTTTATTCCTTTTTTTTATTTCAGATTTGATTAACTTTAAACCTGAAATTAAAAAAATAAATAAATATATATAAAAAAATGAAATATGCTTTAAGTTGAAGTACTAGTTTGATTACCTTTAGCACTTCAACTTAAAGTATATTTCTTTTTTTATATAAAAAATATATAAAATAAAAAAATATATATAATTTTTTTTTCTAATTGAACATTATTATTTATTTTACTTCATTTTTTATTATTTTTTGTTTATAGCTTTATTTCAGTTTTATAGCATCTTCACCAGCCAGGCTAACGTCTTCAGTAAACAAACCGAGCCGAAACTCGCTCCAGATGACCGTCTGTCAAACACAGGCCGACCGTAACCGTGTGTAATGTCATTATGTGGAAAACGAGAAATCGAATCAACCCTCGCTGTGATTTTATTAGGAATCCAGCACTTTATAAAGCGCTGCAGGGGCCAGGATGGTATTACTACACAAAAGCAAACACAATCCAGCCAGAAATCCCTGAAAATGTGCGTTTGAGTTCAGTATGAGCGTAGATGTGTGGATTAGAGCAGATTATACTGCAGGACCGAGAGGAGATCAGACGCAGAGCGCTTTCAGAGTCAATCAGGTCACAGTGGACTTAAAGCACAATTCAGTGCTGGTGTCAGGCAGAGCCAAAGCACCAGAAAACACCGCTAACAAGTCATGCATTTCAATGCAATTATATCAGATCTTCAGATTGCAAGAATGAATGCCAAATCAACCACTTGTCGCATTATTTTACATTTTATTTGCAACTTTATTTGCATTATTTGCAATGTGCAACTTGATTTTTTTTTTTTTTTTCTTTTGCAGAAAAATTGTGAAAATAAAAGTTAAACTGAGGAGGGGATAGCAACATTAGCTAATCCAAATATGCAATTAACACAATACTGAATATAATATATATTATATATAATATTTGCTACTCATCATAATGTCTGATTTCACCAGCAGAGTTAAATTTAAATCTTTTAAATTATATTTCAAAACAGAAAAACTAACACAAAAAAAAGGTAGAAAATAATGTAAAAAATTGTCAAAATTCTCGCACCTACATCAAACACAATTCTGTATTTTCAGAATATTCAGTCATTTTGGTTTGCAAAAACTTAAAAAATCTTGTTTTGTTTTATTTTTCATCTTTATTTCAGTTAATTAATTCAGTTAATTTGGATGGCTTATTCATCCATCCAAACACGGTGGCCTGGCTGGATACATGAAGAATTAGCTTTTGTGTTTTTATTTGATTTAGTTTGATTAATTGTATTATTTAAAAACATATTTCAGTTCATGTTTTTTAAGTTTAAGTTTTTCAGCGGTTTTAATTATTTTATTTTACACCAGGATTTCGCAAGGCTTATCGGTCTGAAATGATTTTACTTTTCCAACTTGATTTTAGTACAATTTCTTTTAATGAATTAATTTTTTTTTACTAAAATGAATTCTTTAATATTTCTTTTCAAAAAATGGCACATGCCATCATTTTTAACAGCTGGATAAATACCGCTGTTGTACACATGGTCACGTGAGCTTTTCTTGTATAGACATATATTGCCCATCTCCAACAGAAATGTGCAGAATGTTTCAGAGGTTGTCTTAAATGTGCGTGACGTTTCAGGTCTGTGTAACTCGATGGACAGCTGGATGATCGTGCCCAACATTAAGCAGAATCACTACACGGTTCACGGCCTGCAGAGCGGCACCAAGTACATCTTCATCGTGAAGGCCATGAATCAGGCTGGAAGCCGCAGCAGCCCGCCGGCCAAACTCAAGACCAACAGTGAGCCTTTCTGTCACCAGATCAACGACAATACACTGGAATACAGCCAGAGCTATTTTAGAATTATTTATATCCTTTATAGGAATTCACTTTTCATTTTAGATGTTCAATTTTCATTTTTATATTCATTTATGTTTTCAGTTTTATTAATATTGTTATAGACATTTATTATTTTTATTAGTTTTTTTTAAAACTTATTTTTAATTTCCGTTTTATTTGTATTAATTTTAGTACTTCAAATTAAACATATTTAAATTCAATTATTTTTCATGGAAACATTTCTCATTTTCATTTTTTTAGGTTTTCGTCTAATATTTATTTGATTTTATTATTTGAGGTTCTTGTACTACATTTTATTTTATTTCAGATTCATTTCAATTAATTAATTTTTTTTATTATGTTTAGTGAATTTGAACTTTAATTTATTTTTTGTTTTAGTACTTCAACTTAAACATATTTCAATTCAACTAGTTGCCATGGAAACATTTCTCATTTTAATTTTTTTTTTTTTTTCCTTTTTAGGATTTTTATTTTATTTTATTTCAGCTTCTTAAGTTAGTTGCCATGGTAACATGTCTAATTTTCATTTAAAATTTGTAAGTTTAGATTTGTCATCTAATATTTCATTTAATTTCACTTCATTTATTTCAGCCTTATTTCAATTTATTAATTAAATTCAATTTTTAATAGTTTTAGTTTTTGTCTTTTATGTTCATGTCTTTGACCTTTATAGTAAATTTAGTAAGATATAGTAAGATTTTTTTAATATTTAGCTTTATTTATTTTTATTTTTATTTCAGTTTTAGTTTTATCAAGTTTAGTACTTCAACTTAAACATATTTCAGTTCAGTCAGTTGCCATGGCTAATATTTAATAATTTAATAATATTTTTCATCTAATATTTTTATTATTTATTTTATTTCAGCTTTATTTCAGTTAATTAATTAATTAGTTAATTTTTTTTAATAGTTTTATTAGTTTTTGTCTTTGTTTAGTGAGCTGTAGGAGTTCCTGCGTGGTCATCAGCTGTGAATCTCTGTGTGATTGTTTGTGAACGGCAGGTCAGCCGTTTAAGCTGGACCCAAAGTCGGCCCACAGGAAGCTGAAGGTGTCACATGACAATCTGACGGTGGAGCGGGACGAAGCCTCGTCGATGAAGAGCCACGCTCAGGACCGCTTCGGCAGCACGGGGAACTACGGCGTGACGGGGAACGTGTTCATCGACAGCGGCCGCCATTACTGGGAGGTTCTGATCGGAGGAAGCACATGGTAAACACACAAATCTTTGTAATACAAAACCATTCCATAAAATACATTTGCATAGTTTTCTTGTCTCATGACAAAACATCATCGTCACTAGATTTGAATATGACAGTATATTGGAATAGAACCAGTCTTATTTTAGCATTAATAATATTATATTATTATATGATTTATTACTAAACGATTAATAAAAGTTTTTGTTTACATACATACACAGTAACATATTTTTCTTAAAGGGGTCCTATTATGCTCTTTTACAAAGTCTTGATTTTGTTTTGGGGGTGTACTAGAACATCCTCTCATGCTTGGTGGTTCAAAAAACGCATTATTTTTCACATAATTTACATTATTATAACACCTCTCTCCCCAGCCTGACACAAACGGCTCAATTAGTTCTGGGTTTGCTGAAGGCCCCCCTTACGAAAAACGAAAGGTGTTGTGATTGGTTAGCTGTCCCAGTGCGTTGTGATTGGCGAACAGCTTAGATGGTGTTTCAGTGCCCCGCCCCTTGCCAAAGCAGCAAGTTCGTCAATATTGCTATATCAATTCAGACCCGAGAATATTGAACAAGAGGATCACACTGAACCATTGCACGCACGGATATGGCAAGACATATTAAAGTGATAACGTTATTGTTGTTGTTTTTTTGTGGTTAAATCACATTTTAGATAGGATGTCAACAACAGCTTAAAAATAACTGCATTTACTATGTAGCCTACAGATAAGTGCAACGGTAATATTATGTTTATTGTTAATATTAACATTTATAACATGAATTGCAGTGAAACTGTTATACAGTTGGACATATTTATACCATAGTCCCACAGACTTACACTATTTGTGGTGGCACATATATATATATATATATATATATATATATATATATATATATATATATATATATATATATATATATATATATATATATATATATATATATATATGCAAATTAATTCTCTGCCATTGGGTGTAGAGATCGAGGTTTCCCTGGTAACGCTGTACATAAAGCAGAGCTCCGCTCACAAACGCTGCTTTATTAGACATTGCATGCAAGATGCGGTCGGTTTCCTTCAGAAATACAGTGATATGAAAACACCCGATTGTGATTTTGAAAACGTGTAGTGCTCATGTTTATTCAATGAAGTCAAAGCCTTTTGGAAAATCTATTTGTGGCGGTCAGTTTTGATATCGTGGTGGGCGCCACAAATAAATCAATGTATGGGAAACACTGCAGTCTCATAATTGAAGTGTAAATTCTGCAGATTACATTGTTGTCCAGTATTGTACTGTCAGCAATTTCTAAAAACGTTTTCGTAATTGTAACATACATATTTACATACATAATTATTCTGGTGCATGTGTAATAACTTGCGAAAACTTGACGCTACAGCAGCACTACTTCTTCTTCTTTGTCGTCGTCTGGTCTGATGCACTCAACCAAGCGTTCTAACCTCGACCTCGTCCCTCCCCATCCGCCAACCAATCGAGTTTCAGTAGGCGAGATTTATTTTAATGATATTCTAATGGGCCGCTTTGTGATATCACAACACCCGGAAAACAATGCTGTAGTCCAAACGAGCCGTTAGTTGTAGAAAAGGGATTTTTAAAAAAAAATGAAATATCTCCCTTTGGAGTGGACTTTGAGATTTGTAACTTTGTAGATCTTTTTATGCCCAAACTACACACTGACTAAAATTCAAAAACTGAAAAAGCATAATAGGACTCCTTTAAATATATACATGCATTTGTATTTATATATACATAATAAATCTACACAGCACACACACAAATATTATGTAAACAAAAACTTTTATTTTGGGTGCGATTTAATCGTTTGACGGCAGTTTTAGGTTTGTAATTCTTTTTTTCATTTTTAGAAAATTGCTTTTGTCATTATTATTAGTTTTTGCTTTTTTATATACAGTGGATATAAGAAGTCTACACACCGCTGTTAAAATGCCAGGTTTCTGTGATGTAAAAAAAATTTTTGACCAAGATCAATAATTTCAGAACTTTTTCCACCTTTAATATAAACTATATCCTGTACAAAAAAAGCAAACTGAAATCTTTTAGGAAAGGTGGAGTAAAAATAAAAAACTAAAATAATGTGGTTGCATAAGTGTGCACACCCTTAAACTAATACGTTGTTTTGATTAGATTACACCACTCAGTCTTTTTGGGTATGAGTCTATCAGCATGGCACATCTTGACTTGGCAATATTTGCCCACTCTTCTTCGTGAAAACGCTCCAAATCCGTCAGATTGCGAGAGCATCTCCTGTGCACAGCCCTCTTCAGATCACCCCACAGATCTTCAGTCTGATTCAGGTCTGGGCCGTTCCAAAACCTCAGTCTTCTTCTGGTGAAGCCATTCTTTTGTTGATATGGATGTATGCTTTGGGTTGTTATCGTGCTGAAAGATGAAGTTCTTGTGATAAAGTCCTGAAGGTTTTGTGCCAATATTGACTGGTATTGTTCATAATTCCCTCCACCTTGACTAAGGCCCCAGTTCCAGCTGAAGAAAAACAGCCCCAAAGCGTGATGCTGCCGCCACCATGCTTCACTGTGGGTATGGTGTTCCTTTGGTGATGTGCAGTGTTGTTTTTGTGCCAAACATACCTTTTAGAATTCTGACCAAAAAGTTCAACCTTGGTTTCATCAGACCATAACACATTTTCCCACATGCTTTTGGGAGACTTAGAATGTGTTTTTGTCAAATCTAGCCGGGTTTGGATGTTTTTCTTGCCACCCTACCCCACAGCCCAGATATTTGAAGAATACGGGAGATTGTTGTCACATGTACTACACAGCCAGTACTTGCCAGAAATTCCTGCAGCTCCTTTAATGTTGCTGTAGGCCTCTTGGCAGCCTTCCTGACCAGTATTCTTCTCATCTTTTCATCAATTTTGGAGGGATGTCCAGTGCTTGGTAATATCACTGTCTGCGGACCATGGCTTTTGCTGTAAGATGCGACTAAGAAAATGTCAGGAAAACTAGAACAGTTAAACTTTATTTGGGTTTAACCAGAGGCACATTAAATGGTGGCAGGTGTGTACTGACTCCTATTTAACACGAGGTTGAATGTGATTGCTTAATTCTGAATACAGCCACATCCTTAGTTATAAGAGGGTGCGCACACTTATGCAACCATATCAGTTTAGTTTTTTATTTTTACTCCACCTTTCCTAAAAGATTTCAGTTTGTTTTTTTAATTGAGTTGTACAGGTTATAATTTACATTAAATATGAAAAAAAAGTCTGAAACAATTTATATTGGTCTCATTTTTTTCACAGAAATCTGGCATTTTAACAGCGGTGTGTAGACTTTTTATAGCCACTGTGTTTATATTTAGGTTTAAAATTATTTTACTTAAATTTTAGTTTTAGTGATTTTATTTATTAACATTTTAGGATTTATATTTTATTTTATTTCATCATATGTATTTATTTATTTTTTTAGTTTCAATGCGTTGCCAATGCGTTCAATGCGTTGCGTATTCGGACCGTAATTGTTTCTCATGTGGACGTCTGTAAAAATGAATTTACATGGGAACTCTATGATTAAAACTTCTGGATTTGGATGCCGATTTATTCACAGCGCAGAAGTGAATTTCTGCGCTGTGAATAAATAAGTCATTTATACTTCAATTTAAACTTATTTATTTCAGTCAGTTGCCAAAGCAGCATTTTTAAGTTTTTCATCTAATATTTGTGACCCTGGACCACAAAACCAGTCTTAAGTGTCAATTTTTGGAAACTGAGATTTATACATCATCTGAAAGCTTTTCATTGATGTATGGTTTGTTAAGATCGGCCAATATTTGACATTTTGTAAATTTCTTACCGTAAATATATCAACTTAATTTTTGATTAGTAATATGCATTGCTAAGAACTTCATTTGGACAACTTTAAAGGCGATTTTCTCAATATTTAGATTTTTTTTCACCCTCAGATTCCAGATTTTCAAATAGTTGTATCTCAGCCAAATATTGTCCAACAAACCATACATCAATGGAGAACTTATTTATTCAGCTTTCAGATGATGTATAAATCTCAATTTCGGAAAAATGACCCTTATGACTGGTTTTGTGGTCGAGGGTCAGATACAGTATATAAACCTCATGATGTAAAACATCTACTTGTGCTGATATAAACCTGAACATTTTTCAATAAATTTAAACTACATTTTTATACTAAGCAATCATTGACTATGAGTATCATAAATCACAGTGCATCAAAATACTGTTTGAACATTGATAATAATCAGAAATGTTTCTCAAGCAGCAAATCAGCATATTAGAATGATTTCTGAAGATCATGTGAGTAATGATGCTGAAAATACAGCTTTGATCACAGAAATAAATTACATTTTAACATATATTCTCATCAAAAACAGTTATTTTAAATCATAATAATATTTCAAAATTTTTACTGTACTTTTGATGGAATAAAAACAGCTTTGGTGAGCAGAAGAGACTCGAAATCATAAAAGACAAAATCGTAACAAACTTGTGAATGTAAATGTATTCTCTCTAATTCTTTCTAGGTTTGCTATCGGTATCGCCTACAAATCGGCTCCCAAGCATGGCTGGGTCGGTAAGGACTCGGCATCATGGGTATTGAGCCGCTGCAACACCTCGTGGGCCGTGCGTCACAACAGTAAAGAGTTTCCCATCGAGCCGTCTCCTCACATGCGGCGTCTGGGCGTCCTGCTCGACTACGACTCCGGCTCTCTGGCGTTTTACGATGCCGCTGGAACGCAGCACCTGTACACCTTCGACATCGCCTTCTCTCAGCCCATCTGTCCCGTCTTCAGCGTGTGGAACAAGTGCTTGACCGTCCTCACTGGGCTCCCCATCCCGGACCACTTAGAGATCAGCGACCCGCGCGACTGAACGCTCCTCCAGTACACCTGCTGTTCAGAGGAAGGGTTCTGACAAAAATCTAAATATTCTGAACATGTGCTCACCCTCGGGTCATCCAAGATCAGGATGAGTGTGTTTCTTCATCAGATTTCTAGAAATGTGTCGCTGCATCAGTGTCTCAGCAATGGATGCTCTGCAGTGAATGGGTGCCGTCAGAATGAGTCCAAACAGCTGATAAAAACATCACAATAATCCACACCACTCCAGTCCATCAGTTAATATCCTGAGAAGACAAAAGCTGCGTGTTTGTAAGAAACAAATCCAGCATTAAGACGTTGTTAACTAAAATATGAATCCGTAATCCATAATAACGCTTCCTCCAGTGGAAAAAGTCCATCTCCTGTTGTCTCTCACATCAAAATCCAGCCACATATTTGATACAGAGTTGTTTTGGTCTGTTTTGTCTTGTAAACGCTGCTTGATCTGCAGATTTCTCTCCCGATTCAAACCAGAACACTTTTTCACTGAAGGAAGCATTATTATGGATTATTACTATTTTGAACTAGCCTTTATTTTTATTTTTTTTTTTGGTTTTAATTTTTATATTTTAATTTTTAGTTTATTCTCCCTAATTTTAGTGATTCTCTAATGTGCTTGTGTAATTTTTATTGTTGTTTTTTATAATTAATATAAATATATTGCTTTTTTATCCAAAAAAATATATATATTTCATTTTAATACTTCAAATTAAATTTGTTTCAGTTAAAGGCATTTCTAATTTTAAGTTTAAAAAACTTTATTAATATCAATATTTAATTTTATTTAATCATATTTAATGTTTTTGTTTCAGTTTTATTCAAGTACTGTAAATTAAACACATTTCAGTCAGCATTTCCATTTTTTTTTTTTTTTTTTTTTAATTAGTTTAATACTTACATTTTATTTCAGCTTCATTTTAATTAACAAAAATGGTTTTAGGTAACAATAATATCACCAATTACATCACAACAATCATTTCCTGAAGTTAAAATCCCATTAACAGTATTCATAAAAAATGTTCTATTATGGATTATGGAGTCATATTTTAGCTGGAAGCAAGTTTGAAGTTAAAAATATCTTAGAGATGGATTTGTTTCGTGATATTTTTATCAGCTGTTTGGACTCTCATTCTGACGGCACCCATTCACTGCAGAGCATCCATTGCTGAGACACTGTTTCTTCATCAGGTTTGTAGAAATGTGTCTCTGCATCAAACTCAATTACATCTCAGATGACCTGATGGCGAGGACATATGCAGCAAATTAAAATTTCTGGCTGAACTATTTCAGCATATTTAAAAAAACAACAACAGCGATGTGTCCCTCCTGACCGCTTGTGAACATCAGGTGTAAACCAGGCTCTATAAACCTGCAGAACTGGACCAAAATTGTAGGAAAAGTCCATTTAGCAGATCGTATAGTGTACATCACTTCACCTACATTCCATAATTAAGCACCTTGAATCCTAATAGTTGACGATTATTTATGACTCTTCTGTCTCATGCACCTCGAGTCACTTTATTTACTCATCTTTAGGGTTTTTAGTATGACTTCAAGTCCTTATAAGATCTTGTACAAACACCAAAACCATCACCTGTAGTTACACGAAATCAACAGTCACATGATTTCCTGTCGTTCTTCCTCAGTATTACTATCAAACGCTCCTGTGCTCCGCTATTAGACCGGCGCTCTTCTTCACCTCCTGAAACATTTACTGTGTTCGGAATGGAGTACTAGCTTACTACATACTGAATACTGCGCAGTATACTTACTTTGAGTAGCTGGTGAATAATCAGCACATTAGAATGATTTCTGAAGATCATGTGACACTGAAGACTGGAGTAGCGATGCTGAAAATACAGCTGCGCATCACAGAAATAAATTACACTTTAACATAGATTCACATAGAAGATGGTTATTTTAAATTGTAAAAATATTTCACAATTTTACTGTATTTTTGATCAAATAAATGCAGCCTTGGTGAGCAGAAGAGACTTGATTATCTTAATTATTCCAATCGTTTGACCTGTAGTGTGTACTTGTAGATTTCAACAGTTTTTTTTCTATGCTCTCTAATTGTATTTTGGCAGGTCGTGCAGATTCTATTTTGCTAACAGAAAGTTTGCATAGTGTGCACGGTAAACTTACAGTATACTACAGAGATAGTATGAGTAGTACGGTAGTAGGCCATTCCGAACAGAGCCATATATTGTATGTGCACTTTTTCTAAGTATCTGACCTTTTACCCTGTAATTTTGCAAGAAAACTGTGACGTTTAATTAGATGAATTTAATTTTCAGGATGTTTTTGGTCTCCCTGCGCTGGCCTGCTCATCACGTGACATGGAAGGAGAAATGCCAAAGTATGGATATATCCTGAAATGAATTTTTTTAACTTTGATGAAATCAATCTGATTCTCAGGATGTTTTCATCGTCACACTGAGGTTTGGTTTGGTTCGACCGACCAAAAGCACAAAGGGATGTTAGTTAAAATAATGATTTCTGTCACAATCAGTTAAATGAATGGCTTTTGTTAGAAATATCTTGTATGTGTTGCAGATTGAGTAGCACCTACTGCACTTTATGCATGAGTTTGATTTGATTCACTGTTTAGATTAAAACTTCAAATTGATTATTGTTTTTTTTTTTTGCCCTTTTCTGGAAAATGCTTCTAAAACCTGTTTCAATGTACAGTGTTACAGTTATATTTTGTATTCAGAATATTGTTTTTTTTTTCTGAATTTAAAAAAATTGTGAATAATGTCCTGACCTGGAATAATAAAATTGCTTGCCCCATTTTCGTTGTGAATGCTTGCCTCTAAATATGATAAATACAATGATTCTATGAAATATTCAGATATTTGTAGTGTAGGTACAGTGGAAGATTAAAATATTAAAGAAGATCAAAGTTAAAAAATGAAATGCAGTTTAACGCTTTTACAGTAGCAGTTACAGAGTTAAATCAAAATTGTGTGTTTGTAATATTTATTATTATTCATTCTTAAAATAAAGTTACACAAAAATGACAAAATGTGTAAAATATATTCATCTAAATTATATGTATACACACACGCATAGAGAGAAACTGTGCTCTTTATATTAAGCAAGAGAAATAATGAATAAAATTAATAATGAATTGTTTGTGTGTGTGTGTGTATATATATATATATATATATATATATATATATATATATATATATATGGGTAGCTGACAAATAAAAATTGGACCGTGTCCTGTGGTGTGACATAGCATATATATATATATATATATATATATATATATATAAAAACCTTGACATACAAATAACATAAGAAAAATGCATCTTCATTCTTAGAGTTACAAATAGCATAATATCTTCAATGTTAGAAGGTTTTTGTTGTTGTTGTTGTTTTACATTTACGCATATACAACTACCCATATATATATATATATATATATGGGTATCAAAAGTGACGTATCAATATATATATATATATATATATACATACATACACACACAAATAAATTCGTTATTATTAATTATTCATACCTAAAATAAATAGCACAGTTAGACTCCGTAGATACTCATAAAACTCATACGTTTGAGTTTCTTTACAAAATGTCTCTATTTATTTTAGTTGTGTTTACATGTTTAATGTATGTAACGTTAAAAAATTGAACGCAGTCTGGTTGAGTTGGTTTTTTTATTATTTGTGTCGTGGAAGTGAGAGCGCTTCATTGATTGGTTGCCTGCTTCCTGACTCCGCCCAACCCGGAAGAAGCTTCCGCTTTGGTGACGTCGAATGTTGTTGGCCATGATGGCGTCGTCCGCAGAGCAGAGTCTCCTGGAGCTCACTGATAAGGAAACTCGGGAGAAGCTGTCACACTGGGACCGTCGCGGGGATCCGATGGCTCCGTTAACGGACAAACAGACGGACTCGATCCTCGAGATCCGCGCAGCCGCAGAAGTCACGCTTCTCCCAGCGGAGGTGAGAGCAGGGTAACTTAGCTAGTGTCAGCTAACAGCACAAACACACTCCTCTCATCGCTACACACTCGCTGTAGAGTGACACTTCTGCTCTGAAGTACACTCGGTCTGTGTCTGGCTGGTCAGGTCAGGTGAGGTGAGGTCAGTGGGTGTGTGGACGGGTGCCACGTATGTAGTCCATTCAGTATGCAAATGAGTCAGTTCAGCTAAACACGACAGACGAATTAATCATGTTTAACTTGCTAACGTTAGTTTAACCAGTTGTTTGCAAACTTTTTGGTCAGCAGAACCCCTGTGGCTTTCAAACTGGGGTCCTGGGAAAGTTTGGAGAAAAACAGTAAAAAATTGAAATAATTATAATAATAAGATTAAACTAACTAAATAAACTCGATTCAAATAAATGTATAATACAAAATTAAATAATAACTCTAACAGTGTGCAGTACTATATTAAGTTGAAAAAAGTAGCTAAATATTTTCCAAATACTTTACACACATTTGTAATATTAATTTTTCACAGTATGAATTAGCTCTTTACACATGAAAATATATCACTTCTTTTTACACGTAAGGTTTAAAAACACTTTAACTGAGGTATTAAGTAATGCTACTTCTGGGGTATGGGGGAAAGTTTACAGAAAAACTAAAAAAATTAAAGAAATGTTTAATTAATAAATAATTTAAAAAGACTAGATTAAACTTGCATTTACATTTAGGTATTTAGCAGATGCTTTTATCCAAAGCGTCTTACAAATGACGAGATGTACACACACACACACACATTATACACTCATATATTAATGAATGAATTAACAAAAAAAATGTAGGTCACATGATGCACTGCGGCTGAATGACTCTAAATAAATAAATAAATACATTTGATTTAAAATAATAAACAAATACTAGATATTTTCCAAATAATATTTTACAATTTTTTTCACAGTATAAATTATATATATATATTTTTAAAAATGCATAAATACAATTGATTAAAATAATAAATGAATAACAATTTTTTCAAAGTATAAATTAATTCCTTGCACTTGAAGGTATTGCAAAATATATCACCTTTTATGTTTTACGGTCGCGCAAGGATGATGATATTTGGAGATCTGCGGCATCTAAACAATTGAAAACACCTGATCTAAATGATTCGACAGATACTGAGTAAAAATCGATGTGTGTTTGCTTTTGAAATGCGCTATTCTCCTACTGCATTTTAATAATTCTCTGACTGGAACTTCATTTTGTCAAATATTTTGTTTGTGAAGTGTGCTTTAAAATAAATGTCACCTGGGTCATTCCGTGTCAAATCAGCCAAACTTCAAAAACGTCCCCGGCTCAAATTTTTAATTTTGCTAATATTTTTTCTGAAGAAAGATAAACATGTATAGTGATGAAAGCCAAAATATTAAATGTCATGGATGAATATTTACTGAGCAATCCACTATTTGTTGAGAGGAGTCAAAATGGCAATTTGAGATTCAGAGCCAAATTACAGGAGGTTAAAAATAACTTCAGAAAGATGGCAGCATCATAATGTTATTTTTACACAGAGATTGTTAAGTCTATTAGTAAAATGTGTTCACTTTAACAATCTTTGTTGCATTATGTGCCAATGGTGACCGTTCAAAAATGGGGAAACAGCACTTTTCAAGTTTTTTCCCCAAAGTTTGCATGCCTGTAACTCAAGGAGTATTAAAGATGTCCTTTTAGATATTGGTTCTTAACAAACTTTTCTCTTTTGGTATCTTAATTAATCATCATTCAGTGGCATTCAGACATTTGCATTGTTATCACTTTCTCACAAACTCAGTTTAGGGATCATTTGGTCCTTTGCACCCTTAATCATTGGTGTTTGGTGTTTTGAGAGGGAAGGAGATGGTGATGCTGCTCTGAATGTTTCCTCAGCTGCCCATCGAGGACATCTGCAGCCTGACGTCTCGCTCTCTGCGCTCCTCGTTCACGGCGACTCTGCCCGAGTCCACGGAGGAGGTGCTTCTGCAGGGCTTTCAGATGCTGGAGCTGGAGAACCAGCGGATCGAGACGGCTCAGCAGGTCAGACACAGACACAGCTGGACTCTGCTGCTTTTATTATCCTTTCGTGAGAAATAAAGTCCAGTTCCAAAGAAATAAATGCAGACATTCTGTTTTAAGTGAATGGCATCGCATACTCTAGTCTCTACTAACAAACTAATGTTCAAGTCACATTTATTTATTAATAAATTAATAATAATTATTAATGAATTAATTAATTTCTATAGTGTATTGTACAGTGCAGATTCACACTAGTTATAAACAGGAGATTAATTTAATCAAATATGAGACAAATTAAAGCAGCTCTACTTTTTAAACTAATAGATTACTAACATACTGTTCTTACATATTTCTGTAGTATGTATTATGTATACTGTGCACACACAGTATGTGGATTTTATGTATTTTTGCGACTCATTGCTTAACCAAACTTCCAAAAGTTTTGACATTTTACTAAAAATGAAAAAAAAAAAAAAAAGTTTTCATTTCTGGGATTATAGCGTCGTAGATGATGAAATTGTCAAATATCAGTGTAGCTGTCGTCGATCAAGGAATAATGCTGAGTTTGTTTCCTAGTGTTTAAAAAAAGCATTGTAGTGAAGTAAAATGATTTAGTATATCCGGGTTTTCATCCAAAGTTGCGAATTTAACTTATGCGCAAAATTGTAATATGGTATAAAACATTTGCGAACAAGCACCGTTTCCATCTAACGAGTCAAAGAGAACTAGATCGTCACTTCCTGGTAAGCTGGCACTAAATAGCCTATAGAAAACTAGGATAAGCTACTGAATATAATCATTTTGATATATGAAAAATTAATTGCGCCTCGGAGCGAGCAGACCTTTTTCACACAAGTCAAAAACCACCTCAAGCGAGCGTAAAAACTTTTTTGTGAATTAAGGGATTTTTATTCAAAATTTGGCTCGTTTCTCATGCGATACTTCAAACTGCGCATTAAAACAGGGTGATGGAAACCCAGCTTATTACACACTTTTAATGAACGAAAGTCTTCACAGACTCAGTAGTTTGTTTGTTTTTTGTATCTTATTCGAGGCATTAATGTTTGCCTATAAAAGCACCACTGGCTCTGCACCCCTTTACCTAAATTCATTACTTCAGAATTATGTGCAGACTTATGTTCTGCAAGTGAACGTCGCTTTATTGTTCATCCCAAAGAGGCACAAAATCACTTTCACAGACTTTTACATTAACTGTTCCCTCCTGGTGACCTGCCCGACTCAATCCCAGCAGCTGAGTCCTTAACCGGCTTCAAGAATCGGCTAAAAACACATCTCTCCCATCTTTACTTGACCCTCTAACTCTAGCACTCTCTATTATAATTCTATTATTTAAAAAATAAATAAATGCCCCTTTAAGGCTTGCATTCTATTCATTTACTAACTGCTTGTTTTCTTTAAAAAATAACACAAGCTTCTCTAATCGTTTTGTATTCTATCTATTTGTTTTCTTTTTATTTATTATATAATTAATTACCTAACCCTAACCCTAATTATGTAAAAAAAAAACTTGCTACGTGTACTGTGTTAAGCTAACTGAGACTTGTTATAGCACTTGCATATCATTGCTCTTTTGTTGATTTTGATTGCTTCCATTGTCCATATTTGTAAGTCGCTTTGAATAAAAGCATCTGCTAAGTGACTAAATGTAATGTAAATGTATCTATTGTGACAAGATGAATGATATCACTATCATCACATGACTAATGATGTCATCTGTCTGTCAGTTTTTCTCCTGGTTCTCGAAGCTGCAGGTTCAGATGGATCAGGATGAAGCTTCTAAGTACAGGTGTGTGTTCATGTCCATATGTGACCCTGGACCACAAAACCAGTCATAAGGTCAATTTTTTGAAATTGAGATTTATGCATCATCTGAAAGCTGAATAAAAAAATCTGGAATCTGAGGGTGCAAAAAAAATCAAAATACTTAGAAAATAGCCTTTAAATTTGTCCAAATTAAGTCCTTAGCAGTGCATATTACTAATCAAAAATTAAGTTTACATGAAACATGAACATCTTTACATTGCATGGGTCGAAATGACAGATTTTTCTTTTTGGATATTAAGTATTGTTGGCTATTGCTACAAATATACCTGTGCTGTTTCTGACTGGTGTTGTGCTCCAGGTTCACATCTGATTAAAGGAACACTCCACTTTTTTTGGAAATAGGCTCATTCTCCAACTCCCCCAGAGTTAATAAGTTGAGTTTTACCGTTTTTGAATCCATTCAGCCGATCTCCGGGTCTGGCGAGAGCACTTTTAGCATAGCTTAGCATAGATCATTAAATCCGATTAGACCAGTAGCATCGCGTTCAAAAATGACCAAAGAGTTTCGATATTTGTCCTATTTAAAACTTGACTCTTCTGTAGTTATATCGTGTACTAAGACCGGCGGAAAATGAAAAGTTGCGATTTTCTAGGCTGATATGATTAAGAACTATACTCTCATTCCGGCGTAATAATCAAGGAACTTTGCTGCCGTAACATGGCCGCAGCAGGCGCAGTGATATTACGCAGCGCCTGAAAGTAGTCCCCAGCTAGGTATCTAGTTATAATATAGCCGGGGACTACTTTCAGGCGCTGCGTAATATCACTGCACCTGCTGCCGCAGCAAAGTTCCTTGATTATTACGCCGGAATGAGAGTATAGTTCCTAGCCAAATCGGACTAGAAAATCGCAACTTTTCATTTTCCGCCGGTCTTAGTACACAATATAACTACAGAAGAGTCGAGTTTTAAATAGGAAAACTATCGAAACTCTTTGATCGTTTTTGAACGCGATGCTACTGGTCTAATAGGATTCAATGATCTATGCTAAGCTATGCTAAAAGTGCTATCGCCAGACCCGGAGATCGGCTGAATGGATTCAAAAACGGTAAAACTCAACTTATGAACTCTGAGGGAGTTGGAGAATGAGCCTATTTCCAAAAAAAGTGGAGTGTTCCTTTAAGCAATACTTGCATGGGAATATAATGTATGAGAATTTCTCATTGTGCATGCATCATTGTGAGTTTATTAAGGAGTTAAATTGTATCCTGTCAAATTTAGATGCGTTTAGATAAGTGTCCTTTTAAATGTACCAGCAAAAATGATTGTGAGCATTCTCATGCGTGTTTATAACGAAGGCATTATTGACCCAAAAGCTGATGTTTGCTCAGATGAATTGTGCTGTCCTCCGCAGGAAGACCCGGGATGTTCTGAACGGCTATCAGGATCAGTGCGACGCTATACTGAAGGACGTGAACGCTGCGCTGGAGCACCTGGACTCTCTGCAGAAGCAGTACCTCTTTGTGTCCACAAAAACAGGAACGCTTCACGAGGCCTGTGAACAACTGCTGAAGGAGCAGGTCTGATGTTCCCTCTCAACCACAGCCGTGCACGTTATATACTCTAGACTGCTCACTCAAGGTGACATTTATGTGATCGAAAATACTGTAAAATAGTGAAATATTATTACAATGTAAAATAACTGTCTACTATGTGAATATCTGTTAAACTGTAATTTATTTCTGTGATGCGCAACTGTATTTTCAGCATCATTACTCCAGTCTTCAGTGTCACATGATCTTCAGAAATCATTCTAATATACTGATTTGCTGCTTGAGAAACATTTCTGATTATTATCAATGTTGAAGACAGTTGTGCTGCACAATATTTTTATGGAAACCGTGATTCACTAACATTCAAAGGTTTGGGGAAAGTATTCAGTTTGGTCAAAAGTGACATTTCTAATGTTACAGTAGATTTCTATTTCAAATAAATGCTGTTCTTTTAATCTTTCTATTCATCTGTGAATCCTGTAAAATTAAATGTCTCGTGACACTGAAGACTGGAGTAATGATGCTGAAAATTCAGCTGCGCATCACAGAAATAAATTACATTTTAGCATATGTTCACAGAGAAAACAGTTACTTTAAATTCTAATAATATTTCACAATTTTTACTGTATAGTTGATCTAATAAATACACCCTCAGTGAGCAGAAGAGATTTATTTCAAAAACTTTCAGTAGAATAGAAACTTTATTGTCATTATAATAATATAACGAAATTGGTAGTGTATGTAATTAAAGGAGTGTTCTCGTGTACATTGATAAATGCTGTATATTTGTCTTCTGTGGACAGTCCGAGCTGGTGGATCTGGCTGAGAGCATCCAAGAGAAACTCTCGTATTTTAATGAACTGGAAAACATAAACACGGTAATGCTCTGCTGCTGTTTCCAGAATGTGTTGATCATGCATTTGTTGTGTTTTTATTAATCTGATGTATCCCTCCTGTAGAAACTGAACTCCTTGACTTTGTCAGTGAACAGCGAGGGATTCATCCCGATGCTTTCTAAACTAGACGACTGCATAGAATACGTCTCATCACATGTAAGCCAAACGCTTGCTGCAGTGTTGCAGTATTCTCCTCGTGTTCCAGTAGAATCTTTCACACATGCATTATCCTCATGTTTCTTTCTTTCAGCCAAATTTTAAAGACTACCCGGTCTATCTGACCAAGTTCAAGCAGTGTCTGTCCAGAGCCATGCTCCTCATCAAGAGCCACGCGGTCAGCACCCTGCACAACCTCACGGCTCAGCTCACCAAAAGGGTGCGTTTAATATAAGCTCAAGCCTGGCTGATGATTAGATCGCAGATGATTGTATCATTTCTGGTTTGTTTATTGAATGTGACCCGAGCAGGACCCGCTGGGCGCTCCGAACGCAGACAACGCCTTCACGCTCTACTATGTGAAGTTCAGAGCGGCGGCACCCAAAGTTCGGGTGAGACTTGTGTGCAAACACTCGTTTGACATCAGACCGCATTGTTTTATTTGGCTCTTCCATAATTCAATTTTTATCTTTGTGATTTTTTTTTTTTTTTTGTTTGTTTGTTTTTGTTTCAGAGGCTCATTGAACAAGTCGAACAGCGATCTGACAAAATCCCAGAGTGAGTGATGGAGAATGTTTTGATTTCATTTTTTTTAATAATTCTCCTTTCTATGCACATACACTCCAGATGTCTGAGACCATATTTATTTTTTATTTTTTATCATATAACAACGAAATTTAAAATCGCAGATGTTGTCTTGGCAACTAGCTAAAATAAAGTAGTTTTAATATTTTAATTAATTTTGAATATTTATTTTATTATTATTATTTTAATGGTTTTAATATTAGTTAACTATAATAACCCTGTTTTGGATCTTCTTGTTTCCAAACTTGTGATGAAACTAGAGTAAAGAAACTCATTTCAGATTAAACACAGTTCTTCACATACATATGAAAACTCTTTTCATTTACTGTTGTTTTATTCTGACCCGGAATTATTAAACATGTTTGACAGAATAATATTTATTTATTAGTTTATTTTTGTTTATTTATTTATTTTTCATTTTTATTTTATTTGTTATTAATTTGTTTTATTTTTTAATTATTTATTATTAATACATAAATTATTTTGTTCCTTTATAACATATGTATTTATTTTGTTTTAGTTTATTTTTGTATGTATTTTTTTATTTATTAAAGGTATACATTATATAGTATAAGTTCTATTTATGAAACTTTTTATTTTATTTTATTTATTTTAATTTATTTTATTTGTATACTTTTGAATTTATTTTAATTTTATATATTTTACTTCTATTTTATTTTTGTATTTATTTTTATGTTTGTTTATTCACTTATTGGTTTTAATTTGTCATGAATCAAACCGTGATGTCGTGTGTGTGTGTGTGTGTGTGTGTGTCAGGTATCAGCAGCTGCTGGATGAGATTCATCAGTGTTATCTGGACCAGAGGGAGGTTCTGCTCAGTCCCTGTATAAACTCCACCATCACAGATCTCACCAGCCAGAACAACAAGGATCACTGCGCTCTGGTGAGGGAGCCACGCTCTGCCGTACTTCCACACATCATGTGCTGATCATGTGACGTGTGTGTGTGTGTGTGTGTGTGTGTGTGTGTGTGTGTGTGTGTGTGTGTGTGTAGCTTTTCCAGTTATTTACAATGGATGATGGTGTTTAAATTAACACAAAAATGTCTTGTTTCTTATAATCTGTCCAGTGAATTTCAAAAAGGGGAGAAGTGTGTTTGTTTGATTGAACAATATACGACCTGGACATTTAAAAAAAAAAAAAAAAAAAAACCTACATAGAAACACAATCAGTTATTAATTTCTTTTTTGTTGTTGTCCCTAGCTTCATGTTTGTCAAAAGTTGTGAATGTTCTGAATGACCATTTTTGCTTTTGTTTTTTTGCATTGTTTTGACTGAAAGTCTTCTCCAGATGTCATGAACGCTCACACTGCGTTCGTCTGTAAGGTGCAGCTGATGATTGAAGTTGTTTTTGTTTCAGGTGCGCAGCGGCTGTGCGTTTATGGTCCACGTGTGTCAAGACGAGCACCAGCTTTACAACGAGTTCTTCTCCAAACCCACGTCCAAACTGGAGTGAGTAAAGAAACTCATTTCAGATTAAAGCAACACTTCACACAAACATAACTCTCCCATCATTTACTTTCATATTGTTCTGACCCGCAGTTATTTTCTAGACGGAATAATCTTTATTCATTTGTTTATTTCTTTATTTTTTTTTATTAATAAGTTGCATTTTTATTTTTAATTTTGTTTATTTTGTTATTTATTTTAAACATTTTATTTATTTGTTTGTCTTTATATTTATCTTTATTTTTATTTAATCAATTAATTTGTTTTAATTATCATAAATTATTGATTTATTCATTTTATTGTTCTTTTTAATTGTTTTACATTTTGTTTGATATTTATTTTAATTTGTACTTATATTTTTATTTATTGTTTGTTTTTTTGAGCCTCGCAGGTTAAATCACCATCTACTTTTGTTGCATGGAAAACAGAGGGTTTGGCATTCTGTGTATTTTATTATTTATTTTCCATTTTTCTATTTTCATTTTTGTCTGAACTATTAACCTCAGATTGTGACAAAATCAAGCTGTCTCTTTTTTCTTTTAAATATGTTGACATTATAATAACAATACTTGATCGTATGTTTTGTGACAGTGAGCTTCTGGAGAAACTCTGCTTGTCTCTGTATGACGTCTTGAGGCCTCTGATCATCCACGTGGTTCATCTGGAGACGCTGTCTGAGCTCTGCGGCATCCTGAAGAACGAGATGCTGGAGGATCACGTCCAAAACAACGGTAAACAAGCTTTCCTACCACAGCCGTCTGTTTATACAGTTAAAAACACTGTAGATATACAAGTCAAGTGAACTAGTTAGTGCAAAAGAAGCACTCAACCTGAATATTTCAGTGTCAGATTCATTTCTGTAATGATAAACTCTTATATTAATGACATGTGGCAGATGGAGTGCGATAAATGTCCCGAAAATAAGCTATATGAAACAAATCCTAGTGTAAGAATTTTTTTTTACTAATTTTATATCTAGGCATGACCAAGTCGTTTTACAAGGTGTCTTTAGGTCACACAAGACTGGATATTTATTAAAAGGTGAAGAACCACATCATGCCTTACTTGCCAAACAAAAATGACAGTGAAGCATATTTTATTAGATTGCACTGTTTTTAATGTAAATGGACAACGGTTTTATTCAGAGGTGTGTTTAACTGATTTATTTAAAAATGGATTTTAGAACTTTTGTCTAGTGTAGAATTGAAACGTCTTTAATAGCGTTTTGTTAGTTGTATACCTTGTGTAATTTAGTCTGAGATCTCCATGAACACAGCGTGGTGTTAGAGCTGGTGTGTGAGGTGTGATTGGTGGGTTTGTCTCAGTGGTCCAGCTGGGAGCGTTCGACGCCGTGGTGAAGCAGATGCTGGAGGACGTTCAGGAGCGTTTGGTCTACAGGACGCACATCTACATCCAGACGGACATCATCGGATACAAGCCTGCGCCCGGAGACCTGGCCTACCCCGACAAACTCCAGATGATGGAGGTCAGCTGACAGAGCACTGAACATCTGAACACTTCTGAGATGCTGTTAGTCCAGGAATGCTGCGGATAAATAAGTTACAGCCAATACAGCATTTCTCATTTTCTTTTAGTTTAACTTGATGCACTAAAGTCACAAAAACTTATTTATGTACGTATGTATGTAACACAACAAAACAAAATTGGAACTTGAACCAAAATGTATGTGGAAACTGTAATAGTGTCTCAGTTATACTAAAACAATATTGCCTGGAAAGCCGGCTGTTTCCTTTAGGAAATCCATCCAGCTTTGAATTATTATTATTATTATTATTATTATTATTATTATTATTATTATTGCACTTATTATTTATTTATTCATTGTAATTTAAAATTTACATTTTATTTTTTAATATTTTAATTTATTTAATTTAATTTTCTTCATATTTTTGTAGTTTTTTTTTTTAAATTACTTTTTTTTTAGTTTATAATTTTCATAAAAAAAATCAATAGTTTAATTTATTTATTTGTTTTTATTTTTAAGTGTATTTATTTTTATTTTGTAATATTTTTATTTTTTAATTTTTTTTTTTTTAAATGTATGTATTTTTTATTTTATTTTAAATTTTTAACATTTATTTCTGATTTTATGTGTTTTTTTTTTATTCATATTCACTTTTTCTTTTATTTTATCTATGTAAATGCAAATCTAGTCCGAGTTTTGGAGAGTGAATTCTGCTCTGTCTGTTGCAGAAAATCGCTCAGAGTCTGAAGGAGGAGCAGATGAAGTTGAGCTCGAACAGCTCTTTCTCTGACGTGCAGCTGGAGGAGTCTGATAATAAGAAGCTCATCAGCTCTGGTGTGTGTTTGTGGTGACACGGTTTGTGTAATCAGTAGCTGGTCGTGGAGGCGCTGACCGTACGCTGTGTTTCTCCTGCAGATTCACGCTCACACAGCACAGTTTCTCCAGCAGATCTTCACGGCATGTGGTATCCCACCGTCAGACGGACGCTCGTGTGTCTCTCCAAACTCTACCGCTGCATAGACGTCAGTATTACACACCACCGCCGCTGCCTAATGCATCCTTACAAAATTAACAATTATGTTCATTTAATAATTAACCATTTATGAATGCAAAAAGACCAATCTAGCTTCTAGTTTCCCAATGGCACTGTTTTAATAATTAATATGTATTAAGAATATTCAATAATTTAGGACCAGATTTTTTTTTCTTTGTCTGATCTTGTTTAGATTTTGATTCAATATAGTAATTTAATTAAATTAAATCTCAATGTTTAATAGAGTGCCAAGCATGAACGTTTTGTCATCTTTTATTCACCCAAGGGTTACTGTAGTTGGAAAAAAAAAACATAATATTAAAAAAAATATATATATATATTTATTTATTTTTCTTTTTTTTTCTCCAGTTAATGTGTATTTTATTTCATGTAATGAAAATGATATTAGTTTGTTAACTACAATAACCCTTGTGTGAATAAAAGATGACAAAAAACTGGAGTGATGATGCTGAAAATTCAGCTTTGCTTCACAGGAATAAATTATATTTTAACGTATATTAAAATATGAAACTGTTATTTTAAATTGCAATAATATTTCACAAAGATGCAGTTTTTAAAAAAAAATAGAATTAATATAATATAAATAATAAATTACATGTATTTTATCTTAGATTACAACATTTCTTTAACCTGAAGTACTGAAATAATTGCATCTAAATAAATTAAAACTAATTAATAAAAATTAATAAAAACTACACAGACATTTAAAAAAATATAAAACTAATGAAATGACGAAAACACACAACAAAGTCATTAAAACTTGACAAAAACAAGTTAAATCTTCTTTTTAAATAACCATTATTATTATTATTAGTAGTAGTAGTATTAGAAGTGTTGTTGTTGTTGTTTTTGTATTAATGAGCAGATATGATATTTTCAGAAATGCACCTTGTGAAAGACTGAAGATATGTGTTTTGAGATGCAGTGAGAGCGAGTGAGTGATTGTTGTGTGTGGTGTGTCCTGTAGAGGGCGGTGTTTCAGGGTCTGTCACAGGAAGCTCTGTCTGCCTGCATCCAGTCTCTCCTCAAAGCATCGGATATCATTCAGAAGAACAAGGTGAGCGTTTATGCACCTGGATACAGGACAATCAGTCAGAAGTGAGAACTTCACTCCACTATTGCAAATGACCCAGAAAGGTGTTTTTTTTTTTTTATTTATTTTTTTTTTAAATGTATGAATTTTATATAATTAAAAAAAAAAAAAAAAAAAAAAAAATTATATATATATATATATATATATATATATATATATATATATATATATAATTTTTTTTTTTTTTTTTTTATAAAAACAAAATTACCAATTTTTTAACAGAAAAACTTTTTTATTTTTAGTTAATTTATATTTATTTATTTTTAATATTTTTTTCTATCTATCTATCTATCTATCTATCTATCTATCTATCTATCTATCTATCTATCTATCTATCTATCTATCTATCTATCTATCTATCTATCTATCTATCTATCTATCTATCTATCTATCTATCTATCTATCTATCTATCTATCTATCCTGAGAAATTCATTCCACTATTGAAATTGTGACCCAGAAACAACACTTTACCATATTAATTTTTTTTTTTAATTGCCTTTTGCACAATACACATTGTTTCAAAGAAGCTTTACATAAAATCATGAAGTTATTGTTTATAATATTCTCATATCTTCATGCCTTATTGTCACATTTAGCAGATTACGGCTAGCTGATAATAGTTACATTTTTACAATGATATAAACCATCAGACAGTTGAGATTTACCATATACTTTATGCTGCTTTACATGATTGCACTATATGTGTCTAAACTCAAATATAATATATATCCAACTTTATATATTGAGCTGGCCGATAATATAGTGACATTTTTCCAATGATGTAATCAATCACACAGCCGATATTTGTTGTACAGCATATATATTGTTTTATGTAAGTACTGTGTATATTTGCAAATAAAGTTTGATGTACTATTTATTCAACTTTAAATATATTGCTGGGTGATAATATAGATTATGTCACAATATAAACAATCAAACGGTTGCGATTTTTAAATATTGTATTGTGCATATTTTTTTGGTATATTATGTGTAACATTTGGTAAAAAACACAGGATTCCTGCATGTGAAGCTTTCTCAGAATCAGAGGCAGGATTGGTCCGTCAGGTTTTAGAGGTGTGTGTGGATCTCATCAGACGGCTGTACTTTCTTCACAGACTCAAGTAGATGGGCAGCTCTTCCTGATCAAACACCTCCTCATCATGCGCGAGCAGATCGCCCCGTTCCACGCCGACTTCGCCATTAAAGAGATCTCTCTGGATCTCAAGAAGACCAGAGGTAACAGGTTTGGGTGGATTTGAATGGTTGTTGCTTTTTTTTAATAGATGTTCACAGCACTGACAGAATGAGTGTGACAGATCTGACCGGGGCATTTTACATTTTTAATACATGTGCATGTAAATGAGTGTTTTTCAGCATTTGAACACATAAATATAAAAGAAGACGTTCCCTCTAAACATGCATGAATGTGTACATAGTTTCAAGACTCTTGTTGTTGTTTATGTTTTGAAAGACGATACAGATTGTTTTGTTCTATGTAATATTTACTGGTTTGTTTCTCAATATGAGTAAACACTGGCAAAAATTCATGTTGTTTTGGGTAACTCATTTGATGACCAAATTTCAGACACTCAAAAATGTTTTATTTTGTTTATTTTTTACTGAAGAAAGACTTAAATAGTGGTAATTGTGATTTAAGTGGTGATTAAAAAAAAAAAAAACATTTAGTTTCTGACCACTGAAAAGGTTTCAGCTTACTCCATATCAAGATCCCAATATATCTCGAACTGAACCATAAAAGGCCATAAAACTGAAGATACCCAAAGAAAAGTTTGTTACAAACCAGAATCTTGAAGGCTATTGCGATATCTTTAATGCTTCTTGAGTTACAGGCATGCAAACTTTGGAAAAAACACACAAAAAGTGCTTTTTCCCAATATGTGAACTGTCACTATTGGTATATAAAGCAACAATGATTGGCAAAGTCAGTAGATTTTATTAATAGTCCTAACAATCTCTGTGTGAAAGTAATATAATGATGCTCTCATGTTTCTAAAGTCCTTTACAAAGCCTGTAAATTGGCTCCAAATCTCACGTCATTTTGACCCTCTTCTACAAGATAGTCAGGGCCACATTAAGGTCCGTGTATCTCTGGAATCAAAAATTACTGGGGCTTAAAAATAAAGATACCAAAAGAAATGTTTCTTAAGAACCAACATCTAAAAGGATATTAAGATATCTTTAATACATCTGGAGTTGCAGGCATGCAAACCTTGGGGCGAAAACATGAAAAGTGCTGCTTTTCCATTTTAGAACGGTCACCTTTGGCATACAATGCAACAAAGATTACTAAAGTTAACAGATTTCATTAACAGACCTACTGATCTCTCTGCAAAAATAAAATAACGATGCTGCCATCTTTCTGAAGTTGTTTTTACCCCCCTGTAATTTGGCTCCAAATCTCAGATGAAAATTGTCATTTTGACCTGAATTGCTGAAATATCATGTCAGGTTTTTAAAAACCAAGCAGAGGAAGATATATTTGAAAAGTCCAGGGTGTCCTTTTTAAAAAAACTTGAATGAAATTCACAGAAAAGAAACTATACTGGAAGCCGGTGAATGAGCAGCGTATGTATTGACTGTGAACGGATGAAATGTGTGTGTAACAGCAGTAAAGCGCCACCAGATGGCAGAACAACATCTGTTTTTCTCCGTCCTCAGACGCTGCTTTCAAATTCCTCAACCCCAAAGCTGTGCCCAACTACTTCCGTCTGAACAGCCATAACGCCATCCTTGAGTTCCTGCTGGAGGTAACGTCAGACCCTCGCACCTGATTCCTGATCCGTAGTGAATGATTAATGGCTCCTCATAAGTTGATGCTCTCACACCAGGGTACGCCGGAGATAAAAGAGCACTACATCGACTCGAAGAAAGACGTGGATCGGCACCTGAAGTCCAGCTGTGAGCAGTTCATTCAGCAGCAGACACACATGTTTGTGGGAAACCTGGAGGAGTTTCTCTCCAAGGTCAACATTCACTCCTAAATTCTCACTTGTGCAGAGCATTATGGGTCGCCAACAGTGCTGGGCAGTAACTGATTACATGTCATCTGGATTACGCTATCAGATTCCAAAAATTAATTACTTGGAATATTTTAAAATACTAGTAATCAGATCACATTTACTTTTATATGGATTACATGTTTACATATTATTCACATGGTCACATGACTAACAGGTATAATATTTCATATTTTAAGTCTTTCATTTTGATTGAAATATGTCATTTAACATTTTTATGATTTCATTTATTAAATTAGCTTTCCATCAAACTCAGAAACCCACTGCAGTTCCTCGACAAACCCCAGTTTGGGAAACCTTGACGCAATGTAATGTTTATTGAATATTTAATGAATATTTATATATATGTATAGTCTTGTATTTTTATGCAAATATGGTACAAGATTATCCTCTTTAAATCAATGTGATAAACGCATTACATCAAAAGTAATCTAAAAGTAATCAAAAAGTAGTCTGATTATAACACACACACACATATATAATATTTATTATTATTACTTTTATTTTTTCATGCATTATACAAATGATAGTTTTAGTAATACAAACTTATTAATACAAACTGTAAATACACCAATGAGAATTTAGTGTACAAATGTGCTGAAATTGAATTTGTCCTGAAAATTCAGTGCTTTATTTTTGTGCAATGCTTTATTTTCATTAGGTAACACATTTTTCTCTCACGTTTGATTTTGGGGTGAAATATAACCCACATATATTCTTGACAGAATTTGTGAGATTCATGCAATTACACCATAATGAGGCAGAAATGAATTTGCAAACATTTGCATGAACTGAGATGTGTTGCCAGGTGTGTTCTGTTGGAGTTTGAAGACTACGGTTAGTTAGTAATCTGTCCAGCACTGCTCCACATTTATGTATTTTTATTCTTTTAGTTTTCGTCTTAACATTGTAGAATTATGAGCTCAGTTTGGTGTTTTGGGGTAAAACCAAAGTTCCCCATCACTCTTTCTAATCGCAGGTAGCAGCTTTAAAAACGATGGCTGTTCAAGGAGGACCGACGTACAACCTCTCGCAGCAACCCTGGGCTCAGCCGGGTGAGTCGCCAATTAAATGTTTCATCAACTTCTAATTATCTGATAATTAGCTCTAATTAGCTGTTTGATTACACTGAATGATCTGCTGCGCAGCTAGAAACACTTTTATGTCGTTGAAGTGTGAATTTCACTGATCGACGTGTAAAAGGCTAACGGCCTGTTAATTCACACATTACCTGATATGAATGTGAACAAAGAAAGATGATTGTTTGAATCTCATGAAAACATGATTAATATAATATTTATTATTATTATTAGTAGTAGTACTATTATTATTGTATTATTAATCGAATTTATCTTACATTATGTATATACTTACATTACATAAATAATAATTTATATATAAATAAAAGTAATTTAATATTATTTATGTGTGTGTGTATATATATATATATATATATATATATATATATATATATATATATATATATATATAAAAAAATATTTCATAAATATAAAATAGAATATAATTTTGTTTTTCTATGTATATATTTTTTTTAAATACAGGTAATGCAAATGGTGTGTGTGTGTGTGTATATATATATATATATATATATATATATAATTTTTTTATATATATATTTTTTTTTTGGTTTTGTTGTTAAAATTGGCTAATTTAGGGAATATATTAAACAATTTTAACAACAGAACCAAAAAAAATTAGTGTAAATTAGAATTAAAATTAGTATAATACATTTTCTGCATTACACTAATGATAATTTAGTGTGAAAATGTGCTAAATAAATCTTGTTAGTCCTGAAAATACAGGTATGCTTAATTTTTAATTTATTATTATTATTTTTTTCAATTTTGGGGTGAAATATAACCCCTACATGTTTTTGACAGATTTTGTAATATGCAATTACACCATAATCAGGCAGAAGTAATTTTCACAAATAGAGCTGTATGACTGGGTGTGTTGTTTTGAAGTTTTTGCACTTTTGTTTTCTGTATTTAGCCAAAATCAATGACGTTGTGATGGCCACCTATCGCATACTGAAAAACAAGCTGCCCGGCACCTTACAGAGCATGTCTTTATATCTGGCCAATAAGGACACGGAGTTCATCCTGTTCAAGCCCGTCAGGGTGAGTATCACACCCAGCATCTGCCTGTGTTTCTTAAACCTAATCATAAAATACTAATTATGTAATCAAGTCTGGCTTTATGCAAACCTTTTTCTGAACTTTGCTCCCATTGGTTACAATTAAAATGAAAAGTAATACTTATTAATTTGTTATTTATTAATATTTTAATGTAATAATGATATTAGTATTTAATATTTGAATTAGTTTTGAATTTAAGTAAATTAAGTTAATTTTAGTAATTTTGTTGGGTGTTTTAGTTGTTTTTTTTTAATGCCTATTAAGATTATTTTTGTTCATTTTAGTCATTTTAGTACTTCAGCTTATTTTATTTTAGTTAGTTGTGACAGCAAAATTTCCAATTTTTTAGTTTTTTTTTTTTTTTTTTTTTTCTTTCTTTTCATTAACATTTAATGTATTTTTTTGGTATTTTTAGTTTTGGTCTTAGTTAACAATAACAACAGCCTGTAAATCCAGTTTAAAACCATCCAAACACACTGACAGGATGTTTTGGAGAAGGCTCAAAACGGTCTTCTTATAGAATGGCAAATGGCAACGGTTGCTAAGGTAGAATTGGTCATTAACTTCTTGAGGCGGAGCCAAGCAAAGGGTCTAGTGCCCATAATGCAATGCTCACCCAGCATGATAATGATAAGAAGTGCACTGAATGCAGTCAATCACATGCTGTTTCAGAACAACGTCCAGCAGGTGTTCCAGAGACTGCATGCGTTACTGCAGGAGGAGTACAGCGGAGAAGACCTGCAGATCATCGCATGTCCCTCCATGGAACAGGTGCTTATCACCCGGCTTACACACGTGCTCCCATCAAGTTATGAAAATGTTACTAACATTCAAAACATTCCTTTTTTTTTTTTGGTTATGTGAATATTAGAGAAAACAGTAAGGGAGCATTCCATTTTATCATTGCGCAAGCATTGTATGAATGTTACTTTTGGTTTTTCTAAGAGCCGTTTAGTTTAGCTAGTTCGTAATAACGTCGAGAAACAAAACGTTTAGAGAAAGTTATCAAAGATCAGAGAACTTTGAACGAGCGTTCTGCTCACGTTACAGGATGAATGTTTGTTTGTATCTTTTTACTTTTTTTTGTGCTAATGTTTAGAGAACATTAAACATTTTGTGAATGTTACATTTGAATGTTCCCTGAACCATATGAAGCCAGCAACTATTAACATTTTAAAAAAGGTTTGACAAATGTGCAACTAAAATGTTTCAGAAAAATGTTCCATGAACAAAGTACATATATAGATATAGATAGAGACAGATAGACAGATAGATAGATAGACAGATAGATAGATAGATAGATAGACAGATAGATAGATAGATAGATATAGATAGACAGACAGACAGACAGACAGGTAGAGAGACAGACAGGTAGAGAGATATCTATATATTGATATCTATATATTGATAGATAGATAGATAGATAGATAGATAGATAGATAGATAGATAGATAGATAGATAGATAGATAGATAGATAGATAGATATTGACAGATAGATAGATAGATAGATATAGATAGATAGATATAGATAGATAGATAGATAGATAGATAGATAGATAGATAGATAGATAGATAGATAGATAGATATAGATTTTTTTTGTGCTAACATTTTTAGAACGTTATTATTATTGACCAGATAACTTGGAATGAACACTCTACTAACATTAATAGAAAATGTTTTTTTTTTTTTTTAAAGATTTATTTTTGGCGTTTTTTGCCTTTATTAGGATAGGACCGTATGTAGACGGGAAGCAAAGTGGGAGAGAGATGTTCCTTGAACAATGTATAAATAATGTTTTTTTCAAAAAAACGTTATTAAAACTCAATGTCTGTTTACATGAACTGCTTAGTCATGTATTGTTTTCTGCAAATCGGTCAACTTTTTGAAGTCCGTTACATTAAAACACAGCTAAAAATGGCTTTAAGTCAGTTATTTCTATCTTTTGCTGTAGTGTGTCAGTAGGAAATATCAGTTTACATTTCCAAGCATTCATTTAGCCATTAATTGTAATAATCCAGTGAGACTTGACAGAGATGTGATCTGATCATCTTCAGTCTGTCTGGAGTGACATGAAGAAACAGAACAAACTGGAAGTATGTTGTTTGTAACTTTGAGAGAACATAGACGTATAAATAATGTTTTTGCGGTAACGTTTTGAGAACGTTATTAAAGACTTTGAACGAACATTCTAAAAATGTTACTGGAAAAATGTTTGCGGGGAGGGCTGTAAATATCCATTTTATAATCAAAGGTGAAATAAGCAAATAATTTCTTTGTCTCCCGCCATCTAGATAAATCTGCTGCTGTCTGTGAAATAGCCCTGGACTCGGTGAAGTTCTTCCTCCCTCGGACCACGTCAGCGTTGGGAAATTATTCCCAAAGCTTCCAGAAGATTCTGGAGATAAACACGTCTTTATATCTAAAGACAGAACGCGACCCATCCCGAGCCCTGAACACTAAAGACGCTCCGCTGCAGGTGCTTGGTCTGGTTCTTCTGTTTAGCATTGATACGAAATCAGTTTGTACAGATTGAAATGAATCCGCTTCTGTGCTGAGTCACATGGATGTTGGTCTGCAGGGTCACATCGGCACAAACACACGTGATCCGCTAGGGGGCGCTGTGTGTTTGAGGCAGATTCTCAAGGATAAAAGAGCAGAAATAGATTGATGAGGGAGCAAATAACTGTACAGGTGAAGGAAATGATGTGCATAACATATTTATTATTATTTTTAAAGGAATATTTCACTGAGAAATGTGAATTCTGTTATTATTTAGTCACACTCGTGTCATTTAAAGGGACAGTTCACCCAAAAATCATGTCATTCCCAACCTGCTTGCGAACCCTGAACACAAAAGAAGATACTGTGATCTCCAAATACTTTTTTGATTTCATCTTTGGATGGATTATCCTTTTAAAACCTGCATGCTACCTTTTTTTTTTTCCTGACGAGCACAAAAGAGGATTGTTTGAAGAATGTTCATGCAGCTCTTTTACATGCATGTTTATAGTCCAAAACCCCCCATAAAGCATCCATATGACTTGTGCATTATATTCCAAGCTGTAATATCTTTTTAAACATCCATGCAGGTTTGAAATGATATGAGGGTGAGTTAATAATAACATAATTTTCATATTTAGCCGAATTGTTTTTTGAAGCTCCCCTGTATGCGTCAGGCTAATAATGCATTTTCTCGTTTTCTTCCTTCGTTCTGGGAGTTTAGTTCATCTTCTGTCAAAAACATCCTCACTTCTTGGGCTTTTTATACATGCATCTATAAGTTTGTTATAAGATTGGCTTCCTGTTTGACACGAATGACCCTTTTCTGTTTCGTTCTGTTGGAGTGATTGTAATGAATTCGTAACTAAAGCTGAAGGTTTATTACACGTTTTTCCTGACGAGCGCTGATTCATTCCTGTAGTTTTTCTAAATAAATGCACACGTGTGTTCACAAATTCTCCAAGAACTGAAAGGCATGAAGCTTCACAACGTGGAAATGAGATTTAGCTCATTAAACATTGATTAAAACCTTTATAAAAAATAATAAGCTTTTTTTCTTTTTTGAACGGTGCTGATTTAGGGCCAGCATAAATCTTCATTTTCTGGTGCATTCTGGGAATGGCATTTCCCTTGATTTAGTAAGAGCTCAACTCTCTGCCCTTCAACCTCGCAGCTGAAGAGAAGAACTTCAACACTTTCTGAATGCCTTTCATTCCTAACCTTTAACTGCAATAATGCGCTACAGTAGCTGATGCTGATTTATGAAACTAATACTTCTGTAAAGCAGACTGCATTAAAGGAACACTCCACTATTTTTGAAAATGGGCTCATTTTCCAGCTCCCCAGGAGTTAAACGGTTGTTTTACCGTTTTGGAATCCGTTCAGCCGATCTCCGGGTCTAGCGGGAGCCCTTTTAGCTGCAGCTCAGCATAGATCACTGAATCTGTTAGCATCTCGCTCAAAAATGACCAAAGAGTTGCTATTATTTTAAGATACTCTTCTGTGGTTACATCATGTACTAAGACTGACGGAAATTAAAAGCTGCTTTGTTTAAATCTTGGGGAGTTGGAAAATGAGCCTATTTTCAAAAATAGTGGAGTGTTCCTTTAAAACATGCTTGATGAGCAAACAGGATAGAAAACTAAAATGTTACGTTAAAAATGCATTCGGTTTGATTAATCGAGTAATCGCACCAGATTATATATATTTACAGCATTATAAAGACTTTTCTTTGGCATTTTATTAGTAGTAGTATTTACTTTTATTGCTCATAATAATGTTAGAGATGTTATGAAACACTAAATATTCAAAACACATGAATGATTCATCGAATCGTATATATGCTGGTTAAATTAAGTAAATCGTTTCTATGCAATTACAATACAACTGTCTTAAATGTTTGTTTAACCAACTTAATAGATTGACGTTTTTCTGTCAGATAATGGCATGTTAAAGACAGGGATGTTCATGATCGTATAGGGTGGACAACACACAATGATTACAGTAAATTTTACAAATTTTAAATGGATTGAACATAAAATTAAGTTCAAAATGTTCAAGAATTGTGTTACTTGAGCTCTTTTTAGCAAAATAATAAATTAAAAACTAAATAATACAAATAAAAACAAAAATAATTACGAACTAAAATATAAATAACAAATAATAAAGAAAATAAACCGCAAAAAGTGTAGTAGTATTTTATTAATAAATTCCAATTTTTATATTTTCCTTTTTCATTTTAAGTTAAAGTACTTTTTTAAAGTATGTCTATATCGTTTTTTTTTTTATTAGTTTTTATTTCAGTTTGTCATTTTAGTACATTGTTAAACTAAATGAAAATTAGAAATATTACATTGACAACTATAGCTGATATAAATTGAGTTTAATTTCTTATGTTAAATACATATTTTTATATTATACTTTTTTTTTAAATTCATTTAATATTTATAATTTTTAATTTTATTTCAGTTGTGGGTTTTTAATGGTTCTAGTTTTAAGCTAATAAAGAAAGTGATCAGATGCGCAATTTTAACCTGCTGGACATTTTTATACGTTCCTTTTTCAATTTTAAAGTTGTAGTAGTTTTGCGTTTTTGACATGTATACATGCATTTGATTCATTTTTATTTCAGTTTTAGTTATTTTAGTACGTCAAGTTTTATTTCAGCTTTAGTTTTTTTAAATGTTTTGTTTAATATTTCAGTCATTTTATTTCAAGCAACAAGTTTTTTATGGTTTTAGCTTAACTGGAAAAGAGAAAGTGATCAGACCCACCATCTTCACCTGCTGGACCACAAAAGAGGTAAAAACTAAAAAGCCCACAGACATGCATTGAGACCTGAGCCACATCTGTAGACCAGAAGATCACGGGACGAGAAGAAACATCCCAGAAATGGTGAGTTCTGAACGGACAAACGCAGAAATGTATCCTCTTCTGTAGTTCAGTGCTGATTGCTGTGTGGTGTTTGTTTTGGCACGGGTCTGTGATGTGGCCAGATGTCGATGCATCACCTGAGCTCTGTCCGATCCTGCACATCTCTGACTAGAAATCAGCCTGTGTTTACATGCATGGAGGGAAAACACTGGGAGTCATCTGCTGACTGAAGAGATCCAGATAAGATCTCGTGGCGTTACAGAAAGTGCTCTGGTTTAGTTTATGACTGCTGTTAATTAGTTGTTTTTGTTTAATATTAAATCAGCCTATTTTAGGCCATTTTAAAGGAATAATTCTCCAAGAATAGGATTTTTGTAACTTGACAGAATAGCACTATGCCTCTGATTGCTTCGTGCGAGGACCAGATCAAATTTAATATTTTATTCACTGATAATCTTGCCCTAAAAACTTTAAATAAAATGCATTAAATATTTAAATGTTTTATTTTCAAGACCATTAATTTAAGCAAAAATTAATTTTCAAGCTACATTTTTATGAATTTTTGTTATAGTTTGTTATTTTAGTACATCAAGTTAAACTGAATGGAAATGAGAAATGTTGCAAATAAATTAAATGAAAGTTTCATGAAGTTTTAAATGAAGTATATATATATATGTGTGTGTGTGTGTGTGTGTGTATATGTGTATATATATATATATATATATATATATATATATATATATATATATATATATATTATTAACCTGTCTATTTTTTTCTAGTGCAAGTCTAATAATTTTAAATCTAATATTTATTGGGGTCTGAGGGTGTTTTGGGGGCCTGGAGAAGTTTTGACATGCCCTGACATTTGTGCTTTTTTCAGTTTATAAAGTTTAATAACACTGTAATCAGCACAAACTGGGCTACAGTAATATGTGAGCAGCATGTATGGACATGATTGTTTCTGAGAAAACAACATTTATGCATGCTTAGTGAAAAACAAAAATTTTAAAGTCACTGAAATAAGGCCATAAAACACATACAGATCATTTGTTCACAAGACGTTTGAGAACTGGATCTTTTAGTCTCGAGTTATTTAAAATCATCTTATTCATTCATTCACAGAAAACAATATATTGATTTAAAGTTTAATGTTATTACGGTTTTAGTTATTTTAGTACATCAAGTTAAACTGAATGAAAATTAGAAATGTTGCCTTGGCAACAAGCTGAAATAAAATAAGTTTAATTTAAATATTTTATTAACATCTAATATATATTTTATTTTATTTCAGCTTTATTTCAATTAACAAATATTTTTAATAATAGTTTTAGTTAACAATAACGGCACTGGTATAAATTGCAAAAAAAAAAAAAAAAAAGATTATATTTTATTCTGTTTCAATTTAAATATTTTTAATTAACAATATAACAAACTGTACATGTCACAGTATTTTGCTGTAAAATTACATACAATGTGAAATGTCCCATTAGATCTATTACAGCTTTTCACTATATATTTTAAAGAAGCTTACTGTTACCCAACAGGTTTTTACTGTAGTATTTAAACAGGTTATATGTCATGCAACATATTTGTATTGTTACATTAAGTTAAATGTCTTATTCTCTGATGTGAGAGGAGTTCGCTGTCCTTCAGTGGATGGAGCCTGGAGTGATTTCATCGGTTTGTGATGCTGATGCTGTGAACTGAAGGAGCTTCTCAAGGCCGGAGGACGGGTTGGATGGACGTGAACGTGTGGCTGAAGGTCTGATGCTTTGCATGAACCTTCAAAGCACTGAGATCCCCTTTCAGACGATATAAATCAGCAGCCACAGCTGTAACTCCAGCGCAGCCGACTGCTGAAGGACACAAGGTTAGTCTCTTCAAAGTCTGATTGGAATAAAAGAAGATGGAATATTATTTGCAGAGGATTTGTGTTTGAATCACAGTCAGTCGGTGCAGTGCCAGTCTCATCTGGGTTTGCTTCAGGGCTCAATTTTACTTTGGACAACCACAGGTGAACCAAAACTGTACTGAAATGAATACAAAAGTGTAAAAGTGCAAGCAAATGCATGTGGGGACGTAACGGCAGACAACAGACATTTCGTTGTTTGAGCAAAATTATTGCTAGGGATAATTTAGTAGTGGCTGGATATTATAGGGACATTTCACAGCATCTCTACTAAATTCTACACTATTGAAAATCATAACAATTGAAACCATAGTTCTCTCCTTAGATATGAAGAGCTCAAACAACAGATTAATGACTTACTCCAAATTTCACAAAAAGCTTATGAGTGTAATTATAATATAAATCAGACACTGAAGTGAGTTACTGGTTTTTTTTTTTTCTCTTCTGAGGAAGATTCGCTCACATGTTTGGCAATGCTAGCTAAATTTCACATAGCCTACATAAACAAAAATCTGGATTTAAATCTCTTTTCTTTATTCAAAGTTGATATAGAAAAGTACATGGAAACTATTCAAAGATGTTACGATCTAAATCAATTGATTCGCAAACCCGCTCTGAAGTCCCGACCTAAATTAATGTAATAAATATTTGAGAAATTGTTGTATCTGATTGTATTAGTCTATATAGAGAGATAATCAATGTAAAAAGAGCAAAAGGGAGACGCAGATGAACACAAAACAGCAGAACAACATAAAGTTAAAGAGGGTAAACTTTATCATTCAGCTGAATGTTTCGAACTCTTATATGTTCTTACTCCACTCATGTATTGAATGTGCTTCCTTGAAAGTGCACAGTTTTCTTGTGTATTTCTTTAACTCCTCAGCTGATATCAATGGTGTGATCTATTTCAGAAGAGGCCGAAATTACAACAACAGTGATTACATACACACATATTTAATTGTTTGATCAGTTATTGCTATAGGGACAATTTAATAGTGGCTGGATATTGGTAAGGACACGTCATAGCATGCCTACTAAACTCCTTGACAGTAACAGATGAATTTTCACCAAAATCCTGAAAAGTTTTATTGAATGCATGACCTTTGTCAACAACAACAAAAACATTCTTGAAGTGTTTCTTCCTTTTAAAACTCAAATACTGTAGTTATTCTGCTCTTCCAGCTCTGCATATAATTATTTGGTTAGTTGCATTGTATTATTTGCATTTGTGGTTGTGTTTTCTCACAGACCGGCGCTGTGTTTCGGTGTCGTGACCCGCGAGTGCAGCAGCGCTGATGTACGGGACGGACGGGATAAATCCATTAGGATGATAGCATGTTGATTGGCCCCTGGAGGTAAAGATGGCTGGCGTATTTGGCTGTCTGTGCTTGTCCTTCATTACAATGGAGATGAATTCACCAGCTCCCACTAAGCAGATTACGACAGCGACATTTCCAGAAGGGAAGCTAATTATGTTAACGGACGGACTCGAACTCGCCTACCTTAACACTTCATCGAATCCTACCACAAATCCAATGCACAAACCATTAAAGCTGTGCATTTCTGTGCACGTCACATCGTAATATGCAACCTTTGATTATAACTCTTTGATTTGAATATTCAGCCTTTGATTATAATTGCATAATTATGATATTCATCCTCTGAAGGTGATGCTTTTCTGACGCAGCGTGGGTTTTCTGCTCGGTCCGGTGTCAAAGGCCTCATTATTACAGTAGGGAGGATGAAAATGAGCTTCAGGAGCTCTTTTGTTTCATGAATCGGTGGCTCGGCGAGGAAACGGATCAATATTCCACTCGCAAACCTCGACTTGAAGTGAATTTGCTCAGTCTGTGATTGAGCGTATTATGAAAAGATACGAAATGTTCCTGAGCTGGCGAAGTTGTGACAAAAGGTGAGCGATTTGGATGAAATCTCATTAGCACGTCTTTTCTCTGAGAGAGAGTGAGAGAATCGTGGAGCGAGTTTGTGCAGCTGCATGGCGTCTTAACAGCAGAGATGATGGGAAAATGTGAGAGTTTGTAGAAGAGCTTACATTTCCACCGTCTGTATTACTCCTTGAAGATAAAAGGCAGCTTTGTAACCAAAAAAAAAAAAATGATATGTGTGTGTGTGTGTGTGTGTGTGTGTATATATATATATATATATATAATACACATACATAGAATTATCACAGATCTTTTCAACTTCTAATTGCTGCACCTTAGTGTTTCAGCCCATCTTCACTTGTTGCTCATTAAGTGTACAATTGATTTAAATGTTCCTGTCAGTCAAAATATCCAAATCAATCTTTGGTTTTCTGTGCATTTTTTTGTGTGTGTGTTATTTTAAATTAATTTTAATGTAATTAATTTTATTTTATTTTGTTATCTTTTATTTTAATTTAATTTATAATTTAGTTTAATTTAATAATTTATTTAATTTAAATTTTTGTTTTATAACTATTTTATTTGATGGTTTTGTTTTGTTTTGTTTTATTTTAATTTAGTTAAATTATTTTATTTTAATTATTTATTTTATCTTATTTTAGTTGTTATTCCCCATTTGTGTCTATTTTATTGTAAAATAATACACATACCAATGCACAGCCTTATTGCTTCTATAAAACAGTGACAACAGCATTAGGATAAAAGTTACAAATGTTTAATATAATAATAATAATAATAATAATAATAATGCACATAATAATATACATATAATAAAAATAATTGGAATAAACAGAATTTCTTTTATAAATCATGTTAAGTCAACTTTAAATCAAAATGCAATTTTTCTAAAAAAAAAAAAAAAAAAGTAAATTATTTTTTATAAATGTTATTTATTATGAATAATAATGAACTAAATAAAAATAACAATAAATAAATCGCATCCCAATATTGCTGTTATGATGAATGAATGAATGAAGTATTTTCATGATCTTTAATCAAAATGTAATAACTTGCTTCACCTCTGAGACAACTTTCCCTTTCAGCTGATGTCATCAGTCCCTCCTCCAATCATGTGACTCCGTTCCGGTAGGTAACGCCCACTTTTCATGATCCAGATAGTTGTCTAAAGTAGTTAATCACCTCTACATTGTTGTCATTGATTAGTCGGTTTCCCTCAGAAATGAGTCACATTTAACTGGCTAAACCGGCTTATGAAAGGTATTTCAGGTTGAATTGTTGATCTAATTGTCTTAACAAATAAATCTCTGTACGGGGTTCTGGTCAATAGTCTCTCAGGAGCTCTGCACAAAGGGCTCATGAAGGAAGGCAGATCCTCACAAATGAACGGATTACGACTCATTTATTGGCCGGCTGGAAGTGAGCAGCTGAGTTTGGCTTTTCTAAATGAAACACTGCTTGTTTTCGCATCTCATTCTCCAGAATCTCTTCAGACTCAAGGTAACCGCCGGAGATGAGTTTTTATTGGTGCTGTTTGAGAGTGTGTTTGGAAGTGTTGACAGTCCTGTACTTGATTTACAGTATCTCCGGGTTTGACCTGCTCCTTACGCTTCCCTCTGCCCTTGAATGAAAGAAACAGTTCACTCAAAAATTAAAATGAAAATCAATTCCTCACCCACATGTCCTTCCAAACCTGCTTTATTTTCTTTCTTATGTGAGAGAAACAACGTTTTTCTTGTATATACTGTAACACAAAAAATGAAGTATCATAACAGTAGTCCATATTATTTTATTTATATTTGATCGTTTTTATTTATATTTTTAATTATTATATTTTCCATTTTAAATTAGATTTTAGTTTGTTATTTTTATTTATTTATTTTTTACAAAATTTACTTTATAGTTTTTTATTAATTTTATTTAAGGCTATGCAAATGTATTTATTAAGTAAAGCACGAATCCTAAAACGAATCCTAAAATCAGATTAGTGTCATGCAAAGGAGGGGTTCAGAAAAATGAATCTTTGAACGAATCGTTTGGGAGTCGTTGAGCAAATAAGGTAAAAAATAAATGTATATTATAAGAAAATGAAAGTGTTTTTTGACCTTGCATGCATGCCACCTGTTGTTGGGGACTCGCTAAACCACAATATGAACCTTTCATTACCCATAATAGGGGCACTTTAAATGAAAATGAGAAATGTTGATAGAAACCAGCTGATTTTTAAAAAAAAATTTCATGTTTTAATTTTAGATTGTCAGTGTTCATTTTAGTTTACGTTTTATAAATGTTTGTGCTTTTGTCATTTTTATTAGTTTTTTAATATTTATTTTTACATTTGTAATATTTATTTTAGTAATTTTATAACAAACTTATTTTATATAACATTTTTACATTTAAGGTTTTTAAGTTTGTCTAACATAAATTTAAATCTAATATTTATATTTTAATTTATTTCAGCTTTATTTCAATTAACAAAAAATATTTTTAATAGTTTGTTAATGATAACAACACTGGTGTAAATCGCAACAACGACAACAACAGTGTCAATGTCTATATATACATCCATCCATCCATTTATATCTACATCGTTTAAGATTAACTTTTTTTTTTTTTTTTTTTTGTTCTGCATGGAGTTCTCATATAGTATATATAATGTGTCTGGAACTGTGTATCCATAAGCAAAGATTGCAGTATGATTAAATATTGCAAAACACAGTTTTTAATGCAAGGTAAGAAGTATTTATTACTGTAATTTTCCCAATTCAGTCTTCATTAGCAAGTGTGCCAGAATTGACTGGGTTTGGGCCGAGGAATAAAACAAGACTAGAAAACTACCAGAAGCTCTAAATCAAGGTCACTGAGAAGACTATTAAAGCAGCAGCAGCGGTGTGAGTGTTTGTTTGGGATGATGACTGATGCTGTAGTCAGTTCACCCGCACAGCTGTCCGCCTGCCTGCTGCGCTTCATCCATTCCCGCTCCGTCTGAGCTGGGCTGGTTGCCATGGCGATGACCCTGTCATCACGTCCCTTCACCTGGGTAAACTAGTGAGTCAGGAGCAGCTCTGCTGGGTAACGAGAGACAAAAGACAACATATGGAGCCGTATCCACCAACAACAACAGCAGAAATCACACGAGCATTCACATACAGACATGATCTGAGCCGATAGACAGACAGACAGACAGACTGATGTGGATGGATGGGTGGATGGATGGATAGATAGATAAATAGTTGGTTAGATAGATTAATGTAGATATATATGGATGGATGGATGTGTAAATAGATGGATAGATAGACTGATGTAGGGATGGATGGATGGATGGATAGATATTTTAATAGATTGATGTAGAGATAGATAGATTATGGATGGATAGTTAGTTAGATAGATTGATGTCGGGATGGATGGATAGACAGATTGATGTCGGGATGGATGGATGGATAGTTGGTTAGATGGATAGATTGATGTAGGGATGGATGGATAAATAGTTGGTTAGATAGATTGATGTCGGGATGGATGGATAGTTGGTTAGATGGATAGACATTGATGTAGGGATGGATGGATGGATAGTTGGTTAGATAGATTGATGTAGGGATGGATGGATAGATAGTTGGTTAGATTGATGTCGGGATGGATGGATAGACAGATTGATGTAGGGATGGATGAATAGATAGTTGGTTAGATAGATTGATGTCGGGATGGATGGATAGACAGATTGATGTAGGGATGGATGGATGAATAGATAGTTGGTTAGATAGATTGATGTCGGGATGGATGGATAGACAGATTGATGTAGGGATGGATGGATGAATAGATAGTTGGTTAGATAGATTGATGTCGGGATGGATGGATAGACAGATTGATGTAGGGATGGATGAATGAATAGATAGCTGGTTAGATTGATGTCGGGATGGATGGATAGTTGGTTAGATGGATAGACAGATTGATGTAGGGATGGATGGATGAATAGATAGTTGGTTAGATATTGATGTAGATATAGATGAATGGATGGATGTATAACTAGTTGAATAGATAAATGGATAGATTGATGTAGGGATGGATGGATGGATACTTGGTTAGACAGACAGACATTGATTGATAGATATCTGGATGGTTGGATGGATGGTTAAATATTTGGATAGACTGATAGAGAGATAGATGGATGTTAGTTGACTAGATGTACAGTATAGATAGACTGATGTACATAGATAGATGGTGAACAGTCCTTCCATTCATCTCATTGATGATGTGTTTGGCAGTGAGTGGATTCTGGCGGAGCTCCAGTGAGCATCTGGAATGACATTGATGCGTCAGAAGAAATGAGCAACAACGATGAGTGTGTGCTGCAGATATACGCCATCATGGACTCTAGATTACGGTGGAAACTCAGTGTCGTGACCCGCAGGCGTCTGAATGACGCACTGAATTTGAGATGCTGCCAAGACGTGTGATTTATGTGCAGTACCTGCTTGTAAAAGAGCTGTGAATGAACACTACCATATATATATACACACCTAACCTAACCTAACTGAGAGCTGCAGGTAAGACACTATGAGAGGATCTGTCTATAAACGGACAAATATCTCATGCAAAACTTTTTAAATTACACTTTTTCAGATTTTTCTCAGGTCTTTTCACATGGAGGGCCCCGTCATTGTCCTGTTATTACTGTGTTTTAATAGTTCGGTCAGGTTCAGTAGCGCTCAAACAACAGACAAACCTCCTGATGATGCAAAGAATATCTCATGGAAACCATTGAACACCACAGCAAACAAAAGCCCGATGTGCTCTGGACCAGCACGGATCAAAGACGCCTTCAAGTACATCAACAGCATTGTCTCATGTTTTGTATTCCTGTTTGGGATGATAGGAAACGTGACTCTCCTGAGAATAATCAAAGAACACAAATGCATGAGAAACGGACCCAATATTCTCATCGGCAGTCTGGCTTTAGGCGACATTTTGCACATCTTGATTGGTATACCCATCAATGTTTATAAGGTAAGTTTGCTGAATTGTTTTGTGCATTAAAAACTTTGGAAATAGGATGAGACAGTATAATTCATTTGTTGTGTTTTGCAGCTGCTGGCGGTGGACTGGCCGTTTGGTGTCCTGCTCTGTAAACTGGTGCCGTTTATTCAGAAAACCTCTGTTGGGATAACAGTACTGAGCCTGTGCACTCTGAGCATAGACAGGTAAGAGTGTTTAGTTACCTTTTACTTTATACAGCAAGGCTGTAACCATGTCTTGAACATTGAACAATGTAATAGATTTTTTGAGTTGAGGGGAGACGCTGTCACAATTGTAATAGTCCTTTTATTTAAAGGGAATTAAGAAATTAATCATATGCCTAAATGGCTTTGTTAAATTTTCTTGTCTCGGACATTTAATTAGAAATATAGGCTATTTTCTATGAAAGACAATTTCTGTGGATGCCTGTTTCAGCCACAGAATAAAAAAAAATAAAGGTAATTGCGAATTTTTATAATTTAGACTTTTTTTGCTCGCAATTGTGAATTTATATCTTATTCCATTTCCAACTTTTATTCTCAGAATCGCGAGAAGTCAGAATTGTGAGATATAAACTTAGAATTGCAAGAAAAACAGATAAAAAGTCACAATTATCTTTATTTGTCTATTTAATTGTTTTTTATATTTAATTTTTATTCCGTGACAAGTTTTCATCTCACAATCCTGACTTTTCTTCTTGCAGTTCTGATAATGAAGTCAGAATTGCAACATATAAACTCGTAATTTTGAGTGAAAAAGTCAGAATTCTTGCATGTTTTTTTTTATTTACGCCATAGAATAAAATGTAAAAAAAAAAGATAATTGCGACTTTTGATCTTGCAAATGTAAGTTTATATCTCACAATTTAGACTTTTCTCGCAACTTTGAGTTTATACCTGTAAATCGCAATTCTGCGAATTGCAGTTACCTTTTTTTAATTTATTTTTTGTATCCTGTGGTGGAAACAAGCTTCCGTCATTTTCAGTTCGCAACCTCAGAATTTGACCAAAAGCCTACTGGATAAGCTGTTACTTACATTTCTGTCATAAAACAGCTGTCAGATATTAAATAATTAACTAACATCTTATCTCACACATTCACTGTTAAAATTGAAGCATCTTGCTGAAATTCACACTAGTGTTCTGTGAACGAAAGCCCCGCCTCCTTTGATTTGATTGGTCATCTCAAACATTTTGATAATGATGAGTGCTGTTAAATCAACAAATTACGAAAATTGTTTTATATAACAACACAATAATGAAGTGCAGCAGAACTGCATCAATGGGATCAAATGTTGTCCTTATGTGATCATTTAAAACTAAAGGAGAAATGTTTGTTGTTCTGAAGGTACCGAGTCGTGGCATCCAGGAGTCATATCAAAGGTTTCAGATTTCCCAAGTGGACCGCTATCAAACTGTCTTTAATATGGACGATATCAACATTACTGGCTGTTCCGGAGGTCGTCGCGTTTGATTTGATTACGATGGATTACAGAGGCGAGCATCTGCGGATATGCCTCCTCCATCCTGTACAGTCCTCTCCATTCATGCAGGTAAACTGAAAAACACTGCAACAAAAGACTACAGAAATATACGGAGCCCCGAAGGGGACATAGGGATGCGAGAAAAAGTGCTTTTTGCATTCCCCCAATTAGTGCAATGCCACAAAAGCGCACAAGACACAGACGCAGATGGATCATTTCCAAAATGACCAACGCAATCTACCAAGAGCAGCGCAAATTAGCGTAGGATCCCATACGTTCCTCTGAGAAACCCAAAAAACAACATTTGCTTTCAAAACTTTGCATTCACTTGTAAAACGTTCACGTTTTCTCACAAAAATTATTACGCTCCCCGAGAACCCTTGCGTTTACCTGTAAAGCTTTTGCATTCTTTAGCAAAGCAATAACATTCCTCCGAGAAACTTTGCATTCACAAAAGTTCACAAAGCATTTGCACGCTATATTTTGTGTTTGCTGTTAAAACTTTTGAGTTTTATCGCTGAAGTATTGCGTTCTCCTTATAAACTTTGCATTTGTTCGTCAAACTTTGCATTCGTTCGTAAATTGTTGCATTCTCTCTGAAGTGTTACATTCCCGAGAAACTCTGCATTTACTTGTAAATCTTTTGCGTTCTCTTGCAAAAGTATTACGTTTCCCTAAAAAAAAACAACTTTGCCATCACTTAGGGAACATTTTTCAGGGGAACGCATAGGTTTTTGTGAGAGAACACAACAGCATTAAAGTAATTTTTATTTCACCATCACCATGTCCTTTTAGGTGCTCCATAATAATGTATTAAAGGAATATTTCACCAAAAGATGAACTTTATATACCTAACAAGGGAATTTCTGAAGGTTTTTCACACAGATCTTTTCTGTAGAACAACTTTTGGAAAGATTCTCCTTTTGTGATCCTCAAAGTATGGATTTGAAGTGAATAAATAATCGCAATTTCCATTTTTGGGTCAACTATTTCTATAAGTGTAGTCAGATGTACTACATGCAATAACATCGTCAATACAAATAATAAAGCTCTGCATATTGCAAGTCGTGAGAAGCAATAATTCAGTATGATGTCTGTGAGGAACTTTTGATATAGACAGCAGTGGCTGCAATGAAAGTGTGATTTCCTCATCAAACAGCTCGTGGTTTGAGCTCAGATCTGCTCGAGCGTCTAATGATGACATGCTTCCTTTGAAATAATGTCAAGTTCATCAGGAACTCTCTTTTTTCTCGTTCTAGTTTTATAAAATGGCCAAAGACTGGTGGCTCTTTGGGTTTTATTTCATCGTGCCGCTGGCATGCACCGCCGTCTTTTACTCGCTGATGACTTGGAGGATTTTAAGCGGAAGCGTTAAGAAGTTGGACAAACACATAAAGCAGGTAAGTCTGGACCTGGGATTTGGAAAGCTGTTCCAGTTTATGAATATCTGAGTCATCAGAATGACATAAAACCATCAGACAAACAAAACTGGCTCAAAGGATTATAAGATATCTGATATTCTCTGACCGTATCTGCTGCTGTCTGTCAGGTCCTGCAATATATTAATATGACTTATATTTTTTAATATTTCTATTTACCTTTATTTCATTTCTGTTTTAGTTTCTGTAATTTTAGTACTTCAACTTATTATATTTCAGTTCACCTCAGCATTTCTAAATTAAATTTTTTCTTTTAAAGTTTTTCTTTTAAAGTTTGTTTGTTTCTTTATTTCAGGTTTATTTCAACTAACAAAAATTATTTTTAATAGTTTTAGTTAAAAATGACAACACTGGTGTGTGTGTGTGTATATATATATATATATATATATATATATATATATATATATATATATATATATATATATATATATATATATATATATATATATATATATATATATATATATATATCATATTTTTTTAAATATAATATATTGTTTATTTAGATTTTTAGTTTTAATGAAAATAACACTGGTGTAAATCACAACAATATATATTTTTTTTAAAAAAAATATAATATATTGTTTATTTAGATTTTTTAAATATTTTTAGTTTTAATGAAAAATAACACGTGTAAATATTTTATTTTATATATATATATATATATAATTTTTTTTTTTTTTTTTTTACATATATGTTGTTTATTTTGATTTTTAAATATTTTTAGTTTTAATGAACAATAACAGTGGTACAAATCACACACACACAAAAAAATATGATTAATTAAAAATAAACAACAACTAGTATAAATCGCAAAAAAAAAAAAAAAAAAGATTTTGATTTTAAACAGTTTTAGCAATACCAGCTCTGATATTGTAGAGCACAAGCATCATTCGACTGATCTGTATGTGATAAATCGTCTCTTCTGACCGACAGAGACATGAAGTGGCCTGGACAGTTTTCTGTCTGGTTCTCGTGTTTGCAGTTTGCTGGTTTCCTCTTCATCTCAGCAGGATCCTCAAGTTAACCATCTATGATGAACACGATCCTAACAGATGCAGCTTACTGAGGTAAGACTCATTATAACCAATACATAAACAGACACATATGAGCTCCGTTCCAAAAACTGGTGAACTGCCTTCTAAAAAAAAAACTGAAATGAAGCCTTACAAGTGATATCATATCTCATATGTTCTTTATCCTGTGATGTTTTAGCACATTTCTTGTTCTCGACTACATCGGCCTCAACATGGCGTCTGTCAACTCGTGCATCAACCCAATGGCTCTGTATGTGGTCAGCAAAAGATTCAAAAACTACTTCAAGGTAAGATGCGTTTCTCTCTTCTTTGGTTTCCTCGAGAAATTCTGTAATATTTCAATTGTTTCTCAATATTTTATTAATGTGCATTTTAGCTCTTCTTTATATCTATATGTTTAACTAATGCTGCTGTTCATCACAGTTTTTAAAACATTAAAATAAATCAGGGTTTATTGCGGTCAGTCAATTTAGTTCAATTATGCAAAATGTTTCATGTATTTTTATTACGATTATTTTAAATATATATATATATATATTTATTTATTTATTTATTATTACATATGTATGTAATATGTGAATATTTATAAATATATTATATACATGTGTGAGCATATAAATAAATATAAATCAATATATTTAATGATATTACTTAATATTATATTAATATGTTAATATTATTATTAATAAAGTTTATAATATATATAGTCCTCTTAAGTATCTTCAATTTAACATGTTATTGCAGGTAGTTAACCTAATTTAGTTGTATTATTGTAATTGTTTTTATTATTTAATTTATTATTATTTAAAAAAATGCGGTTCTTTGCCGTCACGTCATGCATTAAAGCTAGCCATTGATTATAATATATAATATATAATATACACACACACACACACACATACGTATATTTACATATACATATGTGTGTGTATATATATATAACATTTGATAATTATCAAATGTCATATATACACACACACACGCATATGTATGTATGTATGTATGTGTATATATATATATGCACATTTTTAAATGTATATTTGATAGTTATATATTTTATATATTTGCAACGATATCGTCCTCTTACATAGCTTCAATATCAGTGCTTTTTGTTAGTTAAATCATTTTTATAAACAAGTATAACTGTAAACTTAATTACTTTCAGTGATGAGTAACTTTGACAGTATCTTCCTCAGCGCTGGATATTGTTTTGTCTCTTTGTCAATAAGATTACATTGGGAAAATCTGTTAGTTTGTGTGGGTAAATAAACTGTATTCCTATTCATTGACAGCACATGATGCGAAAAAAAAGCAAAACAGAATTAATTTGCATTTTTATTGGCATCAGCTGTAAACGCTGCACAGAAAGCGATTAAACAAGGATCACATCTTTAGATTAGTGGAGGCAGATTTTCGCACACACTTTGTTTACAGATGAATTATGAATAAGTATTACGTATCGCGGGAAATTGGATGTGACAGCAGGTGAACTGCAGATTCTTTTCATTTTATTCTCCCTGACAGAGTGAAAAGTTTGAGTTTGACTTTACATAAAAGTGACCTTGTGCACAACATTTACATAAATCATGTATAATGCCTCATGTTAATCTGCTCAGGCGCGTCATTTGCATAATGTTTAGCGAGAGCAGCGTTTCATGTTATTCTGAAGGTGTTTGGCTGGGCCTGCATTGATTTCTCTGTTCGTTTCTATTACGGCTCATGTTAATAGCGGTTTTACCATAATCCAGCGAGCGAGAGTCCTGGTTAACACCTGCTCTGTTTCTCCTCTGACAGGCCACTCTCGCCGCCGGTTGTTGTCGTTCATCCGAAACCGTCCTCGTTCGGCGAGAGAAGCAAAGTTTCATGAGGTCAAGGGTCACGGAGCCACCGTCTGACAACAGCAACTCCGTCAAACAAGAGTCGGCATCTGGTGACAATGAGAGAACAACCTTTCTTCAGAAATGTGCTTGTCTTAGAGCGTGAAATCAGCTTCTGATCTTTTGTTTTTTTATTTTTTGTAAATACATTGTGAATGAAAACTATTTTGTTCTGTTGCATTAAAGTCTACATACAAAATAACTCGCTATCCAAGGTTTTTTATAGTTAACTAAAACCACAAAAAATTACATTTTCATTGTTTGAAATAAGCTCAAATATAATATACTTTAAATATTTTTTATTTTCATTTAGTTAAACGTGTGCACTAAAACAACTAAAATTTAAGAATTAATGAAAAACTGTAGAGAATTTTATAAAAGAAACATTTAAAAAAAATACTAATAAAAATATGACACAATAAATGACAAAAACACACAACAAAAGTGTAGTAGTACCTCAATGATACTAAAACAATGTAAATAATAAGTATTTATACACACAGCGATAGAAAATGTTTATTTTCTGGGGTTTTTTATGCATAATAGTAACCCTAGAATGTGATCAGACAGTTTAAAATAGCTGAGCTAAGATATATATATATATAACAATTTTTATGACTGCAGAAATATGTGATTTCAGTACTCTCCATATCCCACCGCTTATTATTGTGACTGAACATAAAACACAATTTTTCACACACTTTTCCAAAAAAATTAAAAAAAAAGAATTATTGATTATTTCAAAGGGTTACTAATGACACATCATTTGGATATTTTCATGTCTGGGAAAGATTTGGGATTAAATGGGTTAAGCTAACTGAGACTTGTTATAGCACTTGCATATCATTGCTCTTTTGTTGATTTTGATTGCTTTATTGTCATCATTTGTAAGTCGCTTTGGATAAAAATACAGTGACCGAGAGAGCTCAATGAGCTGCAACTTCAGAGAACACATGCAAAAAAAAAAAAACCCTGTATTGTCAAATTGAAGTTGTTTTCTTAATTTGCAGGTGTTTTTCTATTTGCAGCGCATTGAGCTCTCTCAGCCACCGTATAAAAGAGTCTGCTAAATTAATAAATGTAAATGAAAATATAATATATATGTGTGTGTGTGTATATATATATATATATATATATATATATATATATATATATATATACATACACACACACACACACACACACACACACACACACACACACACAGAGGTTTGTTTTGCTATCCTTGTGGGGACTTTCCATAGGCGAAATGGTTTTTATACTGTACTTACTGTATGTGCTATTGTCCTACACCTAAACCTACCCCTTACAGGAGACTTTCTGCATTTTTACTTTCTCAAAAAAAACTCACTCTGTGTGATTTTTAAGCTTGTTTCTTCATGGGGACCTAAAAAATGTCCCCATAAGGTCAACGTTTACTGGTTTTACTATCCTTGTGGGGACATTTGGTCCCCTCAATGTAGCATTCGCCATGGCATCATTTCGATAAGCTTCTGCAATGTCACAACATTTATTCCCGTCTGGAGTTGCATTAATTTTTCACCAAGATCTTGCATATATACATACATACACACATATATATATATATATATTGATGATGGGAGAGTCGGACCGCTGCACAGTCTTCTCCAGAACATCCCAAAGATTCTCAATGAAGTTAAGGTCTGACTCTGGACTCTGTGGTGGTCAATCCATGTGTGAAAATGATGTGTCATGCTCCCTGAACCACTCTTTCACAATTTGAGCCCGATGAGTCTTAGCATTGTCATCTTGGAATATGCCCGTGCCATCAGGGAAGAAAAAATGCATTGATGGAATAACCTGGTCATTCAGTATATTCAGGTAGTCCTCATTCTTTGGGCACATAATCATCCATGCAGTAATTATCCAATGGGAGGATCTTACTTATTTGCTTAGTTAAATCCAGGTGGTGAATTTTTTATTTTTTAATTTTTTTTGGACAGGCAGTGTATATTGCATAATATATATATATATATATTTTATATTATGCATTTGATTTTTCAGGACTCTAATGAATAGAAAGTTCAAAAGAACAGCATTTATTAATTTACAATTTTTTTATGTTATTTTTGTTTCTTTTGTGACATTATAAATATCTTTAGTGTCACTTTTGATCAATTTAATGCATTCTTGATGACAAAAAAAATTAATTTATCTTTTAAAAAAATCCTACTGACCCCAATCTTTTGAGTAGAAGTGTCTTTTTGTGTCCTGAGACTCATTTTAGGTCAGTATAATGTGTGTCTGCTTGTTGTATTGTACAGTACAGTCATCGAGACGAGCCGTTACCTCACTAGCGCACCTCACCTCGCTCTTCAGCGAACAAACTCAGCTTATTATTGTGCAGAAGACACCGCCATCATAACATTAGCTGTTGGCAGGTGAGCCACACATGATCCAGTCCCTCAGGGTTTGTTGACTCAATCCCAGCCATTACACAAAGTGCTGTTTTTCTTTTCCCGTGCAAATACATAGCGGTCGACACAGGTCATGAATCATCACTCAAACGATCCAGGTGTTAGCCGCGGGTTTCACGGATAAAACGGCGTAATTGGCCAGACTCTGGTGGATAAATATAGATAGATATAAGCAAATGTCAGTGGTGAGAGTGCGTATATGTATCCGAATAATGAAGTCTCCACTCAGAAGTACACTTTTGATTAGCCGCTGTATGTCAAAAGCGTGACGGAAGTGATTAAAGCGCTCACCCTGAAGACGATGCGCTTTTCAACCGTCACTCAAGAATGGAAATGCAGTAAATTGGCGACACCGGTGGGTTTTCCTTCACACCGCTGAGTGACTGATTGATGACTAGCCTATTTATAATGCATTTTTACATGTGTTGTGCATTGGGACACTTTACGGTAGACTTAAGGAGGAGACAGAGCGGCTATGACAGAATGAGGCCAGGAAGGAAAGGGTAGAAATGGTAAAAAAAACACCTGATAGGCCTGTCAAAAGCGCAAGACAAGCCGAGATTGGAATATTTCCAACCGCTGCCTGCCTTTGACCCACATGTCTCTCAAATATTAGGATCGTTTTGGCAAATACTGTCAGCTAAATCTGGCTCTGTTCTGTCTGCATGTGAACATGTGGATGATGAAACGGGAGTAGACATGCAGAGAAGCGCTTGTGATGTCCTGCTTATTATTGGTTTGCTATTGGTTCAGATGCATGAAATGCATGAGGAATCCCAACGTAATTTAGTGTGGTGCACATACACATCCGTCCTCTAGAAAAACATTAAAGGGGCCATGAACTGCCCTTTTTTTTTGAACTGTTGAGGTCCCATTATAATATCATCAAGACTTATACATTAAAAATATAATAATTTCTACCTGGTCTCATGGCATAAACGTACCTGGGGTCACTTTTTAGCGAGACGCAAAATACGTACCAATAAGTGCATATCACTGCAGTTTCCAAAAGAAATGAACACTAGAGGCAGTAAAACTCTGACGCCTTTTATTACTTTTCACACAAATTTACAGAGTTTCGATTAATAAAGCGTAATTTTTCGCACAATTACTTGAATGATATCATGTCATGACTTCAAAACAATATTAATATGCTGGTAGATTTGAAAAGTGATGCTTGTGAACGTTAACATCACACATATCCAGCTTCATATCTATGTGTTTTCACAGACGGTCGGTTTGTTCGGTAGCTCGCGGAGTACGGAGACGTACATCAACAAATGCGTTTTTATATCAGTTTTGCATTTGTCAGCTATCAGGTAGGTTTAGGGTTGGGTTTGGTGTAGGACATATTTCCAACACAATAGAGCATTAAATTTTAGTGACAGTCCCCGGATATTTGAAATCTGAACCGCTGCAATATGTACCTGAAGCAACGTAATAAAAACACAGCAATACCTACCTGTATCAACGTAATAAAAACGTGTCAGGACTTATGCATTGAACCCGTGTTTTAGCGCCACTCACTGGACATTTCTTTCGGAAACTGCAGTGATATGCACTTATTGGTATGTATTTCGCGTCTTTCTAAATAGTGCCCCCCAGGTATGTTTATGCCATGAGACCAGGTTGCATAATTTACAACAGGCTATTTTCTGTCCTCAGTTTCTGACCCCTCTCATAGACTCGGAAGTAAATGCCCACTGCTGTGATTGGCTAACAGGTGTGTGTGTTTAACAGCGTACATCCTTCACAGATGGACGCATAAATACTCAGTACACATCAAACAATCTGTAATAACAGACAAAGTGATAGTGACCACATAATAAAAACAGTTACTCACACTTGTGTGTTGACACACACACACACACACATATATACATACATACATGTATATATGTTGATTGAACAACATGATTTGTGTAAAAAGAAATGTGTGACAGTAACTGTTTTATCGCTAAAATCTGTCCCCATATGCAAATGTATTCAATATAGAAAGCCAAGTACCATTTTAAAAAACTGTTACTAAACATCTGCATGTATCGATACGGTTTAATGCATATTGTTTTCATGTCTCATGATATCCAGCCAGGCTGTAGTTGGCTGTTTTTCTACTCCACAGTATCTCGTTCTCTCTGGAGCCGCTGAAGGGTTCAGTTCTTGCTGAAGGGCAAACAGCAGCGGTCAGATAATTTCTCCAGGTGGGAACTGATGCTGAATCTTCCTGTTAATGGCTCTGAGCTCCTGCCAGTGAGCCACTTACACCACAACGCTGAGGACATGATGTCACGCCGGCTTCTGGAGTCCTGGACGAGAGTTTTCCCCGCGGTGGCTCGTTTCCAACAACTGCAAGCAAGGTTTCAAATCACATTTGAATGTTGCTTTTTAGCCAGATTGGAAAGAATAAACTCTATTTCTATTAGTACTCTCTCTAAAGTTTCAGGAGTGACAACCACATTTAAATATGGGAGTGAATCCTCTAAATTACCGCTTTGTGTGTGTACAGAACAAAACTTCAGATTACCGTAAAAACTAGTGAGGTATGAACAATGGAGTAATGTAACGTTTAATGCACTTCATTTTGTTAATAACAACGAATGGAATAAATTTGTGTTTTCATATCAATATGGTAAAAAAATTTGATAAGTGAGTTGGGTCAAAAGTAATCTAAACGTAGTCTGATTACATTTACCTGAAATGTTTAACGTAATGGATTACGTTACTAACTACAATATTTGTCAGGTAATTTGGAATCAGTATAGCAGACTACAAATTGTAAGTAATCTACATGGCTGATAACTGACTTTAGCTGCAGTGTGTATGCGGCCTATGAAGCCTAATTTAGCTCTTTGCTTTAATGTCTGAATAAATGCTCATTGTGTGTTTTCATAATGTGGAATCAATAGAATTCTCGTTTGATCCCTTTGGTGATTATGATAGAAATGCCATTGGCTTTACTTTACATTGACATACGTGACCCTGGACCACAAAACCAGTCTTAAGTCGCTGGGGTATATCTGCAGGAATAGCCAACAATACATTGTATGGGTCAAAATTCTCCACTTTTCTTTTATGCCAAAAATCATTAGGATATTAAGTAAAGATCATGTTCCATGAAGATATTTTGTACATTTCTTACCGTAAATGTATCAAAACTTAATTTTTGATTAGTAATATGCATTGCCAAGAACTTCATTTGAACAACTTTAAAGGCGATTTTCTCAATATTTAGATTTTTTTGCACGCTCAGATTCCAGATTTTCAAATAGTTGTATCTCAGGCAAATATTGTCCGATTCTCACAAACCATACATCAATGGAAATCTTATTTATTCAACTTTCAGATAATGTATAAATCTCAATTTCGAAAAATTGACACGTAAGACTGCTTTTGTCCATCCATGGTCACATATTTGCATTAAGCAGGCACTTTTGACACATTTCATTGCTTCTTGCATTCACTGGGAATTGAACCCTTGCTCTTGAGCTACAGTAAAGCATGATGCTAGGAGATCATTGCATTGCAGTTCTTTCGTACAATATACAACGTAAAAACTCTGAAAGCCTCAAACTCGTGCATGCTGTGTTTGTGTTTCTGACATGTCACATTTCCTCGTCTCTCCACTGCCGGTTGCTGACAGAATCATATTCAAAACACTGTTTCAGCCTTCAAGGCAGCTTGGGTCCGTGTTACGAGCAGTCGTTATCAAACCGTACACCCCAGTGACCGCGGCCGCAGCGTCTCGCTCAGCCATCTCTCGTGGCTGGAATCTGCAGACTAATGGATAATAAATCAATGCATTATGGATGGAAACAGAAAATTGAATATTCCAAGAATAGTTCCCGTGTGTTAGTGTCTGATTACTTTATGCATTAGAGGCACAAACATCCTGATGTTTGTAATGAGAACTTTGAGATATTGGTTTAAATTATATAAAATATATATAAATTAATTAATCAACAAATCAAATTCTGATTTTGGCTCGACTTTTTTGACCTTCTTAGGAGCCCAGTTATTTATTTATTTTAATTTATACATTTTATTTATATTTTTGATATTTCTTTCTAGAAAATAAATAATTCTTGTTAATGTTAACTAACGTTTTTGACGTTAAAAACAATATTTTGTTCAGTAAAAAATAGTTTAAATAAAATAAAACACTATATAAATAAAATAAGTATTTGTTGGAAAAAACATGAAACTACTTTGACTACAACATGAAAATTTGAAATGTTACTTTGAAATATAGTCGAAGTACTGAAATTATAACTGAAAACTAAAACTGAAATAAATTAAACTTATTTAATAAGAAATGCAGCAACACACAGCAACAAAATTAATTAAATAAAAAATAAAAAAGCAGCACAATTACTGGAAATTACACTAAAATTCAATCAAATAAAATAATTAATAAATAATTAGAAAATTATATATATATTTATATATAAATAAAATTAAAAATACGAATACGTAGAAATAAAATATATTATATGTATTTTTATGTTTAAGTAGTAAAATTACAACTGCAGACTAAACTGAAATAAAAATGAATTAAAACTATTGGAATGTTTCAAAAATACAAAAATAATAAAAAGCAGCACATAACAAGATTGCTACAAATGAAACAATAATAAAATAATAAAAGCACAATCAAAATATTAATGAAAACTACTACACTACTTTGAGGTTGACATTCAACATTTTCTGAAGGTTAAGCTTCTCTTTTACTAACCATTTGCTGAAAAACAAGAAAGGACTGTGTTTTCAGGCCGTCTTTTGTACCATATTCCTGGAAAGTGCAAAATATTTTTCACACACATCTGAAAAGGAATGCCATTCATATTAGTGGTATGAAATACTTTAATTAAATCCTCTCTGTCTCGGCGGTTCTCGGGTTAATTACACAGTGTAAAGTTAATTAAACAGCGGGGTCAGGAGCTCCAGCGTTTGGTAAATGGGTGTTTTATAAGAAGTGACTGCAGTCATTTACCAGTGTATTTTATATAATGTGTAGTTTCCCCAAAAGAGGTGGAGGGGGGAAGTGTTCTCACAAGTTATCAAAATCAAATCTGTCCTATAAATTAATTAGAAATGTTCTGTATAATGATTTGCTGCAAATTAGATGGAAATGAGATAAAATATTCATTGAACTATCTGGGGAATCTGCCCAACAGGCTTGAGTCTGGCTCCAAACGCTGTCCATATGGCAATTATGTGCAGCAGTGTTGCAGAAGTGTTGGTCTGATGCCTGCTGGCAGACGGAGGCAGATCTGCCCGTGACAAATGGCTGCTCGTATCTGATGTGTGTGGAGTGAAAGATAATGAGATTGTTGTAAGTCTTAAGTACAGAACCTGCCCCGGGGTTCGCACTTCAGAGCCGCGCCGATCTCGCCTGCTGTTTGCCTTTAAAAACGCATTCACTTTGTCGTCTTCACAAACTTCCAGTATTGCTTTCAGCAGCTGCTCTTTCTGATGCACGAACCACTTTTGTTTGTGAAGTCGGCCGCAGTTTACGGCTTATTCTGACTGAGAGACGCTCACTTAAACCGTCTGATTGGCTTGTTTTGTTTCAGAATACTTGCTGTCAGAAATCATGTCTGATTTGAAATATAGTACTGAAGTGAAATTTTGGGCTTTTTCTCCATTCGAGTGGACTATTGAAGTATGTAAGAAATCAAAAAAAAAAAAACTTTAGTTATAAGTGTGTGTGTGTGTAGTTAACACATATAGTTAATATATATATATATAATTACACACACACATACAATGTTTGATTATTTATTTATTTATTTACATACAGTAATTTTGTGTGTACAAATTATTTTGTTTTGTGGTCCAGGATCGTGTGTGTATATATATGTATATGTATATATATGTATGTGTGTGTGTGTGTGTGTGTGTGTGTGTGTGTGTGTGTGTGTGTGATCCTGGACCACCAAAACCAGTCATAAGTGTCAATTTTTAAAAAATGGGATTCATACATCATCTGAAAGCTGAATAAATAATCTTTCCATTGATGTATGGTATGTTAGGATCACACAATATTTGGCTGAGATACAACTATTTGAAAATCTGGAATCTGAAGGTCAAAAAATCTAAATATTGAGAAAATCGCCTTTAAAATGGTCTAAATGGCGTTCTTAGCAATGCATATTACTAATCAAAAATTAAGTTTTGATATATTTACGTTAGGAAATTTACTAAATATCTTCATGGAACATGAACTTTACTTAATATCCTAATGATTTTTCGCATAAAATAAAAATGTATAATTTTGACCCATACAATGTATTGTTGGCTATTGCTGCAAATATACCCCAGCGACTTAAGACTGGTTTTGTGCTCCAGGATCACATTTATAACTTTTTAAAAATGCA